>OV651813.1:66264336-66326681 GCA_927349885.1 Psylliodes chrysocephalus | reverse complement strand
CCATGTTATGGATTTTGTCACAAAATACCTATAATTATTATTTTTATTAGTATTATTTACCTTTAACCTTCATATTTGTAAACGAATATATTACAAAATAACCAATATCGCTTAAGTAACTGCATAAAATCTAAAATTGGCAAAATATCGAATTTTAAACACTATCTGCCATTTAATGCTTATAATTATATGTCCCACGTGACGTCACCGTCAGTCAGCTGCATGCGCAGGAACATACCGTTAGTCTGTGTATCGTGATGCTCTCCCAGGAAACAAGTTACATCTATTATTCGTTGTAAGACGTCCCTATTTTTTTTACCCTTTCATTGTGAATTTTGTTGCTTATTTTTAAATGATTGTCCAAACTATGTTCAATGCGATAGGTTCCAAATGTTTTTTATTTTATTGTAGCACTTATATGAGATTTGCTATTTACATGTCGTTTTACACTTTTGCGAAAATTATTCAAGTCTGTAATACCGACTGAGTTCCAATGTGTTTTTTCGGATATATTAAAAAGTAGGCAAGGCCAGCAAAACAATTTCTTCAAAGTTTTGCAGCCGGTTAACCATTCATACTTTTCATAGAACCCTACGTGAAAATGCCTGGTAAATTTCTTTGCTGACTTTTCTACTTTTGTCTCTAAATTGATAGGATCCTTTAGTCTACTAGAATTAATAATGTCCGTTTTCTCTTCAAAATTTCTACTTGAAATTCCTTTTTTCAACAAAGAGCACACAATACAGACACAATTTACCACATTAAAATTGTTCACAGACACAGTGCATAGTTCCTCCATTTTACAAAAAGAAAAACAACTACGAAAAACAAACCGAAATCTATCTGAAGTCTACGATTTTCCTGACAAGTCAATTCGCGGTGCGAATTGCAATATGCGTAAAGCGACGTAAAAATCGCTGCCTCTCGACCGTATTTCACGTGCCCAAACAGACTGACTACACTGTCGCGGGAAATCATGGTCAATAACACGAAGCGAAATCAATTGGAATACGAGCCGGCTTTTTCAAGACGGGCTTCCGCCGACGGACTCAAAGTATATAGTGTGTGGTGTGCGTTTACACCATTAATTTTCTCATGGGTGGTGCGTGAGTTTACACTTTACTCCAATGAATTGTTAGTACATTTACGAAGTTTACGTAATGTTTCAGAGAAAATATAGTATCTAATTTAATATTAATTTTTATGTATTGTAAACTGAAAAATATTTATCTTTAAATATCAAAAAGTAGGGAACCGGTGCTTCCCCCGCTTCCATGGACCGCACGCCCCTATTTTTTATGGACAATTTAAAAATGTATATTAAAACGCCGAATTCTTTATTAAGATTAAAATTCTCCTGTCTAGCTGAAATTTCAAATGTTTGGAAATATTCTTATAGAATAGGTATAAAACATAACCCATAATGAGTCAAAACTTTAAAAACCCCCTAAAAGTAAGTTTGACATTTCGCGCATGCTCTGTTTCAAAAGATTTCACTTGAAGATTTGGCCGCTCCTGTCCTCTAGGCCTTAGAATATGTATAACGTACCTACTTCTACTTGGTATGTAACTAGCTATTAATTCCACTGATATTGAAAGCATAAAAGTATAATCCTTGTATAATCAACCAATTTAAATATTTTACTTTCCAATAAATATTTAACATTACTTACATTTCGGGAAAACAAAACAAAATTGGTCCTATACTTTTACACATATAAATGACATATTGTATTCGAAATATATTATACATGGTGGTCCTATACTTTTACACTTTTAAATAACATAATTGTCTTCGAAATATATTATACATGGTAGGATGTCCCATTAGTGCGTAATTGTACAATATTTCAATTTGTGTTGTTGGCACGCAAACAAGTTTTAAATAAATGTTATATGGATTTAAAAATATGTCATATATGTCATATCGTCAAACAATTTTAATGGGCTTCATTTATTTGCTATGTTGTATAAGGGGTGTGTCAAAATGCAAGGTAATGAAGTTCCTAATTTTTTATATTTTATACCACCAGTTAATTAATATAGGTTATTCCATTTAAAAAAATTGAGAAAATCGTATCTCACATTTTGATACACCATATACAACATAGCAAATGAATGAAGTCAATTAATATTGTTTGACAATGTGAAAACAATCATATATGTTTAACTACCTGCAGGGTGTTTTACTTTAAAAAATTTAGATTTGGTCAGCACCTCGTTTATGGAATATATATTAAGAATAATTGTTAAATATGGTCATACAACTTTTACATTATTTTTTTTTCAAATTTCTAAGAATAAAACAGCTATCGATCAATTACGCACTGCTGGGATATGTGTTATTGGCTAACATGTTGATATCGTTGTAATAGGCAAATTTATAAGGAATTTTATACAGAGGGTGTTGCATTTGAAAAAATTGAGTAAATTGAACTCAAAATTAGCGATATTTAAAACATGTTTGAAATCACTCTGTATAAAATAATCAAGTTCTACCACCGCTATTCGTTAGCTTAGCACGGCGGTTCTCAAAGTATGCTCCGTGGAGCCTTAAGGCTCCGCAAAGCCTCTGTGGGGGCTGCGCGAAAATAATAGACATATTTTAAAAAATCTGTAGGAGTACTATTATATTGCAGGCCCAACGAGAGAGGTGGCAGGGGAGAGAAATTCCCAGGACCTGGCAGCTTTAGCTGATGACCTTTTTTTTAGATTTCACTAAGCAAGGATCTGATTTTGCTTGAGGACTTTTTTAAAAATGCCCTTGGGTTGCAAATTAAAATAAAACCTACCTTAACCAATATAAAGTTTAAAACATTTATTTTAGGGCCCTGTCAAATATTTCGCTTTTCAAAAGTGTTCCGTCGCCAAAAAAGTTTGAGAACCGCTGGCTTAGTGAGTCTGTATATTAAGGAATTTTGAAATCAATGTATGCCTACCTAAATTATAATAATTTAATTTGGAATTTTATTTACCAGGCAAAAATGCAACATCCTGTATAAGTATCCAAAAATATTTGTAAAATTATTTTTTAAATCCATAAAACTTATTTCAAACTTGTTTACGTGTCTATAACACAAATTGAAATATTGAACAATTACGCACTAATAGGACACCCTGAATATGTTCTATCTGCTTTCTTGAACGTGCGATATATTGATAATGAGAAACAAATAACAATAATGGTAATGATAACGCTTACAATACAAGTTTATCTGGAGTATTTAACCTCTTGCAACCTAAACCACTAGGTTAGAGGATAATAGCTTAAGTAACAATCTGATGTGTCCAACACATGACTTTCCTATCTAGTTATTACAGGCTTTTTCCAGTTATTTTGTACAACCTATTGCAGCACCTCTATAAATGTTTAGAGGATAAACTAAATATATACATTTTCCACATACATCTACCTCGAAACATTTTTCTATAGATATTCATTGAAAACGAAAATACTAAAAAATTTAAATTTAGCACTTTTTCTACAATTTTTCCATTACGGTCCATTTTAGAAAAATCATGTATGAACAAAAATTATAGAGATCGATATCGCAAACAACTTTTATTTCAACAATTTTCATAAAAATCAGAATTTTGCACATTTTGTCAAATTTCTCGAATACGGACCATTTCAGGAAATTTTGACATAAAACAAAAATTATAGATAATAATATTAGAAGTAACTTTTATTTAAACTATTTTTTTCTCCAAACATAAATAACACATATATTCCATAAAACCTCCCATAAAGTACCCCCCCCCCCCCCCCCCAGATGTTCTGACTGTCCAAAATCTAATCATTTCACGTCAGGCCAAAATAAAACTTAAGTTTAAAATTTAAACGTTTTTTTTATCCGTTTTTGAGTTTTCTCAAATTTCGAAATTTACACATTTTCTCAAATATCTCGAATACGGTCCATTTTAGAGAAATTATGTACAGGATAAAAATTATAGAGAATTATATTACAAACAACTTTTGTTTGAACAATTTTTATAAAAAAATTTACATTTTGTCAAATTTCTCGAATACGGACCATTTTAGGAAAATCTTGTATAGAATAAAAATTTTAGTTAATAATATAAGAAGTAACTTTTATTTAAAGAATTTTCTTCCCCAATCGTAAATAACAGATATATTCCATAAATTATAAAAATTACCACCTATAAAGTACCCCCCAGATGTTCGGACTCTGCCCAAAATCTAATCAGCTCATTGGACGCTGAAACAAAGCTTAAGTTTAGAATTTGGTGTTTTTCTGTGTATCGGTTCATGAGTTATGCGACACACAGGCGCACACACACACACAGAGAGAGACGACACACACACACACACACACAAACACACACACACACACACATACACACACACACACACACACACACAGACAGACACACACACACACACAGACAGACACACACACACACACACACACACACACACACAGACACACACACACAGAGACATCATCGCGAAAATAGTCAAAACGGATTCAGGGAGATCTCAAAACGTAAAAATCCGTCGAAAACTCGAGGTCGAAAAAAATCATGATTCCTATACTTTCCTTATATCTGTATACAGATAGGAAAGTAAAAAGAAGGATATTCAAGAACCACGTTTTTTTTTTATTATTTCGGAAATTCCGTGTTAGAATTCAGAATTCCGTAGTCAAGTAAATCTGAAATTCCGTGTTGGAACACGGGGGTATACTTAATAGCTATTTATGCAGTCAGTTACGAAATGCCTTATTTTTTATTTAACGGGTGAATATTTGCGGGGCTAGCAGATAAAGGTCCCGCAAACTGAACAAGTTACACAAAACGGCATTTCGTAACGTGTTATATACAAACATTTTTTTAATAATGACTAAATTATAAAATTATATTTAGTAAAAAATGATTTGGCATTAATTTTTACTTTCCTATGTGTATACAGATAAGGAAAGTATAGGAATCATGATTTTTTCGACCTCGAGTTTTCGACGGTTTTTTACATTTGGAGTCCCCTAAATCCGTTTTGACTACTTTCGCGCGCGCGCCCCACACACACACACACACACACACACACACACACACACACACACACCTTTTTTGCTAAAGCCACCTAATATGGCATGGACAATGAAGCGAGAGTAAAATAAGGTTTGGAAATTTATTTTCAAGAAAACGTTTTTAAATGTGGCCTTTCTATTGATTCCGAATTTGATTATCTTGCTGCCAGTCCGAATGGAATTTTAGAAAACAAAACTCTATGATAGATTTAAAATGTCCATATGGAACTAGAATGCTGACTGTAGAAGAAGGAATATGCAGTAGAGAAATAACTTTTTTGGAAAAGGACAATACTATTAAGGAGAACCACAATTGGTATTTTCAATTCAGGGCTAGCTGCACATTACTCAAATGTATTTTGTGCGTTTGGACTCCTCGGGGTATAAAAGTGGAGAAAATTCCTCATATTGACAGCTTTTGGGAAGAAAATATACAAAAAAATTCAAAATTTTTATATGCAATATGCCTTACCAGAACTAGTTGACAACAGAGCTGTTAGGGACATGGAAGTATGGGACAGAATACCAAATAAATGGTGAGAAATTTTGTTTAATTTTTATTAACATGACGCAAGGAATCTTAAATTATTTGGAATATGTTTATTAATTTAAGGAGGTCCTTTCGCCATCAATGTTAAATAAAAAATATTAGATTATGACTAAAATTAATTTTTTTCTAATAGTTGAATTCCTTATCTATCTAATAGTGAACTTTTAACTATACCTTACCGTGCAAATTTTTGAGAATTTTTTTTTAAATGTGAGTATTTGTACAGTGTCTTACGAGAAAGTAAGACTAACAACAATTTTCGAATTATAATTAAGTATACTAATATTTATTGATTAGATGGAGTAGAAAAAAACTAAAAATAAGGTTTTTGAAATATTTAGGTTTTGTTTTTTACAATAAAATATATAGGTCACCGTGGAATTTATTGAGAAATTAATATTAAAAAATCAGAAAAAATTTTCAACTAGGTTACTTGAAATTTTTTTTTTATATTAATTTCTCAATAAATTCCATGGTAAACTATATATTTTATTGTAAAAAACAAAACCTAAATATTGCAAGAACCTTATTTTTAGTTTTTTTCTACTCCATCTAATCCATAAATAATAGTATAATTCGAAAATTGTTGTTAAAGTCTTACTTTCTCGTAAGACACTGTACAAATACTCACATTTTTAAAAAAAAATTCTCAAAAATTTGCACGTTAGGATATAGTTAAAAGTTCACTATTAGATAAATAAATTTTAGTCATAATCTAATATTTTTTATTTAACATTGGTGGTGAAAGGGGTGGCGAAAGGACCTCCTTAAGAGTTACACTTTATTTATTTCTAAAACATGGTAGTAAGCGATCCATTTAAAATATTATTAATATCTTATTATTATAATACGTTTTTTAGATTTTAGATTTTACCAGTGCAGTGGCAATTAATGATACATAATTATTATACCAAATATTTTGACTAGCGGACCACGTTTTTAAGTTCACAAATAATAATATCAAGATTCTGATTCGGATTAGAAGTTTTACTACACAGCCAAACTATGTATTTGTATTGATATTGTAAAATGCAGATGAGTAACTATCACATCAATAGAAATTGAAACTTCACATATGAATCTTTGTAACCTAATTATTATAACTTTAATAACTTTATAAGGTCAAAAATTTTAACTTAACTTATTTAATTCCAAATATAAATTAAATTTTATTTTAAGTTCATTATATTGTTTAGTTGTTGCAACTTTACTGCGCCTAAATACCGTTCAGATTAAAATATGAATTAATTTATGGAGCTTAACTGAAAAATAGGGACTAATGCTTTCATTCCAAAAAAAAAGCATTATGGTCCTTATTAAAAACCTTTAAATATTAATATTATCGTTATTCAAGAGTTATCTTTACAAATTGATACATATACCGAACCATAAGTTTGTTGATAGAAACAGGGCCGCCGAAAGTCAGGTCGGGCCCCGGGACAATTTTCCAGGTCGGGCCCAGCGACAACAATTTTACAAAAAAATTAACCTCTTTCAATATCACATTTCTAAAAAAAGTCTTCAAGCAAAAACTAAAAACTTCTCCTACTTAGGGGAAACCTCTAAAAAAAAAAAAAAAAGTTTCTCGTGGCGAACTTCTAAAAAAAATAAAAAACGTCTTCACCTAAAGATGCCGGGCCCCCACTTGAGCCCGGGCCCCGGGAATTGGTCCCGGCTGCTACCCCCCTCCCTCTTGTCGGCCCTATACAGAAACATTTTTTCATTATACAAATAAATATTTCTATGGTAATTTTTTTATTAAATAAATTCATTTAAACATGTTTTTGTTTTTTGTCTAGATGATATTGAATACTAACTTTTTCTATATAACTTCTTACACCTGACATTGTGAGATAAAAAAAAAACTTTATACGTATCACTTTTTTCTTTCAATTCATTTGTAGTTTTTGCCCAAATGGATAAAAATTTTAAACTGTGCAACTTACAACTCGGCTGCTGATAGTGTAACATTACGGGTTTTTTTTATGAATTTGTTCCTAAAGCTGTACCTAGGTGGTTCATTATAACATATTATTCAAACAACAAAATATAATTTTTGTTAAAATATAAATAATAATAATATGCTGAAACATTTTATCTGATCGTTACATATTATAAAACCAAAGTACCTTTTCATTTAAATAACTCACTCATGGCTACCCCAAGTTTGAATATTATAAATCCGCTTGAATATAAAAAACAACAGGTATAGAAAATATTGTTTAAAAATGTAAAATGTCAAGAGACCGTTTATTGTCCGTTTACATTGGCTTTTTGAATAGAAGATATCTTTGGTACAGGAGCGAATGTATTGCTTAACTATGGAAGCTTTTCTACTCTCAGACAATCAATTATGGTAAAATACATATTATTTTGTGTATTGTGGAATATTTTTCGGTTCCTTTGTCTCAACTTCGCGCGTTATAGTTTAGAATATGTATCTCTCGTATTTACATGTAAATTGTTAAAATTATGAATGAATGCTGATTTTTTTAGTCTCTGAAGTAATTTTGCAGTATTTGGGCTCCACCCTTAAGTTGTAATTTTTATACCTACTGAACTACCGGTGAAAATAAATATCCAAATCATTATTGTTTGTTTATTTTAAAACAACAGTTTATTTATTAATAATTTATTTAAACACTTATTTATTTTATAACACTACTATTCTAATTTATATATATTTCGAATGTCTTTGAATCGTTCACTATTTATATTCACCACTGTCTATCTACTAATGACCTTTTGTTGATCCTCCACCAATATTTACATACAAATTGGTGCTTCCAGAGTGCTCCTCCACCAAAACATCTCATATCCGGAATATACCAGAAACATTATCACCTTGACTCAGGAATGTTCGCGAAAGTGCCTCCTCCATAGTCGTCACATATGTTTGGTCTTAAGGGGTTTAATTATGTATGATTAGAGCATTACTGAATAATGAAATGGCTCATATAACATTGCCCCCTCCTTAAAAGATAGTTCCTCCTGGAACTCTTACGAAACTAAACTGGAATGGTTGTATCTGCAACTGAATCCTCTTTTACAATTTCCAGTTGCATGGAAGTAACAAGGGACTGTCTTCGCTGTAACCTGGGCACTGGGCGAATGGCTGCAGACCAGTATTTGGACTCCGGTATCTTGAAAGATTACTTCCACCATGTTCCTAATGATCCTCCAATCCAGCTGATTTCCTTCTATCTTCGGCATGGCTAGTTTCTGTACATTAGACTCCAGTTTGTGTTCCCGTAGACTGAGTAATGCTTCCCATACATCCTGATAGGTGAATCGATCTCAAAAGGTGTTCTTCGTTATCAAATAGAAAAGGTAGCGCGATTCGTCTTGAAATTTCAAGGCTTTTCCAGGGGCTGGTAATTGACGTTGAAGTTCTGGCAGTCGACCAAACTTCTTACGGAACACATATGCCAATCCTCGCGCGTCGTTGATGCTGGCGGAAGTGCTATGGACCAGCGAGTAGTCTTTTGAAACCGTGAGCAGGTCTTGTTGTTTCTCGGTCGTAACACCATATCTGTCTTTTCCAGTACCTCTATATACACCCATAAATTCTTCAAAGACAAGATCAGGTGTTTCTTGAAGTTGGTTTACTTCTTCTTCATAGTCACCCTCAAATGGCGCCAGCCTGTTTTGATGCACTACCTTCGGTTTACCATTTATTTTATTCTTGATGAGATACGGACCTTCCCAAGGCCTTTGAAGCTTCGGAGAATAACCCTTTTGTCTTTTTGGGTTATGGAGACAGACTGTGTCGCCTTCTTTGAAACATCCTTCTGTTGCTTGGGTATCGTATCGCTTCTTCATTCTGTCGCTGGCGATTTGAAGATGCGAGCGAACTAATTCATGCCTATCGTCCATTCTTCTTCGTAAGTGTATCACATAATCTTCACCAGCTACATCTTCTCCAGGTCGGCATCCAAACTCGAGGTCGCACGGTAGTCTCATCTCACGCCCAAACAGGACCTTTGCTGGTGTTTGGCCTGTTGATTCATTGACAGCGGATCTATAAGCCATTGCAAAGAGTGAAAGATACTGATCCCATTCTCGCTAATGGTTTGAAACTACTTTTGACAGATATTTGCCAATGGTCTTATTCATTCGCTCTACCATTCCATCGGATTGTAGGAGCAATGCTGTGGTTCTGATTTTCTTCATGCCTAGTCTGTCACAGATTCCACGGAAAAGTTGACTTTCAAAATTTCTGCCTTGGTCACTGTGGATCTCCAAGGGCACTCCAAAGATAAACTCTTTTATCAATACATCTGCAACAGTTGCGGCCTCTTGATTTGGAATTGCGTAAACTTCCACCCACTTTGTAAAATAGTCCATAACCACCAAAATGTATTTATTACCATCCTCGGTCGCGGGGAATGGTCCAGCAATATCTAAGGCGATCCTCTCAAATGGGCTACCAACGTTATATTGCTTCATGGGAGCCTTCCTTTTTCGTTGAGGTCCATTACTCATAGCACAAGTGGTACATTTCGTACACCAGTCCTTTACATCATCGGAACCGTTCATCCAGTAAAACATTTCCCGAACTCTCTGAAGGGTTTTCCTAACACCGAGATGTCCTCCTGATGGACTGTCGTGTAATTGACGAAGTACTTCAGCTACTCTACTTCTTGAAATGACCAACTGTCTTCTGTTCTCGGAACCATCATCATTTTCAAGTACTCGCTTTAATAAGCCATCTTCCAGGATAAAGGAGTACCACTGAGCCAAATACGACTTAAGTACTGGAGAGAGATTAGATACTTCTTGCCAAGTAGGTCGACGATTTTCCTCTTTCTATTGTCGCATCTTCTTTAAAACGGTATCATTCTCTTATTCTTCCCTAATTTTAGAAGGGGCCCACTCATCGTTAACTACAGTTGTTTAAAAACATCTTCTAAGTTCTTTAGATGTTCATCAAATGTTTTCCCTAAGACTATAATGTCATCTAAATATACCAGGCACGTTTTCCATGATAACCTCTCAATACATTTTCCATGGGCTGGTAGAAGGTTCTATCATCCTGTCTTCCTTCATCTCCTAAACAATCCTTTCAGCTTCATCTCTCTTGGCCTTTGGTAATCTTCGAGCTGATTGACGAATCGGCCTGGCGTCCCAGTGTCAATTTTGTGTTTTACAACAGAAGCTTTTCCCGTTTTTCCTCCTTTTGGTACAAAAATGTCACGATATCGTCGCAGAAATTCCTTTATTTTCTTTTTCTCTAATTGATTCAGAGATTGACCAGCAACTGAAATCATTTGCTTGAATTTGTCGTTGGAATTATCAGACGTTGTTGTCTGACGAATTATGGAAGTTACTGAGCACACAAGTTCCGATTCTGGTCTATTTCTTGATGGTAATTGGGTGATCATTAATGTTTATAAGACGAACTGGAATCTCTTTCGCAGTCGTGATCAACCCCTTTCCAATCAGAATTCCTCGTCCAACCTCTTCATCGTGGTTCCATTATTACAAGTGTTCCTTCTTCCATAGTTTCTTGAAGCCGTGCTACTATAACGGTTTCACTTCTGCCAGGTACCACCGTATCCTCCTGTACAGCAACTGGCCCCGGTACTGTCCCCATATGGATGTAGGAATACCTCTTCGCCACCAACTTAGATCACTCTGTTCTTAAAGTCCAACTGGAAACCATGTAAGTTCATTACATCCATTCCAAGAATAACATCTTCTTCGATATCAGCGACAATAACAGTATAAGTGAACTTATCTGTACCGATTCCCAATTGAACCTGGATTTCCCCATGAATGTTGGCACTTTCACCTGTGGCAGTTCGCAGTCGCATTCTTGTTGGAAGAAGTTTTTTACGGTTATTTACGGTTGTTGGTCGTACATCAGTCCTAGTTGCTCCAGTATCCACCAACAGTGTATACCATTTACTTCGCCGTCTACGTATATACTATCATCGCGGCATTTCAAAGAGGCTATCAGTATGAGAGGGTCTTTGGAACGGTTTTGGGTCAAAGCTGCACCCTCTAGGCCGACCCGCTCTAGTTTTCCTGCGGCGTGTTCTCTTGATTCGTTGTGACCCTTGGACGTTTGCATGAACTGCGTACATGCCCTACTTCACTACAATTCCAGCATCTGATAGTCTTCGTCTTTATCTTTTTGTCAGTAAGGCTCTTCATCATGTTCACCAGTTGGTCGAGTTTACCTTCCTCTTCTTCTTCTTCTTCTTTTTCTACAGTCCTTACTTTACTGTATCCACCAGAAGCCTGCATAGCTGCCTCATATTCTAAAGCAGCGGACAAGACATCAACCAATGTTTTGTGGCGGGCCAAGCGAAGTGTTTTCTGCATCTCGTGGTCACGGAGTGCATCAACAAATGTTTGGACTGCTAAACATTCCATCATGTTTTCCGGAGCTGATGGGTAGGCAAATCGTACCAACCTGGCAATATCTACTTCATATTTTTGAAGGGTCTCGTCTCGTTTCTGTTTGCGATTCTTTAACTGTGACTGGTATATCGGTATATCGGTTTTCATAGAAGACATATCAGAAGAAATTGAAGAAATTATAGCAGACGCATCATCCGGAAATAGAAACGTTTCCGGATCCAAACCTTCATTTTCTAGTGCTTTTTTGAGTCGTTCTGCCAGCTTTGATTTCTTCCCTGTCGTCTCCAGTTCACGTTTTTCTAATTCTCGGCGTAGCTCAGGCACTTTTAAATCACATAGTTTTTTAGCCATTATTGTCCACTATTTATTTATAACCCTGTAACAACCAGTTAGCCTAAAGACCATTTGTAACTACTGATAGGTCTTTAGCTACTGTTGTTAATATACTATTAAGGGATTAGGGCAGCGACGTCACCAGCCAAAGGGTCCTGGAGTCCTGAAGGAACATCCTTTCGCCAGTGGCAAAAAAAAATAATAAAGAAAAAATAATAAAATACAAAAAAACATCCCTTAATAGCATATGTCGAGCGGTTCTTGGCAACTAGTTTTAGACTCTTTTAGTCCTAAGGGAATAGAAACGCCGAGGCTTCTCAAATGCTCGGAGTATTTTGCTGGTTTGGAAAGGGAGGAGAGATTAATAATAAGTATTAAAACATTAACAAATGTATATTAACAATAACTATAAAAACTTGACAAATAGTCTTAAGAAAATAATTAACAAAATTCCATTTAGGGAATAAAGCACTATAACTAATAGTAATAAAGATATGCATAAGATAAAAAATATAATTCGGGACGAAAATGTAAAAATTGGCATTTATATGTAAATCAATTAATCAATTATTATTAAACAAAATTAAGTTAAAATATTTACCCATAATTCACATCGTACACAAAAAACATTACACATTACTTTACAATACAAAACCAGGGTTTCGCCCAAGGGGCGAAAGTTCTGGACCTTAGTCCGAACCCGACTGAGAGTTTACCCAAGTGATCCTTTCTGTATAAACCAAAATTTATGTGACTGTTGATTGTATTTAACAATGTCACGTTCAATGTAGATTAATAAATTGAAGGTTTGTTTCATTGTGTCTTTTTAATTATTTAATTTAAACATTAAATACTTGTTTTGAATTTTTGGTAAATTCTTTAGATTTTTTCAATTAATAATAATGCCAATTATTACAACCCCACACCTGACACCAATGTGACGTTTGTTTATTTTAAAACAACAGTTTATTTATTAATAATTTATTTAAACAGCTATTTATTTTATAACACTACTATTCTAATTTATATATATTTCGAATGTCTTTGAATCGTTCACTATTTATATTCACCACTGTCTATCTACTAATGATCTTTTGTTGATCCTCCACCAATATTTATATACAAATTGGTGATTCCAGAATGCTCCTACACCAAAACATCTCAAATCCGGAATATGCCAGAAACATTGTCACGTTGACTCAGAATGTTCGCGAAAGTGCCCCCGCCATAGTCGTCACATATGTTTGGTCTTAAGGGGTTTAATTATGTATGATAATCGAAAAAGTTGAGAATCAAAGGCTAAATAAGACAGAGAGGGACTTGGAGGATTAGAGCATGACTGAATAATGAAATGGCTCACATAACATTATTATTAAAACATGGGTTAGTTTATATATTAGTTTAATAACTGTCAACGTGTATAAATTTAATTTAAAAATCCCAAAATTTAATATATTGTAACCTGGTAGTTATTTTGTAGGTATTGATTAATATAAAACAATTTTTTCTAATTTTTTATCACCAAGCGGATCTTTACATTTTAACCCCTTTGGTACATTTATATATATCAACTCTGGAATAATCATTTCCTCATAAAAACTTTGCAAAACAATGATAACTGATAACTAACAAATAATTAGCTCCTACTGGATGAACAAAGAACTATAATAGTAGTATGGTTAGAGGTAAAAACAAAACTGTCATCTTTTTATTAGTATTAGTGGGTTTGTTTTGGTTCAAACAGAACTGTCGATTCGAGTTCTCAAATACAGTGGACGAATTCAATTTTTAATAAAACGTTGCGAGGTTATAACAACCTCTTAGCTGATCAAGTGTAATTCAGTGATTCCGAAAGAACCAAAGCAAGCCTAGTATAAATTCAGTCATCGATTTAAGTAAATATACAAAGTCCAGCAAAGTAAAATAAAAAAAATAACGAACAATTTTAGCCATTAGATTTTTTTTATTGGTGTCTTTGGCTTCGACCATTTAGGTCATTAGCCCTTCGGTCATATATATTTCATAGAGTCCGCATTCAACAGCGTGTGTTTGGGTTAAGAGGGGAAATGTGTAGACACTATTACCAGTGTAGCATCATTTTTACAGGGTTTGCAATTAATATAAATAATAAATTTGATAAATACCTTCAAAATTCCTTAAATTATGCACATATTTTATAAACTTGCATTATTTAAGTAGGTATCTAGTAAAAGTAAATTATTATTAATATAATTATATTATTATTTGTGTTGGACACATCAGATTTTTTTTAATTCAAACATCAGAAAGTGATTAACGAAAAAATGAAGGTTAAAATAATAGGCCAGAAAAAAATCTTATATTTAAAAATCAAGAATATAAATAAATATTAGGTATATTATACAAAATATTTATGATATCTATTAACACACGTGCACGAAAATTACAATTCAAGAATTATTTCCAATAATTTATTATGTTCAATAGATTACTAAAGGATATACTACAAATAGAAATCAAGCTAATACTTAGGTACATTTGCACTGCCAGTCGTTAACAAATAAGTGAAGTTTAATTTTTATTGGAAAACTGTCTAAAGCTTCGATTATTTCTTAATAGACTAGGAGTGCAAATACAAGAAGCTTAAAATTACTTTTTTATTGAAAAACTCACATTAGGCTTTGCTTATTTATTAACGACTAGCAGTGTACTTAATTAAAGAATATAGGTACATTTAATAAAAAATAATTATTGTCAATTTTTGTGGTTTATAACAAATATAGGTAGCAATAGGTAAGTATTTGAAAATAAAATTTATGTTGTATTAAAAAGTACTTAGTTACTTACAGGTGTTCTAATTCTGCATTTTCTTTTTCTGCAACAGAGGCTTCATGGCTCAGATCATCACTGAAAAATTAAAAATTTTGAACGAATAACCCACAAAAAAAGTGCAGGGTTCTTTACCTTTTAGATTCAGCTTCTTCCGAGGCCTCAGTAAATCCTGATGGCAATGCACCTGGAATTAACTAGTTCTTCGTCCGCATCCAGTCTTTGACATAAACATATCCAGAAAAATGAATAAAACATAAAACATCACTATTTGAAATGTTTTCAGGAGTAAGTTTCAATATGTTTCACCAAATGCGGTTTTCGGCAGGATTAGTTGGAAACCTAAAACAAAATACAAAAATTATTGATTTAACATCTTCAACATCATCATGATAAAATTATGATTAGTTTTTTTTTTAACTTTTCAGTAGAGTCCAAAATCTAAAACAATATTCCTCATACATAATGCAAGTTCTTTAAATTTAATTCACTAAATTTACCATTTATTTTAAATTCATGTTTAACGACCTTTTGCATAAAATGTAGGTACTTATCTTTCTTTTAAAAAAATGGTAGAGACGCTAATGGTTACTTACTTGTGAAATTACCTTGACGATGCCTTTTCATATTTCTATTTAAAACTCACAAACTCTCACAATTCTTAAAATTTGTATCACTAAAGTAATAAAATACAAAAAATCACTCATAAACTACAAAAATAAGCTAGATGCCAAATGCCAAGCAAAACGAAACAGACCATTAGGAATGCTGGACATTATTTCCCCCCCTGTACCAAAACAAAGTCCATTTGGACGATGGCTCTAGTCTTAGATATGCGCTCTAAAGCTCTAGTAATCGAAGCATTAGCCTCGTGTTATATGTAGGTTATAGATTGTACTAGTAGTCTAATACACCAAAGTGCAGGAGTGCAGGAATACTAGTACTATAATATACTCTGCTGTACCCCTCCAGACAGGCCTTGTTACTATATTTCCCAGCGCTACTTTAGAAACAGAGCTGTTAATTGAAACCCAACCGTGAATGAAACCTATGCATTAGAATTATTATTTAATTAAATAAAAATCCCTGCAACCGGTGGGATTCGATCCTGAGACCTTTCGATCTCAAATTCGTGACTCTACCCACTGAGCCAATCCAACCCCTCTATTAGATTTTAAAGACAACGCTAAAAATAATTTGTAAATATCTGTAATCAGTGTTGCAAGAACATATTTTTGTAATGTACCAGACTTACCTAAAAAATGTATCAGATTTCGTAAAAATGTACTAGATTCTCTAAAATTACTAGATTTTTCTAATTATGAAGTATGATCATTAAAGAGCATAAATGGTTATAGAGAACACGAACACAACAATTTTAAACAATATTTTATCTCTCGACAAATTTCTGACACCATTTTATCTCTCGAGCAGTTTTAGAATAAGATTTTAATACCTTTTGATACTCTTTTATTTCTCGAACAGTTTTTAAATCCTTTTTTATCTCTTGAGCTATTTTGAAACAATATTTATTTCTCGATAAATTTCTAACAGTATTCTATCTCTCGAGCAATTTTTAACAACTTTTTTTTATCCCTCGAGCAATGTTTGTACAATATTTTTTGTACAATTTTTAACACTATTTAATCACTCGAGCAATATTTAACAGCCTTTTTTACCTTTCAAGCTATTTTTGAACAATATTTGATCTCCCGTGCAATTTTTGAGCAAAATTTTAACAATTTCTAACACTATTTCATCTCTCGAGCAATTTTAAAAAAAGATTTTAATACCTTTTGATAATATTTTATCTCTCGAACAGTTTTTAAAAAGCCTTTTTTATCTCTTGAGCTATTTTTTAAAATAATTTAATCTCTCGATAAATTTCCAACACTATTCTATCTCTCGAGCAATTTTTAACATTTTTTTTTATCCCTCGAGCAATGTTTGTCCAATTTTTAACACTATTAATCAATCGAGCAATTTTTAACAGCCTTTTTTTCGCTTTTCAAGCTGTTTTTGAACAATATTTGATGTCTCGTGAAATTTTTGAACAAAATTTTAACAATTTCTAACACTATTTCATCTCTCGAGCAATTTTTAACAACTTTTTTTATCCCTCGAGAAATGTTTGTACAATTTTTAACACTATTTAATCACTCGAGCAATTTTTAACAGCCTTTTCTTCCTTTCAAGCGATTTTTGAACAATATTTGATGTCTCGTGCAATTTTTGAGCAAAATTTTAATAATTTCTAACACTATTTTATCTCTCGAGTAATTTTTATTAAAATTTTGAATCTTTCTAACGATTTTAAAACAATGTTTTATCTCTCGAGAAATGTTTAACAGTATTTTTTAATTCTCGAGTAATTTTTGAATAAAATTTTAATAACCTTATACTATTTTTTCTCTCGAATAGTTTTTAAATCTTTTTTTATCTCTTGAGCTATATTTAAAAAATATTTTATCTTTCGATAAATTTCTAACATTATTCTCTCTCGAGCATTTTTTAACAACTTTTTTATCTCTTTAGCAAACTGCATAATATTTTAACTATCGACAAATTTATAAAAATATTTTAACTCTCGATAAATTTTTAACAATGTTTTATATCTCGAGCAATGTTTGAACAATATTTTATCTCTCGAGCATTTTCTAATAGTATTTTATCGTTCGAGGAATTTTTAAACAATGTTTTATCTCTCGAGAAATTTCTAATAGTCTGCATCTCTTGAGTCAATTTTGAACAATATTTTATTTCTCAACAAATTTTTCAATAGTATTTTATCCCTCGAGCAATTTTTATAGAAGGGTTTACCATTTTGTAATACTATTTTACCTCGACCAATTTTTGAACCCGATTTTAACAATTTATAATATTATTTAATCTCTCGAAAAATTATTAAATATTTTTATCTCATTAAATTTCTAACAGTATTTTTATCCCTAGAGCAATTTTTAAACAATATTTTATCTCTTAAGCAATTTCTAATATTATTTTATACTTCGACCAATTTTTAACACCCTTTTTTACCTTTCAAGCCATTTTTGAACAATATTTGATATCTGGTGCAATTTTTAAACAATGTTTTATCTCTAGAGAAATGTCTACTATTTTATCTTTGAAGTAATTTTTAACAACTATTTTAATTTCTCTTGCAATTTTTGACCAATATATTTTACACTTCAAATGGAAACATACGCTGAAAAAAGTACTAGATTTTGTTTCGAGTGTACTAGAGTACCAGATTCTCAGAGAATGTACTAGATCTAGTACAATTGTACTAGACTGGCAACAGTCTGTAATCAACCTGGACATCTTAGGGCAAGTTCGGCTTGGAACTCGACGGATCGAACAGAGCGAGCACGGAGTACGTGACGTCATAGACAGAGTGCGCTCTTTTTATAAATCCAAGAGCGCGTTTAGGGGAGCTATTTTCAAACTCGAGAGAATAGGGCTTTTCATCACAATATTTTTTTGTGCGCATGCGTCAGTATCAGCCATCTTTTTCGTACTGTTTTTTTTTGTAAACAAGCATGTTAAAATATCCACGTGAAAAAATTATAATCGATAAATATTAATTTTAAGTGTATTCGTTTCAAAAATGGGATAAAAAAAGTAAAGTAATAATCTTAATTGAAAAATCAATTTTTGGAATCAATTAATTATGTTGTTTACGGAAACGAAAAACTAAACGGTATTGTTATGAGTATGTAAAAGTGACACACGGTATAAATTATTATTTTTTAAAAAGACTTGCCTGCAATATCGTAAAAAAAACTATCGAATCATTAGGCAAAATACATATTATACTTGTTCAAAATGAGCATTATGAGTGAAAAAATGTGGTCAAAGTGACAAAGGTTTTCGATCGATTGATGGATGATGTTACTAAAGATACTTATATTTGTATTTGTTCACTAAATTTTCATGGAGAAAGTGGTAACAGAAGAAAATCCTTGTCTGGTATTACACAATATTTTTTAATATTAAATACTACTTCGGTATACACAGTAATATTATTAAAAATGTCATGTTGATCCTTAAAACTTTAAATAATTTATCTTATTAATTATACTCGTGATTAACTTTCATGTTAAAGTGTTTTTGCAATTATTAAAAGTTGGTTGGTATAATTAATTAGAATAGAGTTATAATTATTGTTTGTTTTCATTAATTTTTTACACAGTTAATATGTATTGAAACCTAACCTCTCAATCACCACACTTTTTTTCCTTGTTCCGAAACTCCACGTCACTTCAAGGCCCTTTTTAATTGCTCACAACTATGTGCTTCCACAGAGTTATAAAAATGTAAATCACCATCAACGATTTTTTCTAATGATTGATTTGTGTGTAGAGATAATATTGCTTTTCCAGCCATTGTTGATGAAAACAGTACGAAACTTTTGAATTGGAGCTATTTCAACATGGCGGCTGAACTTGCGCTCATCACATCATGAAAAGGCCTATTCATTTCTCTCAAGGGAAATGTCATACGTCCTAAAACAGTATTTTTAGGGCTCTTAGGGACAGAGTGAACTCACTGACTTTTTCTCTCGGTTTATTTAGAGAGAATTATAATTCTCCTAAGAATTTTAATCCTCGAGGCCTTTAAAAACAGCGTTTCCACATTTTCATATAATATGACATTTCTGATGAGAATCTTGAGAGAAATGAGTACTCCCATAATTTGAAAATAGCCCCACACGAAACAAGCTTCGACCAAAAAGAGTATGATCAATTTGGTCAAAACTAAAAATGCAAGATAAATACTAGAAAGAACATATACAGAGTGATCCATTAGTGTGAAAAAGTCCAATATCTCCGCCATTATTAGAAATATAAAAAAATATTTTCACAGAACGGTAGACAGCGTTAAACTACATATTTTAAATTTATGAATATATACAGGGTGTTCAATAACTTCTCTCAGGAACCAACTTGTTCTTTTTAATGGATAACCCTGTATTTTATTTTATATTTGAATTACCCTCGCTTTTCCCTTTCTAAAAATATAAATTTTATATTGATTTATACAGGGTATTTTGCAGGATATAATCAGTTTTTTATGAAAATAGTATTGAATTCAATGATCTATATCATGCAAAAGAAACAATTGATAACCAATTTTTTTTTTCCACAATTTTTCGATCATGGTCAAATTTTATCCAGAGACACTACTTTTTCAATTCGTATCAAATCTGTACAGGGTGAGTCAAAACACGAATACATAATTTTCTCAATTTTTTTTAAATGGTTCACCCTGTATTTTATATCATCGTTTAAAAGTATCATAATTATACTTTAATTTGACTTTAGCATTCCCTATACCAAAAGTTAATAGTTTTTAGAGATTTTTAAATTTTAGTGGTAAAAACGATAATTCAGAAAATAATTGATTGGAAATACATTTTATTTATCATTAGTAATTAATTGAATTTAACCTGAAGTAATTATTTATTATCGACTAAGTAAGTTTCTGACAATATGTGATGTCACTTATACATTTATTAGAAAAATAAATAAACATTGCAACTACAAACTACAAATGAAACCTACTAAATTTTTTGTTTATTAACTTTTTTTTTTAAGTTGGCTTTGAAAACCCCCCAATACTGACAGTTTGTTATTATTAATGTCATTAGTGTTGCATTATTTGTTTTCTATAAAGTCTCGCCAGTTTTTTAATATGAATTATAGTCGTGAAGAATTAGTTAACATGGTATGGATTTTGGGAGAATGCAACAAAAACTCTTTGTTAACAACTAGAGTTTATAAAGAACGATTTCCAGAGCATTGAACGCCAAATAAAACATCGTTCGAAAAACTGATGGATCGATTTAACCGAACAGGGTCAGTTTCATGTAAGAAAATTGATATAACAAAAACTGATACTAAAGAGGAAATGAACTAAATGTTTTGTTAGCAGTTACCGAAAATCCGCATACAAGTATGAGAAATATTTCAAGAGAACAGGAAATAAGTTATACGTCAGTACAAAAAATACTTTCCAAAAATAAAATGCATCCGTATCATATGCAACTACATCAAGAACTCACTATTATGGATTTTGAAATCAGGGTAACTTTTTGTAAATGGTCACAACAAAAAATTACTGAACGAAGAGATTTTTTTGAGTACGTGCTTTTTGGAGATGAGGCAACTTTTCATCGAAATGGCTGTATCAATAGGCATAACTTTCATTATTATTCCACTTCTAATCCATACCATATAATTACTCATAGTCAGGAAAGGTGGTCTTTAAATGTTTGGGGTTGCATTATCGGTGAGTACGTGATAGGACCTCATTTTTTTAACGAACCTGTAAATGGGGAATTGTACTTGGACTTTCTAGTGAACTCTTTACCAATATTGCTTGAAGAACTTCCTCTTGAAGTACGTCGAAAAATGTGGTATTTACATGATGGTACTCCTGCTCAGAATAACGCTCTTGTAAATGGCGAACTTGCAGATCAATTTCCAGGAAGATGGATAGGAAAAGGCGGGCCAATCCGTTGGCCAGCCCGGTCACCAGATTCAACTAAAATGGACTTTTTTTCTGGGGCTACGTTAAGGCTCTAGTGTATAAAGTACCTCCAACTACAGTAGATGATATGAAAATACGAGTAAGAGAGGCATTTCAAAGTGTTACTGTGGAAATGCTTAGAAATATGAGTCGGAACTTTGAAAACCGTCTTCAGGCCTGCATAAATATTATAGGAGGCCACTTTGAACAACTGTTCTAATTAAATATAATTTGCAAAAATTACATTTGAATAATAAAGAATGAATTTGTGCTAGCTCTTTTTTTTGTGTCATCGGCATCAACTGCTACGGTTATTAGCCTCGTGTTTGTGTAGGCTTTGTCACTGTTTCCCAGCGCCACTTTAGGAACAGCACTGTTAATTAGTACCCAACAGTGAATGGTCGAGTGGGGAATCCTACCAAGGCATCAGAATATTTTTTCTTTCTTAATGTAAAAATCGATAATAAATTACAGCTGGTTAAATTGTAATAATTACTAATTATCAAACAGAATGTATTTCCAATCAATTATTTTCTGAATTATCGTTTTAACCACTAAAATTTAAAAATCTCTAAAAACGATTAACTTTTGGTATAGGGAATGTTTAAGTCAAATTAAAGTATAATTAGGATACTTTTGAACGATGATATAAAATATAGGGTGAACCATTTAAAAAAATTGAGAAAATTATGTATTTGTTTTGACTCACCCTGTACAGATTTGATACGAATTGAAAAAAGTAGTGTCTCCGGATAAAATCTGACATGATTGAAAAATTGTGGTAGAAAAAAAATTGGTTATCAATGGTTTCTTTTGCATGATACAGGCCATTGAATTCAATACGATTTTCATACAAAACTGATTATATCCTGCAAAATACCCTGTATAAATCAATAATAATGTATATTTTTAGAATGGGAAAAGCGAGGGCAATTCAAATATAAAATAAAAAGAACATAAGTTGGTTTCAGAGGGAAGTTATTTAACACCCTGTATATTCAAAAATAATTTTAAAATATGTAGTTTAACGCTGTCTACCGTTCTGGGAAAATATTGTTTTATATCTCTAATAACGGCGGAGATATTGGACTTTTTCACACTAATTGATCACCCTGTATAATGCTTGGCATTCTATGTATATTATACTTTTTACAAGTTAAGAAATGATACTCAAAATCTATACTGTACAATTTTTTTTAACATTCATTAAAATTACATGGCAACCGGTTTCGGCATAAAGGCCATCTTCAGGCCTAAAAGGAAGAGAGACATATTATCACAAATGTTCAAGTTGTTAAATATAACGTATTACACACCTGTAAAAACTGATATATTAATGTTATACAACGGCTGGTAAGTGTCAAAATTGAACTACTTTTTACAGTTTAACAGACCTTCTTCAACCCCCATTTTTAATCAGATTTTTTTAATATGCTGCATCCCCTCATAGTGCTTGATTTTTCCCGAAGATTTCAAGTTGATACCGTACGACGTACGACGGACATTTTTAAAAGTTATTTAAAATTTAATAAAACAATTTTTAAATTTGGATCAATTTTAAAATTTTGGTTTCTCGAAAGTAAAAAAGTATATACTCCTCATAGACTAATATGTAAACAATATAATAAGGGTATGAACATATAAAGATTTGACCATTAAAAAGGAACTTTTCCAGATTTGGCAGAGGCAAATTTTGTAATAATTCCCTGCAAATTTACAGAGTGGGCAACTGTATTTTTAGTTGAATCATTGCTAAAGATGATAATTGATTTTGACTAATGGAGTTCTGGAGCCTGAATGTTTGTTTT
Organism: Psylliodes chrysocephalus; assembly: GCA_927349885.1. Taxonomy (NCBI): domain Eukaryota; kingdom Metazoa; phylum Arthropoda; class Insecta; order Coleoptera; family Chrysomelidae; genus Psylliodes; species Psylliodes chrysocephalus. The sequence continues at coordinate 66,303,234 of OV651813.1, read as the reverse complement.
TTATTATTTATATGGCGTATTATTAAATTTAATTTAAAATTTAAATTCAAATCCACTATTTATTAATTATCCCATAAACCAGTTTAAAAAATGTGGAAATTTTGGATTTGTCTTTTTGTTAGTCCAAGCGATAGCCACGACACTAAACAACACTGCAGTGGCCACTATCATAGCTAATATAGGGTGGCGTACCTATATTTTAATCCAGTTTAAATGATGCGTATATCTCAGAAAGTATTTCGGATATCAATGTCTGGGTTTACTAAACACTGGAAATGAGTGTGATTTTATTCAGATATAGAGCAACTTTATTTCAAATGGAAGATCCTAAACGGCTTTATTTTCAAAATACATGGTGTGGAGATATACAAAAAAAGTTTATCCTTAAGAGGAGTATTTACTTGTCTTTAGAGCAGAGCATCCAAGGGTTTCGTAGTACCCCACTTTTAAAGTTTATTTTTGACATATTTTAAAAAAAAAAAAAATTACAAAACTCGACTTTTTTGATCCATTTTCTCAATTTTTTTTAGAAAAAAACTAAATTGAATTTTAAAAAAGTGATTCAAGAGGAGCATAGATTTAACCTTTATCTACACGTACATATTTTTTTCTTTTAAAAATACTTAAAAATAAACTTTAAAAGTGTGACGAAGTCACTAAATTTTATTTTTAATTCATCTTAAAAATGTATATTTCAATTAATTCCCGCCTGAGAACATGTAGAAGTTCCCCCGTATTTTTGTTTCCCAAAAATGACCGATTTTCAACAATTGCGAGTACCCTCGTAGGTTAAAATATCCTTTTATTTGCCGAAATCCGAATGGGCATTTTTAGAGTCGATTTCGTATGAATTATCTACTTTTAATTGTCAAGGTACAAGAAGGACATTTTTTGTATTTCTGAATTGTAAACAGTCGGCTGTAGTAGTGGTATCCCCACTTTGTCGTACTAGTCTTCCATCTTTCTTTACCGAAAAAGCATAAATTGATGGAAAGCTAAAAATGCCGTCTCTTGACTCCCGACACCCGAGAAGTACTGATCTTTCTAAAAATTATAGTGACGACGCCGTATAGTGCCGTGACCGTAAATAAGTAGTTGGTTAACCCGTTAGATTGTTAAATGTAGGAACCGTATATTATTTTTCTTTCTATTTTTATACTGGCTTTGATATAATTAGTTGGGACACCCGTGTTACCGAACAAGAATTTTGATTCATACCCAGGAATTATTATTTCATCCCTCAGTGGGAGCCCGTTGGCAATTTTTTATTTGAGGTTGGATATGGACTAGACTCCGAGCGCTCTCTTAGTCTATGGCTAAATCCAATTTCCTGTAAAAACCGCCCAGTTAGTATCGAAGTGAGAGGTTCGACCTGTCTCATTTTTTTTATTATTTATTGTTTTAATTTTTTTGGAAGTTGGAACTATCCTCAGTGTAGAGTGCTCTCTTCTGACAACGTATCTAACTTCCCAAAAAGAAAAATAAACGTTTAAATTAATTTCCGCGCCTCACTTCGTGTAAAAATTATTTTCTTTTATTTTTTATTCAATGGTATTTGAATCATTCCGTATCTCCTGTTCACGTCTAGTTATTGAATGAAGTCAGACGGCTCCTGTAAAATTAAATTCACACATACACTCTCGTTAGACGCTGGGCAAAATTCGTAAATATTATTTTTATGCGATCGCCGATCCAAAACACCGTAGTAATAAACCTTATTTATCAGTAGGCGAGAATTTTGCGTTTCCCATCGATTGGATAGTAAGATACAAGGGGACTCCGACAATTCGGATTTCATTTATGTGCTTGCATCTGATTTTCGACATATTTAAATTGTTTTAAGTGTATTAATTTATTTTCATACATTTTCCGTATACTGGGTTTTTCACGATTCCCAGTCCGATTAGCCTCCTGAGCTAGTAAACTGTAAATATTTAAAGGTTTAAATAATTTTCAGTATTAGTAATTTATTTATTTGATTTTCCCGATATAGGGATCCGTTAATGCTGAAATAATTTTCAGTTTTAGTAATTTATTTATTTAATTTTCCCGATATAGGGATCCGCTAATATTTATATAGTTTTAAACTTTAATAATTCTTTTATTAAATTTCCCAAAAATAGGGATCCGTTAATGCTGAATTTCCAGTTTTAGTAATTTATTTATTAAATTTTCCAGTTATAGGGATCTGTTAATAATTATATAATTTTCAACTTTAATAATTTATTATTTAAACTTCCCAAATATAGGGACCCGTTAACGTTTAAATAATTTTCAGTATTAGTAATTTATTTATTTAATTTTCCCGATATAGGGATCCGTTAATGCTGAAATAATTTTCAGTTTTAGTAATTTATTCATTTAATTTTCCCGATATAGGGATCCGTTAATATTTATATAGTTTTAAACTTTAATAATTCATTTATTAAATTTCCCAAAAATAGGGATCCGTTAATGCTGAATTTTCAGTTTTAGTAATTTATTTATTAAATTTTCCAGTTATAGGGATCTGTTAATAATTATATAATTTTCAACTTTAATAATTTATTATTTAAATTTCCCAAATATAGGGACCCGTTAACGTTTAAATAATTTTCAGTCTTAGTAATTTATTTATAGAATTTTCCTGATATAGGGATGTGTTAATAATTATATAATTTTCAAGTTTAATAATTTATTCATTAAGCTTTACAGATATAGGGATTTGTTAATATTTAAATAATATTCAACTTTAATAAATTTCCCAAATATAGGGATCCGCCATTATTTAAATACACTCTTACTTTGTTAATTTAATTTTATTGTTTCTTTATGTAATTCTGTTTTACCGCCGTGCCAGACCAGTGTACCGGCACTTTTGTAATTTTCTGTAAATATATATTTTATTATCTATTTCTGCGTTTCTATTATTGCTGGTTCTTGACCGTTCTCTTTCAGGGTACCGTAGGGTACGAGGTATTAAGAAGATAAGTGTTTGGTTTATTTTTTTATTTATTCTAATTTAGTGTTAACTTAGCAGTGACCGCCTGGAATTATTTTTACCTCCACTGAGTTCACCTTGAGTACACTCTGGTGTACCACAGGGTCGCAGAGCAAACTGCGATATCAAAACTGGCGCCTGAGCAACTCCTATTCGGGAATTACATTAATAGCGCCACAGACTCGTTGATTCACAGCAGGTGAACCAGGAGCCTGTCACAAAAGTGGGGTACTACGAAACCCTTACATTGCAAGATTTTTCGTCTGGCAAGTGGCGCCTCTGTTAGATTTTTAAGAAATTAATATTTGTGAATGAAAACAATTTACAAAATATTTTACTGAGGTTTTACGAGGGATAATTAAAGATTACGTATTTGTAGGTACACCTTATTGTTTTACGTAAATCATTTCTGTAATACTAATATAGACATATTTATATAATATGCAATGGGTTTCATAGTACACCAATTTTACGGATTATTTTTTATTTTTTGAAAAATTATATAAGTACAGGTAAAGGAGTCACTTTTTGAACATTTGAATCGGTTTATTTTGAGAAAATGTAAGAAGGAATCTTTCTATCGAAAAAAAAAAATACAAATAAAAATGCTAGAAGGGAACAATATATGTTTTTAATGTTTACAGGAACATTTATTTTTCTCAATAAAAATTAAGTTTTGTGTTTTTTTTTAGAAAAAACAGAATGAAATTTTGAAAAAGTGTTTTCAGAGGAGCACAGATTTAACCTTTACCTACACGCACATATTTTTTTCTTTCAAAATATGTCAAAAATAAACTTTAAAAGTGGGGTACTACGAAACTCTTGCATGCTCTGCTCTAAAGCCAAGTAAATACTCCTCTTAAGACGAAAATTTTGTATCAAGTTGAAAATTGGTGAAAATTTGTACTGTAGCAAAAAGTGTCGCGAGCGGACGTAACTTGAATGAAATTTAATTTTACAATAATAGTTTGTGCAACAAGAGTGGATATGATGGCCATATCTCACGAAGACGAAATTTGAGCACGACGCCGTAGGCGGAGTGTTCAATCGTCTGAGTACGATGTGGACAATCCACTCGAGTTGTGCAGTATATTTTTTCTACGACCCACTAACGAAAATTGACAAATAAAAAAAACATTTTAGGTTATTAAGACAAAATAACTAATTTGTGTGTGGAAGGCAAGAACGCTAACCACAGGATCATCTATGTGTTTATTTTTTTGCTTTAATACTCGTAATTAAATTGACTTCATGACTTCATACAGTTTTATTTAAATTAACAAATTATTTATAATTATAGACAGAAAGGCTATTATTTATCGATTCTACACAAGATTGACCCATTTTAATGTACGTTTAATCTCAATAACTAAAAAATATACTGACAATTAGTTTGACAGAATTGTCACTTATTTAAAATTTTAAAAATAATATCAGTCGGTTGATCAAAATATGAACGCTGATAGGTGGATTTAATTTTTTGCAGTGTTCTCACTATGGATATGAAATATATTCGTTAAGTTGAAGGCAATAGCATACTTTTTCGTTTTGTAATCTGTGCGTAGATAAGCTAATATCAATGTGGGTGTAAAAAAATATATGGCAATCCACTGTTTTGTGGAAATCTAATACGATTTTAAGATTCGGAAATTAAAACTGTATTGACAATAGTTTTTTCGAAGAAATAATAAGTAGGTACTTACAGCCTAGAACAGCAGAACATGAATCACCAAAATGCTGACGCCGCCACCACGGATTCATGCACTCCTAGTGCCTTCTTGTCACATAGCTTGTTGGGGACCAAAAGCCAATAGACATATTCTAAAAGAAACAGTAAACATTTACATTACATTTTATTGTTTGATCTGTGCAGAGCAGTGTTTGTGATAAGATTTAGTTGCCACTCGAAGAGCTGTGCAACGTTTTAGGGAAGATACGTGGATGGTTTTTTTTAATGAGTCAATGGCGTTCATAAGAGAACTTTTTCTAAATGTATAAGAATAATATTCTTTGTCGTATAATAAATATCTGTGCTTAGAAGGGAAACTGCCCTGTCGAGATACAACAACTTATGCAAATTGAAATAAAAGTAGGAAGTTTTATTAGTTAGATTAGTAAGAAATTCTTAATTATTGTGACAATAAATGGGTGTCTATTTGACAGACCCTAAAACTTAACCAAACTTTTAACAGAGGACGTCTGTTTTTGAACTTAATTATAAGTTTAGTATTATTTTGACGTCCAGTGGACGTCCATCTTAGGTCATTATTTATTTAGCCTACCAGATAATAACCATCTATATATATTTTCAATAGAATAGATCATTAAAAATTGAAAGATTAAATCTATTACATTTCATTCTACCAGTAAAAGTTTGAAATCATATTCTATAACCGTATCTAGTAAGAATTTTTCAAGTGGCTCCTTGGTCGAGGTCGCCTAGCGCTTGAATGTACAGAAAAACAAGGACGTGTCGTGAGTTCGATACCTGCTCTGGCCAAGTGATTTTTAATAAAAAAAATTAATAAATGGTATATAGCGGGTTGCGAAAATAATAAATAAATTATTAATATTTATAAAATAATATGAGTTGCGGTTGTATAAAAAAAATAGGGATGTGTGGTCTCAATGGAATATAATGCAGCAATGGACCTTTTTTGAATGTCCAATATTGAACATCCAAATATAATCCAGAATTGGACGTCCCATGAACGGTCAAAAGTGTGCCATTTGTATACTTCACTGGACGTCCAGAAAAAACTCATCTTTGGACGTCCAGACATCCAAAATTGTATATCGAGTGGACGTCCAATGGACGTATTTGTGCTGTCTGGGTACTTTTAACGTATGTTTATTTCTTTTTGAAAATTTAACGCATGCGTTAATTTTATTTTTACAGAATTACAATTTATGTTAAAATCGTAAAATGTAACACCCATTAAAAATAAACGTATGGAATTACAGAATTACCACTATAATCCTCGATTTAACGCATAAAATTAACACATTTATGACAAATTTTTAACATATTTCTGCTTATAGAATAGATTTTTGCGGCACAAATGAACTATTATGTTAATTATGACAAGTTAAAATTTTTCATGAATTTACAGAATTGCTTTTCATATTTAACATACGTTATATTTTGAACGTCCGTTAAATTTTAACATATTCGTTATAGAATTACCACTATTTACAACTATCATTCCCTTGTATTACCGATCATCCGTAAAGTTGTGAAATAGTAAAAAAATCGAGAACAAAATATTCGGTCGTTTAAGATTAATAGAAAAATTTAATTGTGAGTTTTTTCAGTATGACCTTTTTTCAGAGGCCCATAAATCACTAATTATGGCTTTTAAAAACGATACTAAAAAAAAATAAAGCAGATGTAGAATTCCAGTGTCGTCCTATTTTTAACTGAATTTGATTGTTCTAAAAACCTATAGAATTAAATCAATTTTTAACGCCACTAACTCCATTTTATTGGTCACTGTATACTAACAACCCATGTACCTTTTGATTAAAATATGTTAAATCGTTTTAGAGTAAGAGCAAAAAAATCACTTCTAAAATTTCTTCTTTAACACCCCGTAACTTTTTTACTTTCCATTTTTATATAAGGAAGTTTTGACCTCAAAAACTGTAATTAAATTTTGTTACATCCTGTATATCAAAAAGTATTTCTTTTTAATTGCACGGACAAAAATGTATATATAAATTTTTATTCTGTTATCAATTAAAAACCGTTTTCATTTGGATCATTATAAAACAAATCATAATAAAATAGCAAATGAGGGATCTTGTTAAATCTCTAATATAGAAATAGATCGCACTTACTGTATAACTGATGAATATCCTATAATCTGCAATTCTCTAGAAATAGATTCCTTTCAATTAAAAGTCCAAACACGAAATAACTATATTCAATATTTATTTAAAAGAAATTTTGAATGTATTTCCCGACTGTTTAATTTTCAGCTGTTCACTGTTTTTGTTTAGAATATAAACTGGGTAAAATAGGGAAAACCAAGACCAGCTGTAGTAGGGGTTGAAAATGGAAAATCAATACCAGCCGACCTCCTTAGTGAATGATTGGGTAGGAACGCAATAGCTGTTGTTTTCGCGAACATTTTGCAATGGACACAATGGCACAATGGACCCCGAGATTATAGAGGTTTATATTATTACAGTTTACAGTAATAGTACATTATACACTTAGGTTGAGAAGTGAGCTATTATTTACCGATCTTAGCGCCGAAGAATATAATGTGCGATGTTTATAATAATGGCCTTCTCAACCGAAGTATACATGCAATTTTTTGTACAACTAACACTGATATAAATTACCATATTTGATTTGATTAGATTTTGATAAACCCAGCTTTAGTTATTTCCTACTTATTTTTCAAATATTTCGAAATATCAAGTAGTCTGGGAGTTTAGTTGTAAAATTAACAAAATGAAACTAATGGAATTCAATTTTAATCATTGTTATCATACCACTTACCAGTGTTTATTTGATTTTTGCTTAGAATTAAGTTAATAAGAGTTTCTGTTATATTCATTAAGGAGGTCCTTTCGCCACCAATGTTAAATAAAAAATATTAGATTATGACTAAAATTAATTTTTTTCTAATAGTAGATGTCCTTATTTATCTAATAGTGAACTTTTTTTAACTATACCTTACCGTGCAAATTTTTGAGAAATTTTTTTTTTAAAAATGAGTATTTGTACAGTGTCTTATGAGAAAGTAAGACCTCAACAACAATTTTTGAATTATAATTAAGTATACTATTATTTATTGATTAGATGGAGTAAAAAAAAAACTAAAAATAAGGTTTTTGAAATATTTAGATTTTGTTTTTTACAATAAAATATATAAGTTACCGTGGAATTTATTGAGAAATTAATATTAAAAAATATTAAAAATGTTCAACTAGGTTACTTGATTTTTTTTTTTTAATATTAATTTCTCAATAAATTCCACGGTAACCTATATATTTTATTGTAAAAAACAAAACCTAAATATTTCAAAAACCTTATTTTTAGTTTTTTTCTACTCCATCTAATCAATAAATAATAGTAGAATTCGAGAATTGTTGTTGAGGTCCTACTTTCTCGTAAGAAACTGTACAAATACTCACATTTTTAAAAAAAAAATCTTAAAAATTTGCACGGTAAGGTATAGTTAAAAGTTCACTATTAGATAAATAAGGACTTCAACCATTAGAAAAAAAATTAATTTTAGTCATAATCTAATATTTTTTATTTAACATTGGTGGTGAAAGGGGTGGCGAAAGGACCTCCTTAAAAATATAGACAATGTTTCATTATTTACCTAGGGTGAGAAATATTACTTCTCATTAGAGGAAAGGAGTAAATAATGGAAATTTCTCATATTAGTAGTAAAAATAGTATATTGTGCAACAAGTGCAGAGAGTAGCCAATTGCACACGATGTGTGAAACTTGTGGCACGAGCGAACGCGAGTGCCACAATCACACGAGTTTGATGCAATAAGTTTTCTGTAATGTTCTTCGCTATTTCTTTAATATGTGTAGTATTGGAGTAGTATTATCACTACTATTACTATCACTGTCCATTTTATTATTAATAATTTTCAAAAATATCGAAATAAATTAATTGTCAAGATTTGAAATGTTAAGGCCAAGTTCAATTTTGTTTGACATATAATCACGATTTTTTTTAGGTTAGAAAATTGCATTATCGATTTTTTTTATTCGAAGTAATAAAAGACGTCACTTTAAATTTCTATCTCTTTATGTCAACAAATTTGTAACACGATGAATTTATAAAACGTATGTGTGGAGAAGTACAAGGGAGGGGGTTGACACATGACAGATGTCTATATTGTATAAATGTCTTTAATTTGGAATAAAAATCGACCTGTTTTAGCATTTTCTTAAAATTCAATGATTAATGCTGAAAAACAGGATGAAACTGTTTTAAGTGACCCACTCTGTACATTAAAAATGGTTACATATATCGAATTAGTTTATAGAACAAAATATGCTTTAAAATGCATTTTTTACAAGATGCACTACACAAGAAAGATCCTCCCATCGAAAAAAAAAATATTGAGCGCAGCGCCATCTACATATTGACCTATTTAAAATTAATTTATATCTAAAACTGAAGCTCTCTTAGCGCTCTATGAACTGGCTTTTACAGAATTAAAATACCTCTATTACTTACCAAAATATCCGGCCTGGGAGTTTTTATTGGTACACCCTCTATACACAGCGGACATACTTCTTCCAAGAATTGGACAGACGATTCAACAAAAGGTTTGTTTTCTGTTACTTCTAAAGGCCAAAGGCTTATTATAGTTCACGGTGGGGGAGAAATGGGTTTTATCAAAAATAATTTGGTGATATTCAAATCAGGGACCAAGTCTGGAGATTATCATTCCGAAATGAATTCGGAAAATTTACTGTTTACGTTGTTTGTATTTACTTATAGGCTATATAAGTGGTAAGTATTTAAAACCATTTCATTTTAATTTCTTGATAGTTTCGGCCTTTACTTGATGAACATCCATATTATTAAAATGAGAAAAACCAAACATGGTAGATTTTCACACTTTTATTTAAAGAAATAAAAAATAAAATTTGCCCAATTTATTCTAAGTAGGTACAACTTCTTCTTCAAATGTGACTCATTTACATTTCTAATATATATACAAAATAAACTAATTAGTTAAAGTAGGTACTTAAGAGAAATATATTAATAAAATTTGAATAAGATATCATTACCGGGATTATCTCACAGAAAACTAAGAACAGGTAAAGAGATTTAATTAAGCTCAGTTATTAATATCTAATTGATCACTTAAAATTTTTAAATCTATTTATTTCAAGTGTTTCTAAATGGTTTAATTTAATGCCTTTATTCTCAAAATGTGAAACAATTTTTGCATAAACGATTGATTTTCAGATAAAAATATGTTTTGTAGATTTATTTTTGTTTTTAGTATAACTATTGTAATGTTTTAAATAGCTTTTTTTTTAAGTACGGCCCGTTTGACACCAATATACAATTTTACCACAATTTAATTTATTTGAATAAGGATAATTTCCTGACCGTAACAGAATTTTATATAAATACCGAATGGAAAGCGGTAGAACAGCCTTAACCTAAAGTCGGCTTACTTAAAAATAATGATTTTTTAATTGACTATAGAATTATGTACTAATAATAACACTAAGCAATATGTATGAACAAGTATCATTCACTATTTTCCATTTATTTTATGTCTTAAAATATACGCGCCCCTGGTTTACAACTTTCTAGGTAAGCTACCAATTCTATTCATTGGTAGGCGTGTTCGTAGCATTATAAATGCGCGTCCTTGGTTCTTTAGATTCGACGTTTACTGTATGATGGTGATTCCCGAATAGGGATTGCTCAGGCGCCAGTTTTGTTATCGCAGTTAGCTCTGCGACCCTGAAGTACACCAGAGTGTACTCAAGGTAAACTCAGTAGAGGTGAAAATAATTCCAGGCGGTCACTGCTAGGTAGCCACTATACTAGAATAAATAAAAATAAAACACTTATCTCCTTTACACCTCGTACCATACGGTGCCCTGAAAGAGAACTGTTCAGAACCAGTAATAAGAGAAATACAGGAATAGGTAATAAAATATATATTTACAAAAAATATATAATACAACGGTAATTAAATATGAACGGCTCCCTATATGCGGAAAACTTATTAAAAATAAATTATTACCAATGAAAACTAATTAAATATTAACGGCTCCCTATATGCGGAAAATTTATTAAAAATAAATGATTACCAATGAAAACTAATTAAATATTAACGGCTCCCTATATGCGGAAAATTTATTAAAAATAAATTATTACCAATTAAAACTAATTAAATATTAACGCTTTAAAGTCTCTCTCAAGTAGACATCTGGTAGTCCATAGCTTCTACAAGAGAGAAACCCTTTCCACGAGCTTTTATAAAGACTAGGGGCTGAAACAGCTCTGATTATCGACGGGGGGAAGCAAGCGAATACCGCGAAAATGGATGAAGGGTGCGAGTGCCGCCGGATTTAAATCCAATTTACTTTATTACCTTGTTAGGTACTAAGGAAATTAAGTTCGTATTACCTCTTACTAGTACGGGAAAATATTTACGGTTCGCTAGCACAGGATGCCAAGCAGTCCGGGAATTATGAATCTCCCTATATACGAAAAATTTATTAAAAATAAATTAATACACTCGAAAACAATTTAAATATGACGGTAATCAAAAGCAAAGTTAATAAATGAAATCAAAGTTTTCGGAACGTCCCTGTATCTTAGACCAGACGGATTGACGCTCTGGCAATTATTGAACGAAAATGATAATTTTCAGCGCGGTGTTTGGAACAAAATGCGATGGTTAACGTAAAAATTATTTTGAGATTTGTCAAAAGGCGATCAAGACGGTGTGTGAATTAGTTTTACAGAAAAGTTGGGCTTCGTTCAATAATTAGTTGTGGACGGGGAACGGAACGATTCAAATACAATTGAATGAATAAATAAAAGAAAAACACATGAAAAATACTGGGTGCTTCTTATAAAAAAAAATTGCCAACGGTTTCCCACTAAGGGATGAAATGAAAAAATACTGGGCATGAATCAAAATTATTTCACTTGAGGGCGCGTGTCCCAAACTAATTGTACATAAAAAGAACAATAAGCGGTTTCCTACCTTTAGAAAAATAAACGGGGTTGTTCAATATTCTTTCGAAATCACGGCACTCACGGAATATTTACTAGGCACTATAGAAGGGCGAATAGTTTTCGGCTGTCGGCAATCAAGAGAGTGTAATTCCCAGATGTCATTGAATTTATGCTTTTCGGTAAACCCGAGTGGGGTTTACTACAGCCGACTGTTTACAATTTAAAAATAAAAAAAAATGTCCTTCTGGTACCTTGACGAATAAAGGTAGATAATCGGTACGAAATCGACTCTACAAGATGCCCATTCGGATTTCGGCAAATATAGGAATATTTTAATCTACGAGGGTACTCGCAATTGTTGAAAAACGGTAATTCCTGAGAAACAGAAATACATGTCCTCAGGCGGGAATTAATTAATTAACGGTTGACATCCTCTCTGACACGGGGTCTACGGCTCGAGAGAGAGAGAGTTTTTGGCCACAGTTATTGGTATTTTACCTCCTTTATCACAGCTTTCGCTGAGTTTAGGAGACATGGTTTCAATGCGGTCCAGCACAGCTGTTGCACAACTCGACGTACGGCCCTTCAAAACCGATGGTGTCTTTGGAGTTACTATACTGGTCGGACGGCTGGTATTAGTCACAGCTTGTAAACTGGATCGCTCATCCTGTGGGTTGGAGGGTGGGGGCGGTTTCTCCCATATCTCCAAGATCTAACATCCTGTGGGTTGGAGGGTGGGGGGCGGTTTCTCCCCGATCTCTAAGATCTCTCACTTTGTTGTGTAGAGAGCCGAGGGCGGTTTCTCTCCGATCTCCAGGACCTATCGCTCTGTGGTTCGGGGGGTGGTTTCTCTCCGATACGGTTTAAATCGACGGAGTGTACCAAGGCACTTACTACAATTTTCTTTGGAGTTTTAGATTTCAACGGATGAGCTGACGGAGGCTCTAACGGATGCTCTATGATCCCAATAGGGTAACAAGGTATTGGACGGGGTGTTGGAGGCATCAACATGTCACCTACAAAAATTTTACCACTACCTAACTCTAATCGGACATCAAGTTTGATTGGGATATCCATCCCAAGCACTAAGTCAGTACTTAAATTGGGGAAGTGTCTGATATCCTCAACAGTTGTTCGGCTGCAAAATTTCAATGGTACAGAGTAGGAATCCTGGACTCGGATGGTACTACCATTAGCTAACCTTGCAGAAGCGGGGTCTGCCTTTTTGGGTTGCTTCTGACTAGTAAGATACTCAGGTAGCCGGTCTCCCAGGTAGGACCGGGATGCTCCAGTGTCCAGAAGGGCTGAGAATGTATTCTTCAGGACGTTTTATTTCTATGTATGGTCGTGCGTCCTCTTCTACAAGCAGAACGGTCTCTCGGGTGGCGTTTCCCTGTGGGAAGACGGTTTGTTGAGAACTAACGTTGTTAGCCTCGAATTGCTCTTGATACCGGGGACCACGGTAGCCAGTACTGGCACTGGGATGGCATGCAGACTCTTGAGCCTGGTAACGGGGTGCAACCTGCCTGATCCTGGAGTAGCTTGGCACGGTCTCTAACTCTTTCCTTAAAAGTTCACATTCTTTTGCGGCTTGCCAAAAGGTGGACAAATCACTAAAATCTGACTTACGGATATGCTGCCTGTATTCGGGCAGAAGATTACGGTACAGCCTCTCTAGTTGCTGTTCACTGGTAAATGACCCATGCCTCCTCATGAGGGTCTGCAAGTCGGTAATATAGGAAGTGACGGATTCGTTCTTACGATGCAGTCGGCGGCTAATCTCGGCTTCCAGGTCCAACTGATAGGACACCGAAAAAAAGAATATACGGAAATCGGCCTTAAAGGACTCCCAAGTTGGCCAATTATCTCGGTTGTTACGGAACCACAAGGCGGATTCATCGGTTAACAGTTCGGGGATGTACGGCAGTAGTCGGTCCTTGGCAATTCCCTTGGAAATGCAAATTTCGTCAAAGTGTTCCAAAAATGCGGCTGGATCATCACGGTTTCCAAACGAGAGGTTCCACTCGTGAGTTAGGATAGGTACGGGCCTAACGGTGGGCAGTGGGGTGTCATGGCGGGGCAGAACGGTTTTCTCACAGAAAAGAAAAGAGAAAAAAAAAATTCGGAGAAGAGAAGATGAACAAAAAATAAATTCGGATAAAAAGAAGGGAGAAAAAAATCTACCCTTATTCCGGGGGTGGAAAACCTTTGGTAGTACGGTCCCTGCTCAGGCGCCGTTTGTGACAGGCTTCTGGTTCACCTACAGTGAATCAGCGAGTCTGTATGGTGCTATGATGGTGATTCCCGAATAGGGGTTACTCAGCCGCCAGTTTTAGTATCGCAGTTTGCTCTGCGACCCTGAAGTACACCAGAGTGTACTCAAGGTAAACTCAGTGGAGGTAAAAATAATTCCAGGCGGACACTGCTAGGTAGCCATTATATTAGAATAAATAAAAATAAAACGCTTATCTCCTTTACACCTCGTACCCTACGGTACCCTGAAAGAGAACGGTTAAGAACCAGTAATAAGAGAAACACAGGAATAGGTAATAAAATATATATTTACAAAAAAAAATAATACCACGGTAATTAAATATGAACGGCTCCCTATATGCAGAAAACTTATTAAAAATAAATTATTACCAATGAAAACTAATTAAATATTGAAAGAGAGAAACCCTTTCCACGAGCTGTTATAAATACTAGAGGCTGAAACAGCTCTGATTATCAACGGATACCGATATCACTTTCCATTTCGTTTGTTACATAGAGTATGATTAGTAGACATTAATAAATTACCATTATTTTAAAAAATATTGGATAGACGTATTTTTTACTCGATAAAGATAAAATTAACTGAATTTTTCTGACAGTTCGCAGTCATTATTTGTTTTCATTTGGGGTACTTCACCTTCTACCGACATCTGGTGGTTTTTTACATACTATGCTGTTTTTGGTGCCATATTTTAAAAAGAGTTGAAACCCCTGTAAAATGGCATTCACCGGGGTCACGTGATAAAATGTCAATGACAAGTTAGAAGTTTATACTTTTTAAATTGGACTTTTCAGACTACAAATCTACCTAAATTTGAAATCTAAACGAAAATTAAACAAACTAACCACTTTTATAGGGACCGTGCGTGAAATATAGAGGCAGCACTACTGCCGAAGTTAGCCCTCTCTAGTGTTTAATTTTAGAATTAAATGGGGTTTTTTTAAATAATAAATATTGTGGTGTTTGTTTATTTTCAAACAACAGTTTATTTATTAATAATTTATTTAAACACTTATTTATTTTAAACAATACTATTTTAATTTATATATACTTCGAATGTCTTTAAACTGATCACTATTTATATTCACCACTGTCTATCTACTAATTACTATTTATATGCACTGTCCATATATCAACTGATTCTGATGGCTCGCCTCCACCAATTTATATACAAAATTTGTGGCCTAGAATGCTCCCCCACCAAAATTGCCAGTATGTACCAGAAACGCTATCACGTTCTAGAAATAGTATCTCGTTGACCCTGGAATGTTCGCGAAAGTGTCTCCACCATAGTCGTCCCATAGGTTTGGTCTTAAGGGGTTCAATTATGTATAATAAGCGGACAAGTTGAGCCTCAAAGGCCAAATAATACAGAGAGGGACTTGGAGTATTAGAGCATGACTAAATAATGAAATGGCTCACATTACAATATAGTTAAAAATAGATACCGGCCCGTACCAAACAATCGTGTACATGGTCAAAATGACGTAAAATGTGAAACATTATTAAAATCTGGACATGTATATACATTTTAAGCAAAAAGATTTAAATGGCTAAGTGACAATAAATTGTAAAGTTGTACCTTAAACAAGTGTATCCAATGTCAAAATATCGGTATTTAGTAACACTGAATTTAAAAGTATTACAATACCATTTAAAAAATGTAAATTAATAAAAAAGATTGATGATAATAATAATAATAATAAATCTTTTTAGCTTTATGTTAGTCGAAATGTCATTCATCCACTGACGTTTATGAGATGTCCAATGATACATATTATAGATTGCTCACCCATCTATAAAAAATTATGAAAAGCGGGTTGCAATGTGCCTTTCCTAGTGCTCACTAAGGACCGATTTCACGAAGTTTACAATGACATTTTTACATTAACAATGTCATTTTAATCTCCGTTTAACACAACGGTGGAATCGGCGCTAAATAGAGCCTAGCCCAAATTAAATTAAATTAAAATAAAATTTCAGCATTTTAATCTTTAGAAAAAGAAAATAATTAAAGTTTTACTTCAAGACATGTTATTATGTATTTGGAAAGTTGAGTTTCCATGTAGTTAAATAATATTAAGAGATCTAAACAATTTTTATAACAGATGGATATAAATAATTTTTTCTACGTTCATGCAAAAAACAAAACTTTATTGAACTATATTTAGTAAAAAACTGGGTCTTTATTGCACTAGTGCAATAAAAATTTTATTGCACTCATCTGTCATTTTACTACATCGTTTTATGATCATGACAAACATAAATATTCAAATCAACGACAAATATTTAGTCCATTTTCATTTTCTGTGTTACGTTTTAAAAACAATTGCATATTTTATATTATTTTCAATCATTTAATAAATAAATTAATAAAAATATGTAGGTATTTCATTAAAAATGTCATTACAAATTATAAACACAATCGTAAATAAATGCCTCAAACAAAGGTACACGATCACGGCTACTATGATTTGGATAATACAACTGCAGTCCTATAAAACATTTTTTGGTTTTTGCACGAACGTAGAAAACATATTGCATGCAACTCGTGCAAAAAGTGTTTATTGCACTCGACGTGTTGTCTAGCACTTGGCCGGACGGCCTCGTTGGACAATTTCACGTCGCGTGCAATAAACACTTACTTTTTGCACTTGTTGCATAAATAACTATT
Organism: Psylliodes chrysocephalus; assembly: GCA_927349885.1. Taxonomy (NCBI): domain Eukaryota; kingdom Metazoa; phylum Arthropoda; class Insecta; order Coleoptera; family Chrysomelidae; genus Psylliodes; species Psylliodes chrysocephalus. The sequence continues at coordinate 66,286,605 of OV651813.1, read as the reverse complement.
AGACTACTCTCATTTCAGAAGTAATACTACATAAAATACATAATTGCAATATGTAATACAATTTTAAAAAGGTAATGTAAACAACTTTGAGATGAGGTATAAACAACTTTGGTAAGAGTTGTAATTGGACACTTGTCTGTTATTCTGAATAATGTTTAATGGTAATGTAACTAAAAAAATGTACAAAAAATCACTGGATTTTTAATATTTTAAAGTTTGTTGCAATCTCTTTTGACAGTAATTGCAATGTATTATTTATGATTTGTTTATTTTAATAATAAATGAGAAATAGTTAATAAATTGTAAAGAGGGCCATGATATTTTTGTCAAATTGGACATTCTTATTTCATAATAAACATTCTACATTAGTTTTAATCAACAGAATAAACCATTAATTATCTGTAAAATTATATTTATATAAAATGTTCATTTAAATATGTAAAAATCTTAATGACAAGAAAACACTAAAGATTGTAATTTCTAAACCGGTTCTGTAAATGATTTCTTTACAACTAAGTGCTCAAAATTGATACAAGCTAGATAAAAAGAAAACTTTGCCCAGTGAAATACGCTTTTCGTCGTCTGATTAACATATGGATAAGCAATCTTTGTAATTATGTATATCATTGGGTGTGAGACATAAAAGGCATTTCTTTATTATAAGCTTACCAAACATACTTCTGTAACCAGAGCATTTCTTTATAACGTTTGGTTACTCTGCTTTGGTTACATGTTACCAATGCATATGTAGCTATATCTAACGAGGTATTTATTTATAAGCTTACTAGAACATACTATAATAAAAAATAACAAAGTCAAAACCACGGCATAAGAAACAATCGGCAGGCCCACTTGCCGCTGATCGCATACAAATATTATGAAAATTTGACCTTGGCGACGCCATTTGGGGGTCTTAGTTAGGGTCGGATTAAAGCGTATTTAAAGATTTTGTAATAAAATAAGGTGTTGATAGACAGGATCGTATTAAAACAAAAAAAGTAAAAATTTACATAAAATATATTTTAATTTAACTTATAAAAATAGCATTAAGAAAGACATGCTCTACAGCTTGCGCCAAATAATTAGCTTGTTTTTATTGATGGTCTTAAAATTTCTATTAATATTTTTAAAGTGTAATATATGAGTAGCCTTAAATATAACTTTATAACATATATTTCTGGAAATCGGGGACAAGGAGCGTCAAATGTTATCTCGGAATTAATTAAATCTAAAAAAAAATTACAAACGCCGGATTTAGTGATAAATAATTCAAAATTCTGTTGAAAAATTATTTCAATTTTTGTTATTAAACATACAAAACTATTATTTGACATTTTTAAATTGCCGAAAATATCTTCATTTGCTTTTTTTGTATGGTTTATAATAATACATATGGAGCTTGTATCCAAGTCTTCGTGTGGTAATTAAGGCATATTGTGTACATACGTCGCAACTGTGAATTTTATTAAAAATCCGCATATACCGGGTGTTCAAATTAAAGTGTTACAGTTAAATAACGCCGAAAATATGCATTTTAGAAAAAAAAGTTTTAGACAAAAGTTTTATAGTTTTTTGGGGGAAACATTTTGGCTAAATTCATTTTTTTATATCTGACCATAATATAGCCATATCGAGGTGAACTTTGTTTTTTAAATGGGAATCCCATTTTTTTCTTACATATTCTTAAAGTACATAAAAAATAAGAAACTTTTGAAGGAAATATTTTTTTTATTGGACTTTTACTTTTTGAGTAACAGCTACTTGAAAATGTCGCTGCGCGAGAAAAAAGTTCGCCATAATATGGTTAGCTATAAAAAACGATTTTAGCCAAAAGTTTTTCCCTACAAAACTATAAAACTTTCGTCTGAAACGTTTTTTTTTTATAAAAAGCGGTATATAGCTGTAACGCTTTAATTTAGAACACCTGGTATAATAAAATTTTCTTAAAAAATATTAATATTTTGTGCATGCAATTCATTAATATGCTTGTTTATATTTACATTTTCGACAATATTGCCACCATTACACGCGATTTTGGAAAATGGCTCATCCTTACTAGTCCTACGAATTTCATGCAGCCTTACAAGTAAAGCATCCCCACTTGTTTTGCAGTTTTCAGTTCCAGAATGTAATAAATTTAAACATTGTAATTTTTTGAACGTCCTTTGAAATTGGACCGATGTAGGGTTTATACAATTACCATCATGGAGGAAGGATAATTAAGAGTTGCAGATTCCTCACAGAAATTTGGCAGCATGTTTACCTTCAGCGACATATGGAATAGTTTTGTGAAATTAATACTCAGTCGGTAATATAGAAAGATGTAATGCTATTTTAGTTTGAAAATTGGCGGACTTTTGAATTTACTTCGTCAAAATATAAGAATTTTACATTTTTAATAGAATTTTTTTAATACGCATCTCAGGCGTATTAAAAAATGCAAATAAAAATGTAAAATTTTATGTTAAATAATTTTAGAAGTGTAAAATCAATAATACAAAATTGTAACAACTAAATATTATTTGTAGAATCTTTATTGGTTACAACAATAAACATAATATACATTTTCTGAATAAACAACTATATTAAATAACATAAAACAAACAAAATTTTTCTATAATCGTGCGAAATAAAATAAGTGTTCCAGCCATAAATCTTGAAACGAAAAACAAAAACAATCGTTGAAAGCGAAAAACTGCTTATTAAGACACATGATTTTGATTGTATGTGACTCATTACTAATTTTTAATTTACTACTTATAATTTCTTTAATGGCTAATTAAGATTTTCTTGCTTTTTGTAATGAAAATACTTTGGATTTATCAAGATTATAAAGCTTTGTTATTCGCATATCTAGAATAATTATTATCAAAATGAATATCAGAATTAAATTTTTGTTAAGCATTTCAATATTTGGGAATAATACAATTACGAATTATATTCATTTTTTTCTGAAAAAAAAGTCATTCCTTACAAAAAATTCTGCTTGTTGAAAAAAATTACAAGAAAAGTTTCCTTTTAAAGTTATGAAGAAAAACCGACAGGAAAACTGTGACTTTTCTTCGTAAAATCAATAGGTAATACAGATTTTTGTCAATTTCAAGTTTCTTCATTTATTAAGACCCTGTACACCTGACCTAACATATTAATATAGTAAACCTATTTTTTCGTCAAACAGATTTTTTTTATAATGACTTCTTCCTTAAAATAAAAATAAAGATTTTCCATTTTGTCAACTCCATACAGGAGATGTTTAAAATATAACATTTTACTTTAAATCTAATATACCTACATAAGTAAATATAAATTGACGCTAAACTTTACGTGACGTTAACTAGGCACCTACCTACATTTTACTAATAGGTTTATAACTGACAAACTGACCCATAACCTAGGATTTTTTTTTAAAGCCGGGCCAAGATGAGTTTGGTACACAACATGGCGACGGCAAAAGTTGCGCACTGGCTGTTGCCTAGCAACGACGCTCGGTGAAGCCAAACTTAGTCATTCAGTGGCGTAACTTGGGTCGAGTATATACAAAGTGAATAGGGACCGTGCGTGAAATATAGAGGCAGCACTACTGCCGAACTTAGCCCTCTCTAGTGTTTAATTTTAGAATTAAATGGGATAAACATTGCAAGTAAATAATAAAGGGTATTTTTTTAAATATTAAATATAGTTAAAAATAGATACCGGCCCGTACCAAACAATCGTGTACATGGTCAAAATGACGTAAAATGTGAAACATTATTAAAATCTGGACATGCATATACATTTTAAGCAAAAAAATTTAAATGGCTAAGTGACAATAAATTGTAAAGTTGTACCTTAAACAAGTGTATCCAATGTTAAAATATCGGTATTTAGTAACACTGAATTTAAAAGTATTACAATAACATTTAAAAAATGTAAATTAATAAAAAAAATTGATAATAATAATTATAAATCTTTTTAGCTTTATGTTAATCGAAATGTCATTCATCCACTGGCGTTTATGAGATGTTCAATGATACATATATTATAGATTGCTCACCCAACTATAAAAAAATTATGAAAAGCGGGTTGCAATGTGCCTTTCCTAGTGCTCACTAAATAGAGCCGTTCTAGCCCAAATGTGTTTTAAAATAAAATTTCAGCATTTTAATCTTTAGAAAAAGAAAATAATTAAAGTTTTACTTCAAGACATGTCATTATATGTATTTGGAAAGTTGAGTTTTCATGTAGTTAAATAATATTAAGAGATCTAAACAATTTTTATAACAGATGAATATAAATAATTTTAGACTACTACTTCAGAAACAATTCTACATAAAATACATAATTGCAATATGTAATACAATTTTGAAAAGGTAATGTAAACAATTTTAATATGAGGTATAAACAACTTTGGTAAGAGTTGTAATTGGACACTTATCTATTATTCTGAATAATGTTTAATGGTAATGTAACTAAAAAAATGTACAAAAAATCACTGGATTTTTAATATTTTAAAGTTTGTTGCAATCTCTTTTGACAGTAATTGCAATGTATTATTTATGATTTGTTTATTTTAATAATAAATGAGAAATAGTTAATAAATTGTAAAGAGGGCCGTGATATTTTTGTCAAATTGGTCATTCTTATTTCATAACATTCTACATTAGTTTTAATCAACAGAATAAACCATTATCTGTAAAATTATATTTATATAAAATGTTCATTTAAATATGTAAAAATCTTAATGACAAGAAAACACTAAAGATTCTAATTTCTAAACCGGTTCTGTAAATGATTTCTTTACAACTAAGTGCTCAAAATTGATACAAGCTAGATAAAAAGAAAACTTTGCCCAGTGAAATACGCTTTTCGTCGTCTGATTTACATATGGATAAGCAATCTTTGTAATTATGTATATCATTGGGTGTGAGGCATAATTTTGCTCTGTGGAAATTTATAAAATTTCTTTACTATCGAATGAAATCCAGGTTTCTAAAGTGATGTGTTTGTACATCCACGGATGCAACAAGTTTTTTCGATATTGATATTACGAAAATAATTCGACTTCATTTTATTAATAATTGGCCGTGTTCATCGTCGTCAAACATGTTGTAACGCTGAGTTAAGCGGCGACGATGAACTGTCAACCGCTGCAGCGCTTTTGAAGAAGCATAAAAGCGAAAATAAACTCGCTTGTTTGCTTTAAAAGCATAAAATTGACCTTGAACCCCTGTCAAATCCGTCTTTTGGCATTTTGTTAGGTTATGTTTGTTTATTTATTTATATTTTTAAGGTTTTATATCCTAATAGAGTTGATTAGTTAAGTTGTATTTTAATATAATATTGTATTTATGCCATTTATGGAGGTACCTGTTTGAAGAAAATAAAATTAATTCCAGACGTAGATACATACACGTATGCTTAAATTATTTCATTTGGACGTTAATGGGATTCCACCAGTAAGGAATATGGATAACATACCTACATATTATATAGTTTTAGCACAGAGTTATTCAAAACAGACGAGTTTTGTTATTAAAACTGCACCGATGTTTTTTGTTTTCATGTAATGTATATAGGGCATTAAAAAATAAATAATAAAAGTATAACATTTTATTTACAAAATAAATTAAATATAAGCAATTATATTAAAAAGGGCCCACCTTGGTTTGTTGAACCTATAAAAAAATACCTCATTACTGTATACATTTCAAATAATTTTTGCTAATAAGTCGCTCTACCTATATGACAACATTAAATTTGTATATTTATTAATTTCCAATACAAAATATATCATTCCTATAAAAGAATTACTGTATGTAGTTTGTCGATAATACTAGACAAATTTTATTAAAACAAAAATAATTCAGACTCAATATGAATATTAGCAATGACCAAAAATGTATAACACCTAAGTACCTACATAAAAAATACTTTGTAAAAAAATAAGTAAAGCATTAGATAGGGATTATTTTAACAATTTTCGGTTTTTGTAATAAAACGTTATCATTTCTTACCTCACAGCAAGAAGCCTGTAAATTTTAAAAGACAACAGCATTATTTTTAATGTAGAATAACAACATTAAGATTGTAGTAAAAGTAAAACAATAATATAATAAAAAAATGTATTAAAAATAAGTGAAATAACATAATTTTATATTTATTTATTGAAAATTAGAAAAGCGAAATAAAACTTGTTTAGTGGGCTGATTTTCTATATTTTAGTTTTTAAATGGGAATGGAACTGTTGACGTGACTTGTTTATGTTATGCTTGGTTTTCAACACTGATACTTCAAATTAAGTAAGTTTTTTTCACTAGCACATATTTATATGAGATACCATCCTTTTTTGATAAAATGTTTTGAATCAGATCACGTTTTCTTTTAAAGCGGGACATTTTTGCATTCTTTGGGGACAATGGTACACATAACTTGAAAGTGGGTTTGTCTTGCCTTAAGCGGGACTTATGATGTTAGGTATGACTCAAAAATAAAAGTTTACTTCAGGTTGATTTTCATTTTTATCTCTTCCTCCTTTTTCGATTCAGTTAGTTTTGAACTGGTTTGAGACACATGCCTCAAGTTCCCTAAAAATAAGAAAGTCATAGTTGATCTCTCTATTATTATACACTTTTATGTATCCTTGATATATGTAAAAAGATCACTTTTTGAGATGTATGTTATTAGTATCATGAGTTCCTTTACTTTAATTTATTGGTGCAGACCAGACAGTTGATTAAACGCAATACACAATAAATAGCATTCTCATTCTGCTCTTCAAAGTATGTAGAATTCAATATCCATAGAGGCAATAAAAACATGACTTTACAACCCAAAATAATACAAGTTGTAGGTTTTTCGCCGTAAAATTGTCAAAACTACTTCCAGAAGGGTACTTATATAAACTCTAATTCACTGTACAAATCAATTCAACTCAAAATTTTTTAAAAAATACTAAAGTAAACAATTCACATAACCTTCTTTGTGCCAACCAAATGTCATTCTATTTTTTGACAAATTTGAGGTTGAGAAAACAAATCATAAACAATAATGATCGTTCAGCGTCATTCCAACCGCTTATGAAACATGTTTCTTTGCTTTTAAAACATGTTTGACGACGATGAACACGGCCATTATTAAACAATAAATGCCGTATAAAACATTAATAAATACCCCCCAAAAAGTTCACATTTTTGTCACCAGTTAGCGTTAAAGTCATGACGCACGGTCCCTATAGTAAAAGAAAATCAAAGTATGTGTTTAAAAGGCACTCAGAAAGCTGCGCAGTGCGACCATTCTCCGCATAGTAAAAGAAAATCAAAGTATGTGTACAATATGCACATTGGCTTTCTACCCCACTCCAGTTCATTGAGATTTTCAAACGCGGCATATGAATATACTTATTTGAATATATTCTTGAGTTGATGTTAATCCTGCAGGTAACTATATTACCGACAGAGTAGGATTAGTTCTACAACCCCCCCAAAGGTCGTTGCAATCAAACATGTTGCCAACAAATTTCTACAAAAAGACACGCCTTCGTCCATGTCATAAGTCATAACATAACCCTCAATCCAGTCCTAAAAAAATGGAAAATTACAAAAAGGGTAAAAACATTGAGGAACCTCTCGAAAGAGACAAAATCCCAATTCCTAATCTTCCACCAAACTTCCTTTGGATGCAGGTATGCTGCTGTAACTGAAATACATTTTGAATTTTAAAAATTAATTGATGTACATTTTAAGGTAAAAGGTGGAAGTAAGATTCGTAATCTTTTATCACATGCAATTAACGAATTTCCAGAAGTTAAACATGTAATCTGGACAGGTTTTGGACCATCTGTAGGAAAATGTATCACATGTGCAGAAATAATGAAGAGAGAATTTAATAATTCTTTACATCAAATAACCAAATTATCCTATAGAAAGTATGCATATATAATTGTTCATCTTTAATTCAGGCAGGTATAAATGCATATGTCTGCACCATTGATGCTCTGATAATGGAAAATCGGATAATCTTGTAGTTAAAGGATCTGGAAATGCACCTGTTTGCACCATTCCTGTTCCGGCTAGTTCTGACAGTTGGAATCGTTACATATAGTTACCAGGTTATATTTAATTATTTGGAACCAGGGAATAAGTATATTGAAATAACTATTTTACTTTTAATCATCTATTTACCAATTTTTACATCGATTAAAAATCCCATAAAAATTAAAAAAATGTTTTAAGATTTTCAAGTAATACGATCGTTATTTTTAATGTCAGTAATACCTTTTAATAGTGATAATTACAAAATTCAAATTTATGTCAAATTCGAAATCTAGCCGTCTACAAGATTACTGGGAATCCTTACATAGTTGCTAGGATACAATGTTTTTTTAATCTAGAAAAAAGTAAATTTGAGTTATCAGAGATTTTGAGTACAAGAAAAATTAAAAATATTTTTAGATTTTGTTTTTTCTTGCCTTCAAAATTAAAAAAAAAATTAAAAATAAAGGGCAAAACAATAATGGAAATATTACAATGCGGCAGGTGCAAAGTTTAAATTCTAAACGTCAGTGTGGACATTTGCATTTATACACACCTAGACTACAGGATAATTATTACCATTTTTTTTATATGATCAAATAATTTCATTTTATACAAAGCACCATGTACTTTTTTAGAGTTGATGAATATTGGGATCCTATACTCTCTGAATTAGATCAATTAATTGTTAAAAGAAGGCTACCAATGATTCATATATACTTATCGACTGAAAATTTAAATACAGAAGAATTAGGGTAAGTAGGATTTATATTTTCTCAGAATTGGTGAGTTTTAATTTAATTTTTTAGATATCAAGCTCCAGGAGAAACTATTGCATTTAATAAAGATGGTCAAAATAAAAGAACCTCACACAATAAGAAATTTGGAGGCCAATACATCAAAAGTAGGAATAAAAACAAAGCCACAAATGGCAATGAAAAAAGTAGCTCTAGCAATACAAAAAATGAGAATGGATAGTTCCACATATTCAATAAAAATGTTATTGCATTATTTTTATTTGAACCCCAGACCTAACGTTTAATTAATATGATTCTAAAGTGTCTAAACAGGTTTAAAAAGATTCTAATTTATAAATTAATCCAATTCCATTTTTTCATAGGAGTGCAACAGTCCTTTTGACCTGAGACTTTTCACTACTTTTTGAGTTTCCCTATCCTTAGCTATTGTAAAGTTTATTTACAATTTCTTTAGATCAACTTATTTTTAAAATCGATTTATATTTGTCAAAAAATAAAGAGGTGAAGAAATAAAAACAATTTATAAAAGTGCCTAATATTTAATTTGTTATATACACAGAATAATACAGTTTATTTACCAGGTACACTTCATAATAAGCAATTTTTAAATTTACACAATATTTACCTGATGCAATTAAACATCTCACAATTATTTTTACAATTTTATGTATTTAATAAAAACAAGACTTGAAAGCTCAACATAAAGATAATTAAAACTGGTTAATTATGAAATGTCATGATTTTTAATTTGTCAGAGCAATTTGAAAAGTTAAGGGATTTGTGGCACAACCAGGACAAGTATGTAAAGTTTCATGCACAAAAATATCACAATCGATGCAAAAATACTTCTTGCAGTTAGGACAATTGTAAACCTAAAAAATGCACCATTAATAATTTTAAGTTGAATAAACTTTTTATAGCTAAAAGTACCTGTTTATCAAGTTCTCCAAACAGTTTCTGACAAGCAAAACAAACAAAAGTTTGATTATTAAAATTAACTTCTATATAGTTAGCAGCAGGAAACAAGTGATGATAAGATCTAGCCAAATGAGGTGCTGACACTAGGGTTAAACCACATGCCCTGCATTCTACTGGCAGCTCACAATATTTACTGAAACACTGAGGACAGTAGTAGCCTCCTGAAGTAAGCTTACTCCCATCTTCTGTACTATCTACATGGCTAAAATAGAAGTTAAGATTAAACAGATGGTTCATTTATCAGTCTAAGTTCCAACCTGTCAATTCCATTAAAATTTGTTTTAGGATAATGACAAAAACTACACTATACTAGTATTATCGAAAACAGGAAGTAATAAAACTGCGTGATTACAGCAAGTTTAGGATATTTTTCAGACACTCTTATTTTGTTTGCAGTGGCAGACGATTGATTTTGTGTGTGTATCTGTTTAGTGTTTTAAAATTTGCGAATTTCGGTCTCTAGAGCATATTATGAATACTGGATCAGCAAGTACGAACCTATGCCAGCAATTGCCAAAAAAGAACTAAAAAGCATATTATATCAGCAGCTTTTATTGGAGAATTATTCATCTTGGTTGAGGTGGGCATTGAATTTGCAAATATTTTTAAGGTCATCACCTTATCATTGTGAATTCAATCCTAATTACTGGTGAGGAGCCTTAATTTACGCAGCGATTCTGACACCTCTGACTCTGATTAATAAAGGCAGATTAAAAGTAATATTTAAATTTTAATTAATGTTTTGCCATAAAATTCACAGGTTTTTTGTATGGTTTTGATTTAGTATAGTATCTATTATAAAACCATGCAAATTAAGCCAGTATTTAGTTGAACTAGAGATCTATGATTCATGTGAGAGGCAATATAAGCATGTGGCCTTCACATGATCACTCTGTTCGATAATCCTAGAATAATTTAAATGTTTTCCATTACCAATAAACGATATTTTCTTCCAATGTGTTAGAAACTAAAAATATAACTCAATAAATGTGTGGTCACCCATTTGGTTATTTTTATATAAATTGTGGATATGTCAGTACATTGGTGGTACATGTCCGATATTGGCATAAAATTCTGGATTGAAAAAGAAAAGGGTCTATGAACAAAGTGCATGAAAGAACAATAAGCTATCACTCTCCCCAATATTCCCTACTCACGACATAAAATAATACTTTTAACACTTGTATCATAAATAGCTTTGATCTTGATAATTAGGTAATAAAAAATATTTATGTATAAAAATATTGGAAGTATGTTCTATTCTAATAGTAAACTTAATAATGTGCAAGACGAGAGAAAAATTATATTATTCATTTTAAGATTAATTTGAACCTGCACTAAAAACTATATGTAACAGAAAATACAAACAATAGGTACAATAACAAATTTTGCTCTTCGAAATTCCAAACAAATACAATTATAAATTAAAAGCCCACTGATGTTCTTTTTTCAAAAATAGAATTTTTATGTTTAACAAAATTGTTTATAATTAGTTGCGGTTCAAATTTTCAATGGTAATGTATTAAAATTCTTTGGCGCCATAATTGCAGTAAATCATTAGCTGGCTTATCTTCTAAATGGAACAATAATCATGTTAAGAATATGTCTTGTCTAATATTAATGAGTAACATAATTTTTAGTTTTAAAACAATATATACAATTGCTCATAGAGACATCGAATATTTAGGATATACCGATTATATAACAGATCAGTTGTAAAAAGTGTGTCTTCAAAAAATATTACATGCAAAATAGTTTTGTACTACTTTATGTTTTTCGATATGTGCATATTATTTTAAACTTACCACATGCACATAGTGAGTGGTTCATCAGATCCCTCATTATTGAGCTGATGTGGGAAACCCATTTTTATTAAACTAGATTCGAGACAAACAGCCGCTGGGGGTGGATCAACTTGTTGAAACAGTAAATCTTTATAATGGTTATCATCAAGAATTATATTATAAATTCCATTAGTTTGATTAGCTAGTTGCCTACAAACATGTACTTCCGCCGCCAAGCCTATCACAGAACATCGTACGCCTTCTAGTTTTAAATTCTAAAAAAATAAAATGTTTATTAATTTATATCATGGTAATACGTAGAATAAAACCATTGTCTCTACAAGTTACGAAGCCATAGGCACTACGCCTATCGTTTGAGTGAGATAATGGATTGCTCATTCCCAGCTCATATCACTATATAGCAGTACCCAGATTTTTTATTCTATTACACTAGATATAATAATTGCAATTTACCATTAAACATATATTATCATTAATCATATTCCTTGAATAAAACTGTTTTATCAGAATTTTAAATTAAATAATTAAACGATCTGAAGCTACTAAGTAAAGCTTCTGCTTCAGCTCATCTGGAGAAGTTTCATGAGATGCTAAAGTTATATCATTCCCACAGAGTAGGACATGATCTGCACACTGTTGAGGAAAATTATTCACACATAACAAAAATATTAGTGGCCCCAAAACAGAGCCTTATAGTACTCCTCGTGTTAGACTTTTCAATTCTGATTTACAATTACCCACTTTTCACATATCTGTAATATTGTACTAATAAATATTTCATTTCTTACTATTTAATATAAAAACAATAGAACAATAATTGATATTCTTTATTTTTCTTTTTTTAATCTCATCAATCAGTTCCAATTTGGAAATGACCGAAAACCACAAAATGAGCAAAAACCAAAACAAATGACCCTACCTTATAAAGAGATGTTATTTCTCTGAGATTTCTGTTACTATTTTTGCTCCTGTTGATTAGACAAGCAATCTTCCATACAACATTCAAAAGACAGAAAGTCCACTAATGCAACACGTTGCGTGCAGATTGTCACATGTCATAGCGCTCGACAAGAGTTTAGATTTATTTGAATAACTGAAAGTCAATTAACACATTCTATCATGTGATCACATGCAGCTATAAATTAGGAACGACAAGTCCTGCAGCATGTGGCCAGTGGTACTTATCATAGATACATATGGAGCATCATTCTAAGTATGGACTTTCAGTGACACATTGATTCTGTTGGAGTGTTCCTGTTGGTTTCTCTATTGTTCCACACCCACAGTTTCAAAATGTCCTCCAATGACGACATTGATTTAGATGCATATTTATTTAAATAATGGATGAATTCAATGCCTACATTTCACTTTTTTTACAAAGAACATAACCCCGCTGTTTTCTTCCACCTCAAATTTGATATTGAATGTCTATATGACTGCTTATCTTCTATTATAAAACGCAAGTTAAAAAAAAATATGCGGTGGGGTACGTGTGACATGTTGCTTAACTTTGCTTTCTACCTTAGCTTACCTCAATAGTGTTCGAAATGTCTCCAGGATCACAAGTTGTAAGGCTACCCATTATTACCAATATCTCCCTACTAGCATGTGAGGGTAACAATTTTAAAGATGATAGAGCCATTTCTAAACCATTCTGTAGAGAAGGTTCACCTAATAAATTAGTTCTATTTAAATGGCTAAGAACTTTAATGTGTTTTCTATAGTTTCCAGCTAGTTCACTTATTTTTTCAGCTCGCTTATTTTGCATTAATATTATTCCTATTTGACTAATTGGATTTTGGTCAAAAAATTCTTCTAAAAATATTTCTAACAACTAAAAAAAAAATACAATTATTAATCCAATATAGTAGTACATATTATATTATTTTTACTTTCAAAGTACAAATTAATCTTGTAGGTTTAAGATCTTGACTGGACATAGATTCAGAGCAATCTAAAAGTAAAAATAAATGTCTCATCATTCCAAGTTTTTGACTTCCTTGTTTTAAAGCTTGTCGTTTTCTTTTGGCTCTTTGAACCATATCTGCTACACTAGCTTGAAGAAACCCCTCATCGTCTTCCTTAATAGCCTCCCTATTAAAATATAATTACATTTTTTAACTTTAGGTCATTGCATGTTTATAACAGAATATTTTTACCATGTTTTTTCATAACCAGTTTCCCATCGATATTCTTTAGGATCATCTTCCTCTGCCATTTTAATACAAATTATTTAAATAATTGGGTAATCTTCTTTATATAGCTTGTTTTCAATGAAATTTGTATGTTATGTTAACTACTTACAAGTTAGACATGATCGTTTTTAAAATTTTAATTTGTTAAGATTATAGGTTATGTGTTGTTTTTGTTGTTATTTTTATAAATATAAGGTTCTAGGATCATTGTAGCATAGAGTAACAGGATAGCCGAGTTCTCCGATTTCTTACCCGTAGCAGAGACAACCCGTAGCGGCAAATCCGTTACGTCCACATCAGGTACGCTTTCGGCGCAGGTTATTTGAAATGTACAGAGATACATCGTCTGTTTTTAAATAACGCCGTTTAACTTTTTTTATATAAAAAATAAACTTTTTTGTTGTATTTTGTGTGAAAAGTGATTTTCCACACTCGTAATGTAATATACTATTTCGTACATATAGAAATTTGAATTTAATAAGAATGCAACTTTTCTTTAACAAAATGGAATTAGTAAAATTATTAAGGTACCTGGGTGAGGTAGGTTACAATAACGAAAAAAAAAAAAAACATGTTATATACTACGTACAAATTACTTGAAAATCATTTATTGAAAAGAAATATTGTATTATACCTAATTTAATTAAGCGAACAACAAAGCTGATAACTTTGTCACTCGGCGAGTGGCAAAACTGTCACTTAATATCAGTTCGCGGAAAACGTCAATTTTGCGGTAGGATTTTGAAGCTCAAAACCATACTTTGGATAGTAATTGTAGCAAATTAGCTATTTGTGTATTAAGAGCGAAAAGTGATACTTTGCCGCTTGAGACAGAAAGTTTCCCGCGCGACGCGTAGCGGAGCATGGCAATCTGCCGAAAGCGGCAACGAACTTTTCGCTCAAAATGCACAAAAGATTTTTCTACGATCACACTTTTTTAAGAATTAGATATTATGTGTTGCCTATACCTACCTACGATAATCATAAAAAGAGCAGTTGATATTCAAAGTCCATGTTAACTTCTGGATAATATAACAAAAAAACATGTAACTACTTATAAAAAACTTCAAAACCATTTATTAAAATGAAATATTAATTATAATTTAAATTAGGCGAGCAACAAAGCTGTCAAATTTGTCGCTCGGCAACAAAACTGTCACTTAATGTCAGTTCGTGGAAAACATCAACTTTGCGGTTAGATTTCGAAGCGCAAAAGCCTACTTATTTGGATAGTGATCGTAGACAATATTTATTATTACATAGTTTTACGAAAAAAGTTCATAATAAATAGTTCTGTCACAAACTCAAAAACTGTTGAAAAAGACAAAATAATAATAATAATAATAATACGATATTTTTGTAACTTCATTCACTTTAAAATTCTCTTATTTGAAAATTCGGAAATATGTCTCAAAATTCCTCTACGAATTATTAAGACCATCCCCGAACCCAACGGTGAAAACACATACTTGGAGGTTTGAAAAAGTCTGTCAGTGCCAGGATTCGAATCCAGCCATCTTTATTCTGTACACAAATTCCCTACCTCTGGACCATCGTGACATTGACTGTCGAGATTCCCAGCCGGTAGTTTGATGTGCTAATTCGGGCCAAGCGCTGTTTCAAACTCGTTTTCAAATCTTCAAATACCTCTTATAGACAGCATCGGTCTATATGAGAAATGCATTTATGCATATTGAGCCCATATTTTCGTCGGCGTGAGTTAAGTTTATGTTAATTTTTTAGTACGTTAAGTGACGTAAACCTGAGTGCGGAACAAATATGTCTGGATTCGAATCCTGTCGCTGACAGGCTTTTCCTCAAATCTCCAAGTATGTGTTTTCACCTTTGGGGTTCGGGGATGGACTTAATAATTAGTAGGGGGATTTTTGAGATTTGTTTCCGAATTTTAAAATTATTCTACAACTTCTTTCAGATAATTCTGACCTTTCGGATTTCAATTTGCCATCTATGATATATTAAATTCACATTTTTTTTACTCGGGTTTAAGACGCTTAACGTACATTGAAAACTTAACTCACGCAGATGAAGATATGGGCTTAGTATGCATAAATGCATTTCTCATATATACCGATGCTGTCTAGAGGTATTTGAAGACTTGAGAACGAACCTGAAACGGCACATTAAACTGCCGCGCCGGCTGGGAATCTCGACAGTCAATGTCGCGATGCGGTCCAGAGGTAGGGCATTTGTGTACAGAACAAAGATGTCTGGGTTCGAATTATGGCGCTGACAGGTTTCTTTTCGAATCTTCAAGTATGTGTTTTCACCTTTGGGGTTCGGGGATGGTCTTAATAATTCGTAGGGGGATTTTTGAGATTTGTCTCCGAATTTTCAAATTATTCTACAACTTATTTCAGATAATTCTGACCATTCGGATTTCGATTTGCGATCTACGATGTATTAAATTCACAATTTTAACCTCATAGTGACTGCTAGGGTTGCCACCTTTTTGAAAAGTGAATAAAGGACTACGATACTGACAGGGGCTCCGGTATGCAAGTCCTTGTCCATATACTCAATTTCTAAAAAAAGGGCTCAGCTTATATATTTTTGTACAAACCATGTCCCTTCCTTAAGATATGTGCTGCAAAAAAGACATTTGCCGTAAAAAAAGACATCTTAAGCTCCAAAGACATTTTGCTTCAAAAAAGACTTTCCTTTTCAAAAAATCTGATGTGTCCAACACATGACTTTCCTATCTAGGTATTACAGGCTTTTTCCGGTTATTTTGTACAATCTATTGCAGCATCTCTATAAATGTTTAGAGAATAAACTAAATATATACATTGTCCACATACATCTACCGCGAAACATTTTTCTATAGATATTCATTGAAAATGAAAATACTGAAAAATTTAAATTTAGCACTTTTCCTACAATTTTTCCATTACGGTCCATTTTAAAAAAATCATGTATAAACAAATATTATAGAGATCGATATCGCAAACAACTTTTATTTCAACAATTTTCATAAAAATCAGAATTTTGCACATTTTGTCAAATTTTTCGAATACGGACCATTTCAGGAAATTTTTGCATAAAGCAAAAATTATAGATAATAATATTAGAAGTAACTTTTATTTGAACAATTTTTTTCTTCAAACATAAATAACAGATATATTCCATAAAATATAAAAACGGCCTCCCATAAAGTACCCCCCCAGATGTTCCGACTTTGTCCAAAATCTAATCATTTCACGTCAGGCCGAAATAAAACTTAAGTTTAAAATTTAATGTTTTGTTCTTTATCCATTTTTGAGTTTTCTTCAAATTTCGAAATTTACACATTTTCTCAAATATCTCGAATACGGTCCATTTTAAAGAAATTATCTATAAAATAAAAATTATAGAGAATTATATTACAAACAACTTTTGTTTGAACAATTTTTATAAAAAAATTATTTTTTTACATTTTGTCAAATTTCGCGAATACGGACCATTTTAGGAAAATTTTGTATATAACAAAAATTATAGATAATAAAATAAGAAGTAATTTTCATTTGAGGAATTTTCTTCCCCAAACGTAAATAACAGATATATTCCATAAAATATAAAAATGACCACCTATAAAGTACCCCTCCAGATGTTCCGACTCTGCCCAAAATCTAATCAGCTCATTAGACGCTGGAACAAAGCTTAAGTTTGAAATTTGGTGTTTTTCCGTGTATCGGTTCATTAATTATGCGTTATACAGACACACACACACACACACACACACACACACACACACACACACACACACACACACACACACACACACACACACACACACACACACACACACACACACACAGACACACACACACACACACACACACACACACACACACACACACACACACACACACACACACACACACACAGACACACACACACACACACACAGACATCATCGCGAAAATAGTCAAAACGGATTCAGGGGACCTCAAAACGTAAAAATCCGTCGAAAACTCGAGGTCGAAAAAAATCATGATTCCTATACTTTCCTTATATCTGTATACAGATAGGAAAGTAAAAAGGACAGGCGGCTATCCTAGTGACCGCCCAAATTCTGAACTGATGGATACGTCATCAACCGCACGGTAAATAAGTAAATAACGCAATGTTTCTTATGAAGCTAATCTATCCTGTACTCTGTAGTAAACATTGGGCAGGGACAACCCGACGAAGGTGTTTGTAAATACGGATACGAACATGCACGAACTACTGGCTATAATGTGGTAATCGAAGGTCATATCACAATGGTCATAATATCGTGTAAAAACTTAAATCAACTTAAATAGGTAATACTTGGCACATTATTGTAAACTTAAAATGTTTTTAAATGCGATAGTTTAAAAAGGTAGATATACTTATTGCAATTCTTGAAGAAAAAAACAAGTTTAAATTATTTACGTTAACCAGTTTAGTGTTAAAAATCTTAAATGATTTTAAATTCAGTTTATTTTAACTTTCATGTATCGTTTATATTATTCATTTATTTTTAAATAACAAACTACTATATACTTTTTCAATTGAATATTTTTATTTTACAAATTTATTTCAAATTGTAAAAAGAGAGTGAGGAGCGGGTTTTAATTTAGAAAGTAGTTTTGATTATTATATGACGTCCAATGTCTAAATTTACATACCTATGCCTCCCATGATGTTTATCAGTTAGAAATGAAATTCCTATAATTTAAAAAAATATCCCTTAAATAAAAGTTCATTTCAATCACCTTAGTGATACATAATTTTTATTTGATTTAATACGTAATGCATTTAGGGATATTTTCCTATAATTCTTGCTGAATATTTAAATTAAAAATGACGCCACGTACGAATTTGCCGCTACATCACTGCTCGTTAGTAGCACGGTTGCCATTTAGTATTTAGTGAGTGGCAGCACTTTCGCTATGTTTGGAACGCTTGTGGTGAATCTTTACGTAAAATAGAAATAATAAGGTAATTTTTCGCTTTCTATTTGTCAAATATGTATCATTCTGCGCCCAATTTGCTCAATTTTAGAATGAAATATTAGTTTATTACAAAAAATTATGTTCACGTCAAGGAATGCGTTCGATTTAGCACACACGGCGACCACAGCCATTTTGTACAGTCGTCATCAGTCATCGAGGTCGACGCGAAAAATCGACGAAATTTTACCAATTTAAATTTGGTGGCTTAATATTTTATAATATTTGAGGTTTCAGCCTGTATTATTGAAAATTTAGATTTTTGTCACTGTTTTATGCATGAATATTTTTCAGCCGTCAAATATAGAAAACAGTTTTGACTGCGATTTTAATGGAAATGGATGAAAAAACGGAATTATCGTCTACGGACCCCACGGCGGAGATACTCGAGCCACCAGTAGTTTCTCTTGCCGATGAGATTGACAGCCAAGTTACCGATACAAGCACAAGCGCGGGAACTGATGACGCCAACCTAGAAACACAAACAGAAGTTCGGGCTACTGAAGTCGATAACGATACAAATACGTTAATTTCTGAATTAAACGACGTTTCTTTGTCCACTGCAAATACAGACACCGACACATTTTTGGAATCTCTTACTTCGGAGAATCACACAGAGCCTGCTGAAAATACAGTTTCTGAGGAACAAGCTGCTGATGTCACAGATACTACTGACATATCTGTGCCTACTTTGGCCTTACCAATGGATGTTACGGAGCATGATGCCATAGATTCACATGATAAACCTATTGATAGTGAAGAAAAAGATCCTGTATGTACCCTCGAGGAAGAATTGCAAAGGATGCACGAAGGAGACGATCAAGGCATAGAACTTGATGATAATACTGAAAATGAGAAATTTGAGAAAGAGGAAATTAAACCCAACGTTGATGTTTCTAAAGATAAAGTAGAAGCTCCTATAATGAGAGACTCAGATTTAGAAGAAATGTTGTCTGCTGATGAAGTTTTACAGGACCCCTTAACAATTAAAGGTATGTAATTATTATAATCTTTATGTAACTTACCTTTGAATTGAACTTACAACTTTGTTAACAAAAAAATTAATTTTCTCAAAACATTTTTACCTCTATCAGTTCTATGTCCAGTTTAGTCTGGCCGTTATGTGCAAATACACAGTCATATCTATAGATAAATCAAGCTGGAACAATGAACAATCTTTCTATTCTTGAACTTTTAAGAAAAAAAAAATCAAAGTACAAACAAAAAACTTTGTCAAAAGAATTGAAATTCAATCATAAATATACTAAAATAAAATAAAAAAATATGCACACTGTATTGTGTTGTTAGGGTTCGGTTGGTGTATATCAAAACACGGAAGGTACAAAATTTCTATTCCGGATATTGAATATATAAGAAGAATGATTATGGAATTAGAACCTTACTCTATTAGCGAATATTTAGATTCTAATTTAAATTGTTTTGTTTTCGACATTTCATTCTGTGCTGTCAGTTATAAATATTTGTATTGTATCTGTCAACTTTTTTTGAAATAAAGATTACTATTATTAGGCATTCCAACGACCTGTCCAAATGGCTACCAGTGGGTAATGACAGTTTAGATATGGCAACCCTGTTGTCATTAACAGGGTCAATGATACATATATAGTTATATAGATAGCTCAAAGCTGGTCGTTTACGAGCGGCCATATTGTCTGGTAAATATTTATTAATTTGAATCGGTTTAGCAAAAATGTGTTTTAAAACCAATTTAGGTATTTAAAAAAATAATTGCTTATATTTTTACTTTAAGGCATAAGCTTATGTTTATTTTAAAAAATATGGATGATCAATCTATGTAACTATCTATTTCATTGATCTTGTCAAATCATCAGGCCTACAGGGTTGCCATAATTTTGCCATATCATAACCCGTCAAAACCCACTGGTAGCCATTCAGTTTGGAATGCCTAATTATGATATTGTCAATGTCGAGCGGTTTCCCATGTGTTGGGTTGTCATGTCAAGTGTCCATCATGAAATGTCATTTGACATTCAACGGGTGACAGTAGGGTACTTCGACAATAATAGGCGATTTTAAATCAGTTACTAGAAATGTGACCAAGTCAAGTGTGGTCAAGGTTATTACGTCATTATAATGATGTTCTATTAATCTGATTTAAAAATGTTTTGTTTATATTGACACTAACTTGACAATGCGCATGCCTTGTCAGATATCGCGAATTTGAATTTTTGTTTGTGTATTATGTATTGTAGTTAGGATTTGGTTTTGAATTTGTAAGGATAAAGAATAAATAGGTATTTGTTTTGTTTACTGATTATGGATGAAGAGAAAATTGGTGTTGTAGTTGCTTTGGACTCTGAAATTTTATCAAACCTTTTGCCATGTTCATCAATAAATCTTGGCTATCTTGAAAATAAATAGGATTTTCATTTACAAAAACCTTATCTAGGTACTCAGCTAGGGTTGCCAGATGTCCCGCTTTAGGCATACTTTTTAACTTGATGTCAAAGAACGAAAATGCCCCACATTTCATCTATGCTATGCTTTTTAAATCCAAAGTTATATATAAAGAAATTTTTGACATTTTTTCACCTTTGAGAAGCTTCTCAGAAAAAGGACCTCATGGTTTATAAAAATATAAGTGGAGGACCTTTTTTTAGATCTTCACAAAGAAAGGAGCTTATTTTATAAAAATACCTGTTTTTTTTTTAACCTGATATCCATGTCGTCACCATTGTCCCACTTTTCCCTTTCGTAAATCTGGCAACCCTATACTCAACCTTTCTTTTGATTTTACAAATAACAACCAACCAATAATTTAATAATTAAAAAGTAAAAGTTTTACATTTGACATTTCATACTTGTGATGACCACGTTTTTACTGTAGTCATGTTAAACTTGACCATTTCAAGACAATATTCAATATGACATCATTGTTTTTGATTTATATCTGTAGTCATTCATATTCAAGACATAGTATCTGATTTAAAATCACCTTATTAATCTAACCTGGGTTAGTAACCAATGTTACCAACTACCGTTACACAAACATTTTATAAGCAGTACTGAAAAGATTAAGACTTCAGTCCTGCTTTGCCTATGTTGGAGTTCATAGTATAGTAAATGACATTCATATGTGCAGGATAGGATAATAAATTGACGTTACCAGTTACAGGTTGGTAATATGCTACTCCTAATACAAGCAATCCATTACTGAAAGTTTGATTTTGATAGCACTGTATTTTTCAAATAAAATGATTTATTTGCTTATCAAAAACTTTTCCAGTGTTTTGGCATCTTACACAAAAAATATATAATTAAAATGTAAAATACAACAAAATACCTTGGTATCATAATTGATCAAAATTTAAAATGGAGTGATTACATTCAATAATTAACAACCAAAGTTAAAAGATTTTTATTTTTAAATTTTATGAGTTAAGGAAATGTATGACTAGCGGCTTACTAATGACTATTTACAACTCACTGGTTGAATCAGGTGCGTGAAGTTGCCCCCCCCCCCCCCCCCCCAATGATATTTAAAAACTATTGCACCATAATGCACT
>OV651813.1:66217604-66263836 GCA_927349885.1 Psylliodes chrysocephalus | reverse complement strand
CCGTACATGTCCAAAATCAGCCTTCCGAGAAAAACAATAAAAACCTTTTAAAGAGTCACGAATATGTACGGTTTTTCGCCTAATTTCACAGGTGTAATCAAGTGTATACTATCTTAACAGGTATCTAGTACGATTTTTAAAATATAATATAGATTTGTAAAAATATTGGAAATTAATCCTTTATATATCTTTAACATTAAATTTTTGTAACACTTTATTCATTGAGAAGCTTTGAACAAAACGATTTTTGGGAAAACACGATTTTCCAATTGCACAAATAATATTATTTTTTGTTTGTTTGTTTGTTTGTTTGTTTTGTTAAAAAATAATATTGGAGACGTCATTAATACTACATCCTTTGCAATTACAATTTTTAAATTTTATTTTTGTATAAAACAACAAAAATTTTATTCAGTTTTGCTCAAATCTTTGTACTCGGGACATTTGTATGATGCCCCATATTTTATAAGGTACAATATATACAATCGATTTTTAATTTTCACAATTTCGGCCTTATCAAGGAAAGCATGAGCAATCATGTTCTTGTCAAATTTTATTTTTACATACCTAATCAAATGCTTATTTTATTATTGAAATTAATATTGGAATCATTCAAATTATAAAATAATCGATTTAGTTGTTTTGCAAATTTTTAGGTAAAATGTAAACAAAATCCTTCCAAATAGGAAAAACCATAAAGTAATAAAATTTCTACCAATACCTTTCACTCCAACCCAAAAATTGCGATATACTAGTAATCTGAATAAATATTGAAACATTATTCTAAAATAATTTTTTTTGTCACATTTAACCTACTTACTACTTAAAACTAGGTAATGTTTTGACAGATTAATTTTTCATGTTACAGTGCAATAAAATTATTAAATTGAAACTGGATATCCCCAAATATATTATTCTACTAAAATATTTATTGGTATCGGTGTACAGAGATCTGGCAACCTGGATATAAAAACAAGTACACTTAAAATTATAAATCGAGCTAGCGGTATAGTTATCGCCATCTATGTACAATGTATTGAATACTTGCTTTGTTACAAAACCGCTGACGCAAGTGTCGCAGCCTTAACAAAAAATTAGGGCATCCAAAACTAAATGCGCAAATTTGAAAAACTAAAACATTTTTTTTACTGTTTTTTAAAATAGCTTATTAGATATGCAAAAAAATACAGGGTATCGTTTTTGAGGCGGAAAGAAATGGACAAATCCAGCAAAATTTATATTCCAAATTTGAAATATTCATACCGAGTGGTTTTTGCGTTTTGGGCAAATAAAGATTTATATGAAATCCATAAAACAGTCAAGTTAATATGCTAGACCCATTAAGCGATGTTGAATCATCCGAGTGTCCCACACCTACAGTTAGTGTACATACATTTATCTCTGAAACACCCTATATAATAAGTTAAATCTGTTATACAAATTAAGTTTCAATAATATGTAATTTTTCGTTTATTTAGGGACAAACCATATTATTGACGCAAGGTAGTGATGGACAACAACAATGTCTTTTGGTAACCAATGAAGTAGCTGAAACCGCGGACAGTTCAGCAACAGAAGAAGCACAATCTCAACCACAAGAAATTTCAATGCCTGACATCAGCACGGATATCACTGAACCTCTTTCTATAAAAACTGACACTGCAGAGAACAGCGACCAAGTTGTAGCGCAGGTAGTAAGGGCAGAGCCACCAAGTCCAGGTAATAATGATAATAATAAAAAAAAAATGGTTACTAATTGTGCGTTTTATTCCAGGTGGTACTCATAAAGTTGTGGTGATGTTACCTGATGGTAACCTTATGGTTACTCAGGTGTCGCCTGAAGAATATGCAAGTCTGGAACTGGAATAATTCTAGTGTTAATTGACTTACTATGTTGGACTTCAATTTGCAAATTAGTTTTAAGCATGTATGTCTCAAGATTTTTTAAAGTTGAACAAGTTTTGAAATACTTTCAATAAGGTTTTGTATGATAGATATCATCCAATCTCTTGTTTTATAGAGGTTGCAATTTATTAGTTTTTTCAAAAAGATGACTAGAAAGTTTGATTTGTTATTGATATTGTAAAGAAAGTTTGTATTATATTTAATCTCAGTTGTACATATTTGTATTTATCTATATTTTAGGTAAATGATTACCGAATAAATTTTTTAGTATCTAGCTTGTTTTACCGAAAAATAAAGGTTTGTTTATTAATGATTTCTCCGAAAAACGTAATTTTCTGTAATAAAGTGGTGTAAGGTAAGAAAAGAAAGATTATACAATTTTTATGATTTCTGCAATGTTACATAGATATAATAAAATCATTTTCAACCACAGTAGAAATATTTAATAATTAAATTCTCAAGTGTTATCCAAAAAAATTAAAATATATTTAATTTTGATCTTTATTTTTCTAAAGATGCAATAATAAGTAAAACCATAATTAAAGAAAAAGGTCTAACTTTGGTCGTCTTACTATTGAAAATTGATAAATTTATTATTTTCAAGAAAAACAAAGCCTGTAAAACAACCCCATTTTATTTAATCTCAAAGGTGCCGTTTAAAATTAATTTTACCTCGATTTCAAACAAATAAGAAAAATAAATAGTAATACGACCAGAGTTCAACCTTTACCTACAATTTAGTTCACTTATATAGCAAGAGCCCGCGACGATCAGACCTTCGTTATGTTATAAAACCTAAGAGTTTCTCTGTGTATGTCCCTAATACAGGTAAACACGATCCCTGATTATGAAGTTTGGATCACGGTGGCTTAAGGTAACTGGTAGCAAAGGTATATAAAATTGTACCTCAAATTCATTAAAGTATAAAGCTCAGTTTTTATTTATGTTATTTGGAATTATATTCGAAATCACGTCGTCCATTATCAGACAGTACAGTTGCAACCCCCTGTCAGACACCCTTCAATTATAAAAACTCATTCGCGATTTAAGCTAAGTGATACGCCCTCTCGAGGAAATTTGTTAAAAGTATCTATAAGTAGGATATACGCTAGTTCAGTGATGATGTAATTATGGTTCCACTGACAAAGTGTAGATTTTTTGAGTGCCTTTTGTTTTTTACTTTTATAAATATATTCCTAAAGTAAGTAGATAACATGCATCAAATATACAATCGTTTAGTTACCAATTACATACCTTTAAACTATTTTTCATGACCTGTAAATAATATTTAGAAAAACTAAAAACAGCAAAAACGAAATGTCAAATTTATTGAGGTTTTGTTAAAAGTTTGGTTAGAATTAAATGTCGGTGGAACCAAAATGACATCACTATTAAAAATGAAATCTGTGAAAAAGCCCCCAGCAAATTGCAATCTATATTGTCAAAATCAAATCTGAAATATTCATTATTTTCCAAGCGTAAATCGTAAAAATTTTGTTTCTTATGATAAATGGATATCTACAAATTCACAATATTGAGATCAGAGACAACCACAGATTTGGATAGAGGAGATAGGAAAAGGCCATTTTCCCCCTTGTTTCAAAATAAGCATACCATGTAAGTCGCCATGTTTGCAATTTAAGCGTATCACGCACATGCGCGGTTGCTGTAGTGTTGAGACAGAAGTGTCATTTATGTCAACTCGTCTTGGTTTTTTACGAAATTCGCTATTTTAGTGAATTTAATAGAATTTTAGAAATTTTACTATAGTCAATTTATAAAATGGGAAGACGTGCTTTGTTTTTGGTTGTTTAAACAACGAGGATTCAGAAAACACAAGTAAGACATCTTTTCTACCAGAACCGTATTCATTATTTATAACATTTTTTAGACTATATTTTCTATAAAACGAAATGTAGTACAGTAACAAACTGTATGTAGGTATCTAACGTTGAAATTGTTATACATTTTTTAGATCGAGCAAAAAGCGTATGTTTCTTGGTTAATAGCTATTGGAAGAAATCTATTGGAAAATACATATAAGTACAAATAACGCTATTTGCTCCTCCCATTTTCATAAAGGTGATTTAAACGTTTCAAAACGAAAAGATACAATAAAAATAATGCAATAACTTCCATAAATCTGCCTAAAATTGGAGATTTTTGTAACATATTAGTGTTATGAGGTAAATATACTGGGTGGCGCATTAGAAACAGTCCATCTCAAATATTATTGGTGGGGGAGGTTTTTGTGACAAACCCCGAGACACGTCGATTTTGTTTTCGAGGGGGACAACTTTTGATCGTTAACTCATAGTTGTACGGTCATCCCCCTAAAAGGGGTGGCAACCCCTTCGAGAATCTTTAATGGCACGGATGGTTAGGTGGCACATCATTTGAAAGGTATTTCGATTCTCTTTAAAGACATGCATTTTTGTGTTGTGTTAAAATTAATGCCAAAAACCAGTTTAAAATGGCTGCTGAAGACCAAAAGTTAAATTGACCGATTTCCGAAAGTAGGGCATTAAAAAACTAATTTTCAACCCAACTGGAGATACAGGTCTTAACTCATGTAGTCTTACTATTTTAAATTGTTTAATATTCGTCAATAATTGACGATTTTTAATAAAAACTATAATTTTAAAATAGCACCATTTTTTTAATTTCCATGGAGACATTCAACAATTTTTTACTTTAAAATTATTCTTTTAATTGAAAATGAATTATTCATCAATTTAAAATAGTAAGCCTACCTAAGTAAGACATTTATCTTTAATTTGGCTGAAAATTACATTTTTAAATTTAACATTTTCGGAATTAAATCCTTGGTCTACAGGTCTAAATAGGGAGACCCCGTCTTTAAAGAAATCTTAATAAAAAGCTGCATTTAAGAGGAAACCGGACACACACAAAACTGCGATTACTTCTAGATTTGTTATTTTTTATTCGATATTTATGAAAATTCAGATAGCAATTCGGAAGTAATAATTGTTTCCGTGACAGTCCTTGATTTTTTTGTAAACCTTCGAAACGTATTTTTTTTAACTATTTAATCGACTTTTGGGAAAAAAGTTTTCTCCTCAAAACTGTACTAAACCTGCAATATTTTGCCGATTTTGTTTTTTTTATATATCAAGTGTAATTTAAATGAGAAGTATTCCCACCTTTTTGTATTAAAACTCCGTAAGGTGCTGCCACCGCTTATTTTAACCTGTTCGCTTATTCTCAGTTGCACATTGTGATCGAAGGGTTACCAGAGGCGCGCGTCAAATTAGTTATTTGTTTTAAATACGAAGAGAACATAACATTTTTATCGATTTAAGCGCTTTTGAGTGAACATGGGTAGAAGAAGTTTTGATAAAGGACATTTAACGTTTTGTGCTAAAAGGAAAAGTCGTCGAAATATAATGAAAGCGTGAGTATTTTATTTATAAAAGCAATATTTAGTTATAATTTTCTTCTTGAAAAGTAAAATATAATTTATATTCCAGCTATTATGAAAATCGGAGATTACAAAACATTGTTCAGCCTTTAACTGAATTGCAGAATGTTGAGGAAACCTGTGCTGGGTAAGTCGTAAAATAAAAGTTTATCTTAAAATTTTAGTGCCGTTTTTTAAAATTTAAATTCATATAGAAGAATCAACTATTGTGTAATTAAAAAAAAATAGTTTGACATTTCAATATTTTCCTAATACTTTAATAGAAAAATAAGCTTCATTATAATATTATTAATTATGTTTATTCCTTCTTTCAATACAAAATTAGAAAAGAAAAAAAAATACACATTCCATTTTAAAAGTACAAAAAACGAGGATATTATATGTGTATATTAGATAAACATAAGATACAAGTGATTATAGGATGATTTAAATGGTTCTATATAAGTTATAAAAAAATATTACTAATTTGAATTTTTGAATGAGGCTAAATATATATCAGTACTTCTAGTTTCTTGTCTACCCGTCATTACAATATATTTTTTAAAAATAGATTTAATCATATTTGAATTGAGTGTTTGCAAATATATTCTATAAATGTCTCGTAAATTATAATATATTTTGAATGCTAGGTGAGTATAACATCTGAGGTAAACATTTTTTTCTACATATCTTCAGTATTTTTTTTATATCTTGTAGAGTGACTGGCTAATTATGTTTAAAATATTTTTTATTTTAAGCAGGCAAATTATTTATTGCATAGAGAGCTGTCTTATATCCAAAATACCAATTTCAAAAAATAATAAGTCAGAGGGAAAAGTGATTTTTTTTACTATAAATGATTTCTAATATTTTTTCTGTAGAATATCTAATTGTTTTAAATGACAGTATACAGCTTCGCCCCAACTTAGTATAGCATAATTCAGTCGCGATTCCACTAAAGAATAATAATAAAATTTTTAGGTGTAATAATATTATATTAATAATATAGTTTTTATTAAGACATTCGGGGTGAGGGGTTTGGTTACAGAAACAATGTAATTAGGATTATTAATAAACGGATAAAATTTAAATTCACAGCGAAATAGATTATATTAAGCTGGTCTACCTGAAGTCTCCTAGAAAAAAGCCATACTTACCTACCGGGAAAAACCCCTAATGTGTTTGGCCAATATTAAAAACAATTAGGAATTTTGTATTTCGATTTGATTGGTACTTAAATTTTAATAATGAAAATTACTTATTACTTATTAATCCCCAGGTAAGTAGACTAGTTCGGACATGACCTACAGGATGTTTTTTTTTGAGTGCAGCATGAGGGATAAATTACAAAGAGTTGATATTTTGTATAAAAAATTATAATTTAACGTAGACTTTTGATAGATCCTTTAAAATCTGTAAAATGACAGTCCCGTTATGCTTAATGCTAACAAAAGTTAACTAAAATAAAAATCACATTTAAAAACAAGAGTAGTTAAAGTTTACGAGTTTTTCTCGAATTGATTTGGCCATTATTGATTTTTTAAGTTACAGAAAAATAGTTAGGGGTTCTTAAAGATCAATATCATGTTTATTTAAAATTGAAATTCAATATAGAAAAACACGGCGGAAATTTGAAAAACGACCCTCAGTTTCTTTATGGCAAATGGTTTTCGGTCGAATATGCTGAATTTTATATATGTTAGTTTTTGACCACCTGATTAAAGGTGTACACGGACATTTTTGATCTTCTGATTAAAAAAGTTCTCCCATGACTACTTTTTGAAATACAGAATGTTAAATTGGGGACGTCTTATTTTTTTACAAAATACAAGACGCAATCGTTTTTTGCTGATATTCTTAAATATAATAAGTTACTGAACTCTCTAATATATTTGTGACTTCTAAAATACAATACCAACCTTTTTGGAAAACAAATATATAAGTTGAGTAATTTTTTAAATTACCTTGAGTAACTTAAAAAAATCGCTTGACGCCGAAATAGTGATTATAAATGGATTATTTTACATTTTTGAACTAAATTCGTTTTTATACAACAAGCACTGCCGTTGAATCGAGGGCCCACCTAAATACTAGTCAAGAAATAGAGAGCACCACAAAAAGTATTGCTGAGGATAGTAGCTGCAATACTACAAATCAATTAAAATTATACATCTCGCAGAAGCCATCATTTCAAAAAAAAAATAAAATGGGCTCAAATAGAAAATGAAGAATTAAAATTACACTGGAATCATATGTATTACTATCAAGTCCAAGGGCAGTTTGAGGTAGCAAATAAAGAAATATGTTATTTCATAATATGGAGTCCAAAAGGAGTGCTGATAGAAAAGGTATAATATAAAAATTAAACGAATAATTAAATAGGTCATTGTTTATTTATTTCAGATTGCAAGAGACAAACACTTTTGGAAGAACCGTATGATAAATAAATTACAAATATTTTTTTACAACTGCTTGCTTCCGGAATTAGTCGTTTCGAGATTTCCAAGAGGATTACCAATAAGAGACAATCAACGAAACGAACTAATTAGTAACCAAACAAAATATTAGTTTTGTACAATTGTACTTTTTATTTTATTATAAAAAAAAGCGTAATAAAATAATTTATTTATTGTACAAGTAGGTATATACAGTGCTTTTCAGATAAAAGTATCCACCTTAAGTAACTTTTGAAGGACTGATTATTACAAAAAACAAAAAAATACGTCAATTAATATTCGAAGGGGGAGATATCGTGCCATATTTAAGTTTGCTAAAAAAGTCACTCTTTCACCCCTACTATCATCCCTTCAATTTTTTTAAATGGCTTGTCCCATTTTTTTTATCCATTTTTGGATTGCTCCCGTTTAACTGATTTCAAAAATGTATAAAACATGGGGATTAAAGTAATTAGTTTACGATCTACAGAATTTTAAAATAAAATTGAATTGTGCAAAACTTTTATTTTAATGATTTTGTCACAAGCGTTTCCAATGACAAAACGAATATTTCATTTTCAAAATTTATTATAAAAATTGTTCAAAATGTCCACCATTTACTTCCATACAATGGTATAACCTAGATTGAAAAGCCTCCCTGACATTACCGAACACGTGTGCATTTAAATGTAGGCATTCATACTCTATTCTTTGTCGTAAATCTTCTAAAGATTCTGGTTGGGTAGCATAAATTTTTGTTTTTAAATAACCCCATAAAAAGAAGTCTAGAGGTGATAAATCCGGTGATCTAGGAGGCCACTCCATCATCGAGCCTCTTCTACATATCCAACGATTGGGGAAAGTTTCATTTAAAAATTGTCGTACTGGCAAAGAAAAATGTGGAGGCGCTCCATCCTGTTGAAAGACAAGCAAATCTTCAGAAAGATTATGATCATTTTCTATTATTGTTGTAATACGTGGATTAATTACTTCTCTCAATAACTCAAGATATGACTCTCCATTTAAGTTTCCGTCTAAAAAGAAAGGTCCGACTATGTGGTCACCTAGGATACCACACCATACATTTAACTTTTGAGGATTCTGTGTGTGGTATTCACGCACAACATGTGGATCACTCTCAGCCCAATATCTGCCATTATGTCTATTAACTAAACCATTAACTGAAAATGTGCATTCATCCGAAAAACAAAGGTTGTGCAACAAATGTGGATTGTCAGTCAACCGCTGACTCAATAGTTCACAAAATTCAAGACGACGATCAAAATCATCTTCCTACAACTCTTGAACCAATTTAATTTTGTATGGATGGTACTTATGCTTGTGTAATATTCGATAAACTGTGGAAGATGAAACACCTACTTCTCTGCTTATTGTTGTCAGTGACTGTGCTTGTTGATTTTCAAGACTTACTTGTCCTAAAACTGCGACTTCAATTGCTTCGTTATTTACGAGTTCCAGTCGGTTATGTTTTTCATTGCCAACTGACCCGGTTGATGTAAATTTATGCATAAGATCAATTACATACTTATGAGTTGCATGACCTCCTTGGTGTGTTTCGTTGAAAATTCTAGCAGCAGCTCGTGCAGAACTATTATTTTTGTAGTATAAACCTACAAGTTCAATTCTTTCTTGTAAACTGTAAACCATTTTCAAATCAAATAAATAACCTCAACAAATCAATGTGCACATGTATCAAAATACACTATAAAAGTAATTTAAATTCATTTTTCAAATCTCCAATACCTTTACCATGTATCATAAAAAACTTCAATAAGTTTTTAGCGGTACGATTAAGGTATAATGTATTCTAAATCCAATTTTGCTGCAGTCAGTAAGGTGAGATGTAAAAATTTGTCACTCAAATAATAGAACCCTGTAGATCATAAACTAATTATTTTAAACCCCATGTTTTATACATTTTTGAAATCAGTTAAACGAGAACAATCCAAAAATGGATAAAAAAATGGGGGAAGCCATTTAAAAAAATTGAAGGGATGATAGTAGGGGTGAAAGGGTGACTTTTTCAGCAAACTTAAATATGGCACGATCTCCCCCTTCGAATATTAATTGACGTATTTTTTTGTTTTTTGTAATAATCAGTCCTTCAAAAGTTACTTAAGGTGGATACTTTTATCTGAAAAGCACTGTATATTTTTTGGCTTTGGTATGTATAAGTTATAAGCTATAAATAAAAAAAAACAAAGAAAATAAACTTTTATTGCTGGGAAGGTCTCAAGTTCTTGAAAAACGCAGAGAGAAAAGTACTGCTCATTATTATATATCGTTATATAGGTAGTAGGCGGTGGATTTAAGTTCACTTTTTTGTTTAATTTTGATTCTTTCAGAATATCTTAGGTCCAATATGAACCTAACATAACATACCGATATTTATTTCTTTTCTGATTAAAAAAAAATCAGTTAATCCCTTAAAAGGGTAAGTACTATTTTGTAGTAGTAGGTACTTAAGAAATATAATATATATAATACAAAAATACAATATGATTTTTTTGGTTTAACAAAAATATTTAATAAATAGTTACAAGGCAAGAAAATATGTTGCGCCTATGAATATGCACTCAGCCAAGCGACGCAAGCTACAGACATACGTTGGGTTTAGTTCTCTTTCTTATCCTATTTGTAACTGCAATAACATACGTCTATTATTACAGAGGAAATAAATTCGCATTTGGGCTGTCAGCGCGGAACGAGACGTAGAGGGTAAGGCAGGTAGAGGTGAATTTTGTCTATCACGGGAGCTCCGGTTTCCTCTTAATAACTAGATACTGAAACAGCAAAAAAGATATTTATCAGCATTTAACGAGATATAATGGTTTTTAGTAAAATTTTACGAGTACCTAGTTTTATTTTAGTGAAATTTCTTCATTTGCTATTTGAAAGTAAATAAACCTAATTATCATGGTTTACACCACTGCAGAGTAAATTGTCGCGCACTATTTTAAAAACAACGAGTCTGCTCGGGCAGCTGCAAGAGTTTTTAATGAACGGCATCCCGGTAAGAATGTAAGACATTCCTATATGTGATAAATTTAATGTCTAAATTCATGGATACTGGCAACGATTCTAACAGAAAATTAGAAAGACAAAATCCTGTTACTAACGACGCTACACAGGTTGCACTTTTGGGACATGTCGCATTGGATCCCACTTCAAGTACGAGACAAATAGCTGCTACAGCTACATAAATTCCATCCCTATAAGATTCATCTCGTGCAAGATCTCAACGAAGACGATCCAGATCGCCGGATTCAATTTTGTGAGGACATGACTAGAAGAGTTGTGGACAATCCCCACTTTTATATTCAACATGCTTTTCTGACGAATGCACGTTCTTTCTTGATGGTCACGGGAACAGACATAATTGCAGATACTGGATGAGTGATGCAAATCTTGCAATTATGAGAGAACAACATACTACACAGAATCCCCAAAAATTGAATGAATGGGCTGGGGTTTTTGGAAATAATGTTGTTGGTCCGTTTTTCCTACCTCATAACTTGACGGGTGAATCTTATCTTAATTTGCTCGAAGACAACATCTACCCTCACATTGTGAAAATAATGGAGAATGATGATCAGATGCCAGAGAATGATTTTTTTTTCAACAGGATGGCGCTCCACCACACTGCGCAGCTCCTGTGCGTGACTTTTTAAATCAACATTTTCCCGCACAATGGATTGGTATAAGAAGGGTTCTATTGAATGGCACCCAAGATCGTCAGATGTAACACCGTTGGACTTCTTCTTATGGGGTTATTTAAAAAGTGTTATTTACAAAACGCAACCGAACTCTTTAGAAGATCTTCGCCACCAGATAACTGTGGCATGTCCTCAAATAACTGCTCCAATGCTACAAAATGATAGGAACAGTGTTAGGTTTTATTACTGTTTGGAAGTAAATAGATCGGAATTTAATTAAAACTTTTCTGGCAACTTTATTTTTAATTTCTTGTACCCACAATTCCAGCTGGTTTTTGGCATTAATTTTAACACTTAACACAAAAATGTTAGCATGTCTGTAAAGAGAATCAAAATACCTTTCAAATGATGAGCTACTCTACCTCCATGCCATTAAAGATTCTCGAAGGGGTTGCCATCTCTTTTAGGGGGATAACCGTACAACCATGAGTTAACGATCAAAAGTCCCCCTCGATAACAAAATCGACGTGTCTAGGGGTTTGTCGCAAAAATCTCCCCCACCAATAATATTTGAGGTGGACTGTTTATAATGCGTCACCCCGTACATTAAATTATTAATTTGTTCCTTTTTATAATTTTTAAGAAAGTAATAAAAAAATTGTTAATTATCATTATTTTTAGAAATTTACAACCTTCAACGAATATTATTAATTCAGAATCTAACGAGGAATTAGAAGTTGCCAGTTGGTTATTTTTTTATTAAGGGTTTAGACGGTAATGAAAGAGGAAATGTGGTGTTGTAGGCTCTTCTAAAATTGGATGAATATGGAGTTATCATTTGATGGACTTACACAATAACGATGACAACATTAGGTGTAAACCTATACGACTTGGATCAATGGCGTAGCCACGGGGGGTCAGAACCCCCCCCCCCCCATGGTAGCCTTCACGTGGCCGTTATTTCCGCTATCTTATTGGGGATGATCGCTACTGTTTATTAACTCCCTCCCCCATAGTACTCAAAAACCCCTCTCATGAAAATTTCTGGCTACGCCATTGACTTGGAAATTGAAACTGCTAATCCATATTTTTTGCATTCGCCATAAAAGTAAAATTTTTATAATTTTAGATTCATGTCACATACTTAAGTTGGCTTGGAATAACTGGAATTATCTTACTAAAATTGTCGAAACTATATAATGGCAAAATTATTGATTTTGATTGTATAAAATTGTTGCATTATATTTAACAAACAGAAGGTTTACGTTTAGGTAACAAATTATAAGAGTGGCCCATATGGATTGGAGAAAGACAAAGGTTTGTACACTTACACGATTTAATTTTATTTAAGTCAATTTAGAAGTACAAATATTAACCCAGACAGCACACTAAATCTCAGAGATATCCACAGAATATCTTTTGTGTATATCCAATATATCCACAGGATATCAGAAATATTCCATGGATCTAATATGGATATCCAAATGTCCGTCTATATCCAGAATATAGAAGATATCCTAATGGATATTCAGCAAAATATCTAATGGGTATCTTCCAGAAAATACAAGAAATCCCAGAGATGTCCACAGAATATATTTTGTGGATATTCAATATATCCAATATGGATATCCAACCAAATGTCCGTCTATATCCCAGGATATTCGGATATTCAGCAAAATATTTTATGGGTATCTTTAGTAGAAGTTCGTAACCAATGATTATTGAATAACGTCGAAAGAAAATAGCAGAGATAAAAAATATTTTCAACACTCAAAATATTTTCAACACTCTGCCTTTGATTTTGCCCACTAAGGAGAAAGTCATCCTTATTAGGACTCTTCAGCAATAAATGAAAATTATCGACTCCAGTCTCTAATGGTGTGATTAGGACACAAATTTCGATCGAACTCAATTACGGCGGGTCGAGCATGAGTAGATGCGATAGTGGTATCGCCATCTATACTTAGTAGGCAGAATCAACATCTAGTGGATATCCACGATGGTTTGCGTTCGCGCATAGTGGATATTTAGTGGATGTTCATGGGATATTGAATACACATTAAAAAAATTAATTTTAAATATCTGAACGGTACTATATATTAGCCACAATGGCGTAATTTTTTAATAATTTGCTATATAATTACTATTATTTATGGACATTTTGCATGTCTATAAATTACATTTCATGGATATAAAATAGATATCTACCATGGACTGGACATTCAGTAAATATCCAAAGGATTTGGTGTGCTGTCTGGGTAAGTTTATATATTAATAGACAGTTTACATATTTCTTATATAAAGCTATTGATAAATAAAGTCTAGAAAACCAGTATTCTTCTTCGGTGTCTGAATGACATAACTATATTGTCTACGGCATGGGCAGTTCCAGGGGGAGGCTACGAGGGCCATGCCCCACACCCGAGCCCCCCTTGAAAATTCGTCTTGGAGCCGCCCTTGGTCTAAGGTTTTAAGTTTCTCATATTATCCATTGCAGCTTTTCTTTCAGGCATCCATAAAGTTCCCGTTTTTTTGAGACGAAGACATTGGGGTCTATTCTGTAACAATTCCTTTATATTTAACGGCCTTTAAAAATATTTTCTTCTTTACTTCTGTCATTATTTAAACGGATCTTTAAAATACATTAGAGGACTATCTTAAAGAAATCTGTTTAAATAATGACAGAAGTAAATTAACGAATACGAACATACTTTTAAAGGCCGCCAATATTTTTAAAGGACGTTAAATATAAAGGAATTTTTACAGAATAGGCCCCATTTTCCGTTAAAATCTAAAGGGATTTCGAGAATTTAGTAAATCGAACTGTCAAATGTTCTTATACAATTAATAGTACTGTTACTTAGGGGTCTATTCTGTAACAATTCCTTTATATTTAACGGCCTTTAAAAATATTGGCGGCCTATAAAAATATATGTTCGTATTCGTTAATTTACTTCTGTCATTATTTAAACAGATTTCTTTAAGATAATCCTCTAATGTATTTTAAAGATCCGTTTAAATAATGATAGAAGTAAAGAAGAAAATATTTTTAAAGGCCGTTAAATATAAAGGAATTGTTACAGAACAGAATAGACCCCCTGCAAGAATCCACAACAAAATATGGGACCACCAATGACGCGGTATTTTCCGGATATTTAGAGGATATTAAGTCTTAAACTTATGTTTCTTATTTCAGTTACCATATTAAACCTATATAGTCTCAATGATAAAAATTCCTGAATTACCTACATTGTAAGATAATAAAAATATTTTAAACAATTAACTTCTCATTTATTCAATAAAAGGAAAAAAATTGTTTTCTTATCGGTCACCACGCTCAAAAAGTGTAACTTGAATTAATATCAAAGAAAAAACTTGAATTAATATCAAAGAAAAAAATACTGCATAAATAAATAATTATAATTGCATAAGTTGATAAAAAAATGCTATATGCCTTACCGCGGCAGTCCCCGAGTGCCACAAGTATTTTTTTTATTTGATTTTTTACGCGACTATAACTAAAAATAAGCGTGTTTTTTCCAAAACAAAAAAGAAAATTGCAACCAGGGCTGGTATATCTAAGGGGGTCGCGACATAGACCCAGTAAATGGATGAGGGGGTGACTGAGGCTAGGGGGGAAATAGTAGTCAGCTTAAGTTGGCAACACTTTTCTGACGTTCGTTTGAACGAGCATCGTGCATAATAATGTCAATATGGTACAAGTGGAATGAACCACTGTTTTCCTCGTAGTCCAATGTGAGTCCAATGTCGAATTAAAACTAA
Organism: Psylliodes chrysocephalus; assembly: GCA_927349885.1. NCBI lineage: Eukaryota > Metazoa > Arthropoda > Insecta > Coleoptera > Chrysomelidae > Psylliodes > Psylliodes chrysocephalus. The sequence continues at coordinate 66,248,615 of OV651813.1, read as the reverse complement.
AAACATTTTTTACTTTTTTATATACCAAATTATGCAATTTGTTTCCACTTTATTTTAATGTTACATGAATAGGTACATGCGTTTGTGCTGTGGTAAATAAGTGTTCATGTGAAAATTATCTCTTAAACTACATTGTGATTGCACTCATCTCAAAACTGAATGCTGTAAATCCAGGATTTAAATCTTTCATAGTGTTGCTTGGGATAAATTGTAAAAAAGGTGTTGGACAAAACGTTTACAACCTAAAATTGCATGAAAAACATGACAGAAGAAGGAATTTTACCTTTATGACATTCTCTTTCAACATTTTTAAGTGACTTTGTGGTTTGGTGAATGGACTGTTACCACAGTCAAAAGATTCAAAGTAAAAATAAAGTGACCAAGTTCTAATAAGAATACATAAGTTGAATATGAAAATGTAATTACTTGATTTAAATGTGATTTAATTAAGAGTTAAATAGAGGTTTCATATAAACAAAGTGCTGTAAAATGTTAATAAATGCAAAACCATTATTAAAGAGAAATTAGTTATCATCAATAAGATATTTTGTAGTAGCTGGTCTCTATAAATAATAAACTTGAAAGACTGAATTAGTAGTCACTTTTACACTAGAAGTAAAAACAAAAAAAAAATGTGTGGTTGAGACTAATTTATGTATTTAATAAAAACATTTAACATAAAAGCAGGTGTTATTTGAAATGTTTTATTTTAGTTTAATAATCTTTATAAATTGTGGGTACATTTGATCCGAATCTTGCAAATACTATAAAATGCATATGCTTCTATTTAGTATTGGAGTAGAAGCACAAAAGTTGAATAAAAATATAGATACCAGAATATTTTGCTTGATTACTAAACTTTGGATGTTTTTGTTGTAGTCTGCTGTTAACACTATTGTCCTGAAATATTAAAAAAGCTAGACAAAGGTTTGTCCAACTCTTTTGTCAGCTTTGTTAATCTATGCTACTGTTATTCTGCATGCAGACATTTTTTACTGGAGATTTTCTCTAAGAACTGTATTCAGTTTCAAATTTCGGCCAGTTTTAGGAAAATACCTCTGTTGTAAAGGTATTTCAAATCCATCCTTTGTAAGATGTAGACAACAAATACATGCTAAAATGTATAGAAAACAAATCGCAAGTATTACACAAAATTATTTAAATTAACTAAAAACATACAAATGAAGTGAATAATACCTACCAACAATTTAAAGACCTAAAATAAATAGACTTAAGGGACTGGAGCTCTAAAAAGGGAGCAATAATTTGTTATGTATCATCTATAAGAAAATTGTCTTCATCTCTTTAATTACCTTTTAAAATAAACAAAACTAAAACAGCACAAAATTGAAAGTGATCTACTTTTCCCGACGTATTTTATGTACATCTGAGATTAATAATTTATTAAATTGAAATATTTTTTCCTAAAAAATATGGGCATTTTATAATGGAAATGTCATTTAAGAAATGACATTGATTTTTTTTTATATTGGTAAACCTGGCGACTACAAGTTGCCACGTTGCCAGATCAATGGCGACTACTATTTCAAAAAAAATGGCGTCCAAAATGGACTCCTATGTCGCGACCCCCTTAGATATACCAGCCCTGATTGCAACATAATTTTCAAGAAAAATCGATAATTTTGGCAGCACTGCACGATAATTTTTTCATCGAATGGTGGCAACACTGAACCAATCTGTAGTGTTCTGGAGTAAGTGTTCTGTGCTGTGTAATTATCCTTCCTCCATGGTTCTGTGTCTGTCGGCATTTTCTATGGTCGGCATATTTGTCGGCAGGTAAACTGATAATTTAAAATCTTGAAAAGAAAAAAACATGTAATACAACAAGTATTTAATATATATTTTCTAGAAAATTAAGAATAAACTGTTACTAATTTATAAATAATGGCTAACGGACCCATAGCTGAGCGAAACAGAGGTGTTTAATTTTTCTAACCTAAACAATTTTTTAATATTTTTTGTTACAGATGCAACAATATATGTTGGTGGTCTAGACGATAAAGTCTCAGAATCTTTATTATGGGAGCTCTTTGTCCAAGCAGGGCCTTTAGGTAATATAAATTCTCATTAAAAATAAGTTTCTAACCTCACTTTATTTTACAGTAAATGTACATATGCCCAAGGATCGTGTAACCATGATGCACCAGGGTTACGGCTTTGTAGAATTCATGGGCGAAGAAGATGCGGATTACGCTATAAAAATAATGAACATGATAAAGTTATATGGAAAGCCAATAAGGGTTAATAAGGCATCTGCACATCAAAAAAATTTAGATGTGGGAGCTAATATCTTCATAGGAAATTTAGACCCTGAAGTAGATGAAAAGTTGCTATATGATACATTTTCAGCCTTTGGGGTAATATTGCAGACACCAAAGGTAATAAATTTTTAAAACAAATTTTGTGATGTGCAAAAATATTTTTATTTTTCAGATAATGAGAGATCCTGAGACTGGCAACTCCAAAGGGTTTGCTTTCATAAACTTTGCAAGTTTTGAAGCATCTGATGCTTCAATTGAGGCCATGAATGGTCAGTATCTCTGTAACAGACCAATTTCTGTATCATATGCATTTAAGAAAGACTCAAAAGGTGAAAGACATGGATCTGCAGCAGAACGTCTTCTAGCAGCACAAAATCCATTGTCTCAAGCTGACAGACCTCATCAATTGTTTGCCGATGCACCACCCATAGGTAAGAAAAAACTATATTTGATTTTTTTATCAAGGATAATACCAAATACCACTGTAATTAATTAAATTTTGAGTTTTCCTATAAAACATCTTTATATGGAAATACCTCAAAAACAAACGGAGAAAACGAATCTGCAAGACGAGTTATTTTATAAAATGTAAAAAGTGTGATTAAAATCACATGTCATGTAGCTTTACTAGTCTGGATAACAAAAGTCTATAAGAACATAACGAAGGAGTACAATAGGTCAATGATTATATTAACCGGTTCACTGCCAGAGGACGCTTTAAAGCGTCCGCGTTACCTGCGCATGAGTGCCGCTGGCGCTTTAAAGCGCCCACGACTACCTGTTGGTAAATGCCTAGTAAGTAAGACTTCAGTACTTAGGTGACTTCAGGGTTAAACTGATCGGCAGTGAATGTGTTAACATAGAAAATAATAATTATTTAAACAAGTAATAATATCCCAAACCCCATACTTTATTAAACTATTTGTGCAAAATTGTTATTAGCATTTATAATTTTCTATGACAAAACTGTCAAATCCTTTGTATGAAGTGGGAGAACTGTGAAAACCTTTTCTAACTTCTGTCTATGCTCTACTTATGCAGCCATAAGTTGGGGTTACCAACTAATTTCACCCCAATCACAGGACAGTTGTTTTGAGAGATTATTTATAAGATTAATGTATTTCATGTTATATGCAATTTACAAATAATAGCCCTATTTACAAACTGAGAAATTTCAAGTTGCCTCATTCATTTGCGTTATGTTTGCTGTAGTTATGAGACATATGTGAGAGGGTTGTACGTTACTGAAAATCACTTATCATTTTTATGGCTTTGTTCGTGGTAAGAATCCTGAACCGAATTAGGCGCAGTAGGTAAAAAGCGTTCGCGGAACAAAAAGTACTGAACTGTTGGTCCTATCCTGCGTTCGCGGTAAAATTATTATTGGTTTTGAACCGCTTTTCTATACCTGAAACACCGAGATATAATAGGGATTGCGCGCGCGGTAAAAATTCTGAATTGATAATTAATCGGGCATGCACTTAAAGTATGAATTAGTAATTCTGAATCAGTTCAGGATTGTTACCGCGAACGCAGCTATTATTGTTGAATAATGATTACATTTTTTACTGAATTAATTACTCGTAATAATTATTCACCACATTAAATGGTGATTAAGACTTTTGTTTAAATAAAATATTTTTACCGAAGGTGGTAAACAGTATATATTTTCTATATTTCTGTTCAAAGATAAAAACAATTTATATTTATAGGAATGATGCCAATGACCATAGCACCTCCACCACCACCTTTAATCACAGGAATGATGCCACCTCCTCCACCTACTCCTGGAGGCATGCCACCACCTCCTCCCCCAGTTCCACCACCAAATTCTTTCCCATCCGGAATACCTCCACCTCCTTTACCACCTTCTCAACCGCCACTTCCACCCGGAGCTCCGCCCAACCTCGCCGCAACAGGCGGATCCGGGCCAAGACCCCCTATGCCTGGAGGCATGCCTCGCATGCCTCCGCCACCTCCATGGACGGGAGGACCTTCTGGAAATGTACCTATGCCTCCAGGGCCACCTACTTCAGCTGCATCTGGAGGATTTGGCGGGATGTTTCCACCTCCACCGCCTCCTGGAGGAAGGCCACCTCCGCCTAATTGGAGGCCGCCCCCTCCTCCACCTCCTGGTTTTGGTGGGGTGCGACCACCATTCCCACCTAGAGGACCGCCTCCACCACCACCAAATTTTGATGGATAAAGTATTTTTAAAGGAACAAGAACTTGTTTTTTTAATAATTATCAATATAATTTTTTTAAGTAATACAGACTTTAATTTTTAAATAATTCTTAAGTATTAAATAAGCTGTTATTTGACAATAAATTAAATACACCACTAATTAAAAAAAATAGATATATCAAACACTAGTTGTGATAAATAAGCATAATTGATTTAGTAAACTATTTATTTTCAAGAGCTTTAATTCTTGTATTTAAGCAAGTGACTGTAGAATTCATTTCATTCAAATTCACAGCAAAACTTTCTTGAACACCCTGTAAAAGCATCTTGTTATTTTGCACATATCCTGCCATCTCTGCCTGAGTCAATTCTATGTGGGTTAGAGTTTTTGCAAAGTCTGCAGCTGAAATATGATAAAAATGTTTTTAATATTTTTTAGTTTGATATAATTCTCACACATGAGAGTTTCAAAATTAATTATAGTGAAGAGAGAGTGAATAGTAAAATTAAAGAATATGCATATTTTAGAAACTGCTTGTCTCATGCATAAAAAACTTTGTCTTTATTTTGAAAATAAAAAACTGTTTTTCCTAAATAACCAGAAAATAAAAATTAGTATCAAGTTGAGACTTGATAATGCCTTTATTTTAAAAATAATAAAAAAATTGTTTTTTTTTTAAATAAGCAGAAGGCAAAAATTAGTATCAAGTTGAACCTTGGTAGACATTTTTATGAATGTCTTAAAATTGACAGCTTCTTAAAATTTAGCCACTTACTTAATGATCATATAGGTTATTTATTATTATTTAGGATGAAATGTTACTGAAAATGACAAATCCAAATTTCATGGACATAATCAAATTAGCTCCAAACATAAATATCATGATTTTAACCAACTAGCAAGTAAGGAGTATTAAATTTCTTAACATTTCCAGGTTAAATCTGACAATTTTGCAGACATTTTCGATAATTTTTATTACTTACATGTAAAGTCCGATTACAATCAGAAGAACACAGCTACGTCATCATTTGGCAGAGTAATTAATTGGCTATCGCCGCCTACTGAGGGTTTAGTGGAGTGTTAATATTATAGGAAATATTGTTTAATACCTAAATAACTTACTTATTCTGTATTTATTGATAGTTATAGATAATATGTATTCGAAGTAATGGTTATGTCGCAGCGGTGTTCTAATTGTAACCAGACCCTACCCGTATGTTTTTGCCTAGTCCCGAATTCTAGATAACCTGTTTGTATTTTCTGACAAAAATTTGAACATAAAATGGGGCAAATTATATAAATTATGATTATTTATAAAGATGATATCTTTTCTGGAAACTATGAATAATTTATAACACATAATTGGGTGTATATGTTTTAGAAATGTGTGCACAAACCTTTATTATGTAACTGTTCTAATGCTTTTAGCCTTGCAATAGTTTGTGGTAATAATTTAGAAACACCTTCTGTATTTTTCACCATTTCATACAATTCCAAAATCTAAGAAAAATAACACATTAAATGTTAACAAAAAGGAAAAAGTTCATAAGTAATTACTATCTCATCCTTTTCATCATCTTTCTGCACTTCCTTTTTTTTCTCTGATATAGACTCTAATTTTTGTGCAAGAGCTCCTAGGCGCCCTTCTATATGATCTAATTGAGAAGAATCTAAAAGGCTGGCTGTAGCGCTCAATTGTTCAGCTACTTCATACAAACTACCTAAAATTTAAAAAGTCTAATATGCTTAACATTAATTTTATACCTCTTTTTACCTTTAACTGTCCCTGCAGTCAACCTAGCCAATTTTTCACTTGGTTCACCTATCACTGCTTCTAGTTTATGAAGTCTGGATTCTAAATCTGCTACTCTAGTTGTCTGGGCTAATCGAGCATGTTCGGGTCTGTAGTTGAACTGGTAAACAATTCCAGAACCACCTGTTTCTTCTTCAGATTCTGGTTGATCATTTATAGAAGATTTGAACTGTTCAAGTTGAGATAATAATGTCCTAAAATAATAATTTGTTTTAATATACATAGTAAATATTTGAAAACTAAGTCACAATTTTGATGTAGTAAGGAAACAGTAACAAGACAAACATTAATAGAAAATGGTGTTATTGTTTCAATGTGGTTCTTGTCACAGTTTAGATATTAAATACAAAAATCATAAAAAATAAATATCAATGATTTTACAATGGAGATTTAGTAAAAACTGAAATCATAATAATAAAAGAAACTAAACACATGTTGACTGTTACAAACATTTATGGGTTCTTTCGGACCAGCAGGTTCCAAAAGGAAAAGACCCATAAAATATTCCTAGTGTTAGATGATTATTTAAATAAAGGATATTAAGCCTTCTTTCAGATGGTTTAGGAAAATTTGAAAAAATGATGTATTTATAATTTTAAACTACTCGATGTTCCTCAAAATCTGACATGAACATTTTCAGGATACCTTGCATACATTTTCCAGAAAAACTAAAGATATGTAAGTAGGTACTACTAGTTAATTTTAAAATAATAAACAACTTTTTTGTCCTTAAAGGAATGAGTTTCTATAAAAATTTGGTGGTCATACAACTCTATAAATAGAACCTAAATATGTCCATTATAAATAAAAAATTGATCAGATTTAGGGCCGATCTTTTCAACACTGAGTAAAGTTACATGTAAGTTTACTTGACAGATTAACAAACAATAGCCCTAGTTTAATTAGCAAGTAGTTACTTTCAACTTTACTCAGAGGTGAAACGACTGACTTAGATTTATAAATTTAATGTTTAAATTCAAACTTTCACTCAATTTATCTTCAGTAATTAAAGATGAAACTATAGAAATAATAAGATATTTATGGAGTTAGTAGATACATTCATTCTTAAATGTTGTTCAGCTTATTAGCCAATTTTTTAACTGAATCAGTGTCACTCAAAGAAATCTTTACAGAATTTATTTAAAAAAGCTAAAGTGGACCTACAAGTGGTAGAAAATGAGCTAGAGCAAGCAGGAATAACTGAAAAGCACCTCTTGGCAACGTTGTCAACTACATTAAATCTGTAGGCTGGCACATGAGCTAGGAGGGCCTATCATCTATATCATCTAAGTGCCGTGGGGTAACCCACCCTCTACACGTTACAGATAACTGACTGAAGAAAGAGAGCAAGGAACCACAAAAAGTTAGGATCAGTGATCAAAAACATGCCAGAGGCATTCAAGACCAGTAGAGCTGTTATACATTCATATTGTGTAGAATATACATTTTAATTAGCCTATATTAGTAGAAATTAAAACATTTCACTCATATAATTAAGTTAGATTGTGAAATTTTGTTGAGGTGCTACATTCCATACAAGAAATTGATACTTTATATAGATCAGTGGTTCTCAAAGTGTGCTCAGCGGAGCTCTAAGGCTCAGCAAAGCCTCTGTGGGGTCTCCACTAAAATAATAGTCATAATAAAAAAATAGTAAAGGAGTACTATAAGATTGCTGGCCCGACGAGAGGGGGGGAGGCAAGGGGGACAAATTCCCAGGGCCCGACTTTAGCTGAGAACGGTTTTTTTTGAGGTTTGCCATAAAAGGGAGGATCTGGTTTGAGGACCTTTTTCTTATTTTTATTTCACTAAGAAACGATCTGATTTTGCTTCAGGACCTTTTTTTAGGGCTCCCTCAAATATTTCGCTATTCAAAAGGGTTCCATCACCAAAAAGTTTTAGAACTGCTGATCTAGATAACTGCCTGGTATTGTATGGTTGTTTTGCACCTATAACAGAGGACTTAAGATAATGTACATTGGCCTTTCAAATAATAAAATGTTTTTAATACCTACCATAAATAGAAGTACGTTTAAAGCAGCAATTAAAAAAATATTGCCAGACATTGTCTTTATAACACAGAAAGATAAAACATGTTTTAACAAATTTAACATACCTATATTTTTATTTATGTATGTGTTTATATTTAGGTATAAATTTGTTTTCTATTTTTTTTTTTTAAGTAACCAATACATAGAGGTAACATACTTAAGTTGTGCCCCCTGAGGATCAGATATTTTCTGCATAATTTCTTCACCTAATGTGTCTTCCAGTTTCAAATCTGCTAGTTGTTTTAATGCCTGCTCAATTTTTTGACTAGAAAGAAGACAGTTATCTCCTTCATCTTTCTTAACATTCTTAAATTTATTAACCTCTTCTAAAACTTCCTTCATCTCACATAACAATCTATTATATCTTTGAATTAGCGTTTCATTTTCACCAGAACCTACGAGCTCCCATTCCCAACTTCTAGCATCATAGCCCGTTCTTGATCTTTTGGCCAATCTAGTAGAAAAATCAACATTTTCAGAATCTAAGTACTTTCCTTTGAATTTGTTGAAAGCCTCATCCGTTGAAAGGTGAATTCTTTCAATTGGATCATTTTCTTCTTCAAAAAAATCTGTAGATTGGTCCGACTCGGGAAGATCTGAAGTTTCGTAAACATCAGGTTCATCATGAGCCTATGAAAAGGGAGAATTAGTATCTGAAGAAAAAAACTACATTTCCCTTTCTGAAAGTTTTAATGTAAAAATTAGGAATTTATACATACTATTCCTGGTAGATCGGCATACTTTGGATTAGCCATAGTTAAATTTAAAGATTTTCGTGACAGCAAAATGAGTAATCCAAATGAACGCGAATGAATGAAACTGACATCTGACAGGGCATGACAACTGACAACAACATTTGAATTTCTTCTGTTCGTAATTATTTTTTGGGACTAAACCACTGCGGCTGACGGTTATTCGATCTTTTCCAGCCACAAAGCACGTATCATGGAGGAAGCACGTAACTTCTCTAGGGCCCGTATTCCGTATTTATAAACAGAACTTACGTGAGTCGGACTTGGGTAAGTCGTCCTTGAACTAAAATCGAAGTTCGGTTACAACGTCTCTAAAGTTCTAGGTGGTTCCGGTGTTACACTGGAATTTAGAGATGAATATTCGCAAATCTATAACTGTTATGTACATTTATGGATTTGTTACTACCCATCTCTAAATTCACGCTATATAACCGAACTTCGATTTTCGTTCAAGGATGACTTACCCAAGTCCGACTCAGCTGAGTTTTGTTTAGGCCCGTATTTATAAACTCAGCTGAGTCGGACTTGGGTAAGTCGTCCTTGAACGAAAATCGAAGTTCGGTTATATCGCGTGAATTTAGAGATGGGCAGTAACAAATCCGTAAATGTACATAACAGTTACAAATTTGCTAATATCCATCTCTAAATTCCAGTTAAACACCAGAACCACCTAGAACTTTAGAGGCGTTGTAACGGAACTTCGATTTTAGTTAAATGTGCGGTCGTCATATTAAGGATAACCAAACAATTTGTAATAAGTATCTTAAGAAAAATGCTTTTTTGTACTGGCATCAATGGTAAGTAATATTTACAAACTTGTTTTTGATTCAGTGTTAAAATAATTGGTTTGTTATTTAAATTTCTTTTTGTTTTCAGTTTTTAAATGATCATTGTTGTAAAGAAAAAGTTGGCCCTTAAAATACCCTGTAGATCGATGAAATATTTGAGCCTTAGCCTATCAATATCAAAATTTGATTCAATGCCATTGACATCAAACAAGAAAACACCCCAAAATCTTCAAAGGTCCAAACGTGTGTAAGTTTAATTTAAGCTCGAAAGTTAAATTCATTTATCACAATGAATAAAAATTTGATAACTACAAGTGCTGTATAAATGAATCAAGAAAACAATATCGGATGAAGAAATGTTCCTCAACTTAACTAGTCGACTCAATAAGCATGTGGCAAATTTTATCCACCCTCAAATTCGCCTTGATAGTAAGACACCAAAAGGATGATGCTTCAACTTCAATTTTTTCAAACTTATTGCCACTCCAAGTGGCAAAACTTTTATATTGGTCTTGAGCACTTATATATGTCGATTTTGTTACAGAAAACATTTTTGATAGGTTTGTTTTATAAATATTTAATTATTTAAATGCATATATGTTTGAGTATTTCCATGTTTAAATAGACAAATTATATAATGCGGCGTTAATTTACTATAATAAAAAAAAATAAAATAAATTGCATTTTATTTCAAGTTTGAAATTAATGCAAAAATATAATGAAGAAAATCAAACAAAAAAAAATAAATTGGCAAAATATTTGACTAGTTTCAAATCACAAAACAGTCAATATGGTTGTTTTATGATTTGAAACTAGTCAAATATTTTGCCAATTTATTTTTTTTTGTTTGATTTTCTTCATTATATTTTTGCGCGACTAGCGGAAAGTTAAATTTCGAAAAGCCCGCGCTAAGCGGCCATATTGAATTTTAGTACCACTCCAATTTGATAGATGGCAGCACATCGACTCAGAATATTACCATTGAGTTTCCCATCTATTCACTTTACCTAATCTATGCTGTTGTCAGTGTCCATTGATCTGGCAACGTAAGGATACGTCATATGTATTATTTTTGATATACAAAAGTGGGACCGGTAGGCGTGGCTTTTGCACTCACTAAAATGGCGGAAGAGCAGAACCGGATTTACAAGTTTTTATTGTACTATTTCTGGTAAGTATCATTATTTGAACTATAAAAAATGAATTTCCTTTATTATAGATAAAAACTTATACATTGACTTAAAAGGTGGTGGAAGGCCAAGGTTACAAAAGAAGGGGGTCTAAAGATTTAAATATACCCGGTTTTCAGCCGAGAGGTGTTGAATAAAGTAAATGAAAGAAATAAAATATAACTGATTTAATTATCACTCAAGTGTGACTATTAAGTGCTGGAGAATATATTATTTGCAAAATTGCAACTAATCAATGACCATGATATAACTAACTTGTGGCCGATTCTACCATTGGGTTAAACGAAGTTTAAAATGACATTTTTACATAAAATGAAATTTTAATCTTCAATTAGGTTGTTTAAACTTTAACACAGTGGTGGAAATAATCCTAAAGCGTTGAAATCATTCACAGAAAAAATAAATAGCACAACTTTGGTTCACATAAGCGACAAAAATAAAGCGAATTCGATTTATTGGATCAGTCGTCACACTTTTTCACTAGGGCACATACGTAGCCCAATGCTTTCTGTTTCTATCTTTAAATCGGAAAGTACAAGGTCGCAAATGTCAAGTAATCTAACCTTACTTTAATTAACAGCTTCCTCGAAATTAAGAACAAATGTTCATACACTAAAAGGCTCGAGGAAAATGGCTAATAAACAATCTCTGTGTAGGTAGATGCACTATTCAGGAAATCAAAATGTGGATTAATTTTACTTGGTCTTGGTACTCTTGTAGATTCAGACTGAAAGATGTGTATCTTCATGCAAGACATTCAGTACATCAGCGAAGCCACAACCAGCGGTGTGCTGGTAGGTACACAGGTTCACTTCTAACAAATGTAAAATATGAAGTGATCTTACTTGAGACTTATAGATCCAGTGACGATAATATGGTGGTTGGTTTGAGCTGGGCTTCTCACCATCTGCAGAGATTATGACTACTTATATAAAGGCCTACCATAGTAACAACATCACCACAAGAGTGCCTGTCCAATTTAATTGGTCTATGCACAATAACCATGCATGTATGATTGAAAGTCAGACAAAGAATGTGAAGATAAAGTTAAAGTCTCAATCATAGTTAAAGTCACAGATGAAGTTAAAAGTAAGAGTTGAAATTGTAGGCTGGTGATAAAGGGAGGCCAACATCTAAGTAATAAATGTTTGTAGAGTTAGGAAAAGAAGTATCATCTGCTGTAAGCGCTTTTCTTAACAACTAAGGTAAAAACCAGAATATTTCATAATACACAATTTCTTCGCTAGGCAAAATAAGAAATAAATTTGTGAGAGTACTTCCCAAGTGTTTTTTCAAAAGCTCTAAGAACAAAATTGATGAAAATGGCCTAAGCCAAGTTCAAATTCTAAAACTTGAACATTAAAGATAAGTAACTTACTGTAAAATAAGTAAAACCTCGTTGTTGATTAAATGGTTGAATAATTCATTACCTGGAGGTAGAATAGTGACCAAAGTTTAGCAGGAAAAAGCCACTAGAAAAGGTGAACAAAACAGAATGGGGCATATAAAAGTCAAGCAAATATTGTAAATGCAAATAATGTTTGCTGTGATTAAATAAAAGTGTACAAAGAATAAAGTTTTAATATTTTCTTATCCATACCTATGAGTGATATTTATTTTTAATACTAAACAAACGGTTATGATTTTGTTGCTAGTATCATTAAAAAAAGACTAAGTGAGTATTGATGTTATTTTTTTTTCGATTTATGGCCTAATATGCCAGTCTCAAGCTTGTGTTTAAATTCTCAATCATGTGTGGTCTGGGTAGGCTTTGTTACTGTTTCCCAGCGCCACTTCAGGAACAGTACTCTTAATTAGAACCCAACAGTGAATGGTGGAGTGGGGAATCCTACCAAGGCATCATAAAATATTTATTATTATAAGAACTTAGATACAGTGTGTTCATAATATGCACTGTACAAACTTAAATATCATATTCCTAAATTCATTTCAAGCATAAAATGTCCTATGAACAAATATCCAATTCTACATGGTTACCAAGCTACAAGAGTTTAAATATCAAAAGATATATTAACATAGTATGCCATGGGTTCAAATATGTCGAAACACTCCATACAAGTAGCTCACGAATATTCATGACAAAATCATTAAAGGTACACTATGTTGGCATATTATTAATTCAAAAACAGCAAAGGTATGTTGCAAATTTAAATTTATCATAAAAAGGAAACGTAGTTGACAAGTGTAGTACTGAGTAGCCAACTGACGTTTATAATTATTGTTGATAAACAACTAAAAGTTTTGAAAATGTGATATTTAAGTTTGTATAGTGCGTCTTGCAACATCCTGTATATGTAACTGATCATTTTAGACATGTAAAAAATGTAATCTGGACAGCTACATCTCGGATAAACAAACGCAGATGTAGTAGATGTGTCCAATGTGGATAAACAAATGCTTGAGACATAAAAAATGCATCAGATATGGATATTCAGATGCAGCAATAGTTGGTATGTTTTCAACAGTGACAACAAATGTCAGATTAATTTAAATTGATCAAAAATTAGTGTGATGAATTTTTTTAGATAAAATAGTTAAGCGAAAATTATTGAAGAAATGAGTTTTTGTTTGATTTTTATTCTCTATATAATTTCGTGTTTTTTTGCTTATATTAATAGCACTTGTGGTATTATTACTAAATAAACAGGTCAATAACATTTTAATATGAACAAAATTAAATATAATTATGAATTTATAATGTTTAAATGTTATAAGTGTTTTAAAAACTATTTATTAACTGACTTGAAAGTATTTATTAGTGTTCAAATTCGTATAAGAAAATACTTTTTTATTTTCGAATGGAGGTATATGATTTATGTATGGGCCAGAGCCTATTAAAACAATACAATAATACATATTACAGTTATTAAATTATTAATAATAATTAATGAAAAATCTAAATATAACTACTAAATTCTGTGGGAGAGATGTTAAGTCGATTAGCAGATATTATCACTCTAGGAATAAAAGAATGAGAAGCATCATCTTAATGCATTTTTCGATATTAATTTATTCTTGAGGACTTTCCCATACAGCACAAATATTACATTGAAATATTTGAATTGTATAAATATTACGAAACAACCCAGAAACATTTCTGAAATGTGCCTGAAACGTAAAAATATCCTGCAAATATAATATTTCACAGTAATATTTCTGAAATAAAAATTTGAAATCTTTTAGAGATATTAAATAGTAATATTTCAGAAATGTATTCTAGCTTTTTTTTCTAAAATATTATTAGACTAAAAAAAAGACATTTATAAATACACATGTCTATTTAAAATACACAAAACTCAAACATTGATTCTTAAAACAAACAAATAAATAATTTTTGAACATTGTTTCATAAAATATAAAGGCAAATCACTTCATTTCCACAAAGTCCTTTAAATGCACTAATCTGAAACAAATAGTTTTTTTTAATAAATGCCCCAACTAAAGAAACATTTATGATTAATACAATCTAATCATTAAAGATCAATTGGAAATTTTATTCTAACTTATCAAGGGATGAACAACTTCACAAACTGATATTCTACTCTCTAGTATACCTTAGAGTCTAAATCACTTAACTGCACTATACTCTGCTTTAACATCACATAACTAACTCAAAAAGATTGGTTCTCTTAAGTCTTCTTATTAGATTGGCATTGTTGAGGAGTTGGATAAACTCGAGGTTTCCATGTTGGAGTAGTCGTTGTTGGTGACTACCTACTGGCAAATTTTTGTATTGTATTTTCAACAGTCTCAACTTTAAGATCCCTATGAAGATCAGTATTGTGGCAGTACAAGGGTACATCAACCTTAATACTTTATTTTGGAAACGTTGAATAATTTCGATGCCACTTTTACTGGAACATCCCCAAAGTTAGCGAATCGCTTCATTTTCACCAATTCCTTTAAATGCACTAATCTGAAACAAATTATAGGCAATTAAAAAGATCTATTAATATTGTTTTAAAATAACTATAAATACTCATGCATACACAAAACATGAAGCTCTACTTTTCAATCAGCTGTAGAACTAATATAAATAAAACTGGTGGAAGCAGCAAATGTAGGTTATATTTAAATAGAAATAAGAAAATAAAATGCCTCTAAATTTGAGAAACGAAATGGCGTACAATTAATGTACTTCTCAAGAAAATGCTTGGAACATATACAGCTGAATTTAGAAGGTTCCCAATTATGCCTGTTGACAAAATATCCACGCGCTACGTTGTTCAGGATTTTCGGGAAATCTATAAATATTATTTCATATGAAAAAGTATTATTCCAATATAGGTATGCCCAAAAGTTGATAGATGATATTTTTTTGCATTTTTAAAAGCATACTTTTACATATTTTATACAAACATGTCATAATACTGTCCTGTATATTTATAATTTTGATACTAACCTAAGAAACGTTATTTCAGTCGATTTTTTACAAAAACGACTATCGCTAGACCAGGAACATATAACACAACAAGGCATTATAAACTTTATAAGTTTGTAACACTCAAAATTTGCTCAAATACAAATTAAATTCAAATTTATTAACACAAATGACACTAAAATATAACCTATAAAATTTGACAATTTGCACTCACAGTAATGGCGGACCGGTGCCACTTTCCGATTACGTATGTCATATCCCTAGGTTGCCACGTTGCCAGATCAATGTCAGTGTCAGTTGAATATTATTTTTGGAGTCACAGTTTATTGCTAAAGAATCAGTTAGCTCACTCGGACCAGTTGAAAGTTCCAAAATAACATCCACTCCTGGGGGTCGATTCTCGACTTGTAGGAACCTTTTCCTATAGGAATTTGTGACACTTTCCTATATGTAGGAAAATGTCACAAATTTTCGATGTATATAAAAATGTCAAAAATTCCTATAGGAAAATATTCCTACCTAGGGGTCGATTCTCGAGTTGTAAGAATTTGATTCCGAGGAAAATGAATTCCTATGATAATATTCCTACAGTTTTAGTTGTCGGTATTCTCGAGTACAATAGGAATCCAATTTCCTGTAGGAGTTCCAATTTCAGTATGTCGTTGATAATTTCAAGATAACGCAGAAACGAGCCAATGGAATGTATTTATTTCTGTTAAATATAGTTGTTTAACAGTTGGCAACATTTTGTCAAAAATATTTGATTTTCTGGATGTACTGGTTATTTATTTTTAATATTTTTTATTAGCAGCAAAAAGAGAAAACGAAAAAGTTTCAGAAGGACTACCATTGTGATTACCGTTATTCAGGGCCGACTAGAGGGGCTGTAGTCGGGACTAATTTCCAGGGCCCGGACTCAAATGGGGGCCCGGCAGCGGTATAAGGGGGACCCGGCAACTGGAATTTTTGTTTTGTATGAGAAAAGAAATTCGACACAAGACGAGAGGGGGAAGTTTTATAGGTTCGGAAGCTTTTTTTTTTTAGAAAATTGAATCCAAGTAGAGGAGGAAAAGTTTTTGTTTGAAGAGCTGTTTTTTTTGTCACGGGGCCCGATCTAGAGAATTGTCCTGGGGCCCGGCTTGGCTCTCGGCGGCCCTGTCGTTATTTATATTTATAAGTAGAAACTAAAGAAAGTAACTAGTACAAATGTTTTTCCTACACCAAAAGGTTAATGCTTGTATCCTCTAATTTCTAATTTGAAATACAAAAATATAGGAATACTTTCAATATTTACCAAATTATAGTAAAATTCACATCATACATCATTATAACTTGGTTTGGGCTCCGTCGAGGAATCCTGATGTGCGAATTTCAAACAAGACTCAAAAGTACCTAATCAGTTTCTTTGGTAAATTTTCATAAATAATTTATGGATTTTGGTTTACTTTATTTATTGACTTAAAGACATTTCAAATAGGATAATTTTACTCGTCAAATTAAAATTAACTTTTAATAATATATGTAGTATGTTTCTTTTTTAAATGAGTTTGGAATCGCCTAAAAAGTAAGCATAAATCAATAACCACATTAAACAAGCTACTATTGCGCAAGCCCGATTACAAAATCTTGTAGGAAAATTAAATTCCCTGTCTCATGAGCATGGGAATTCATTTCCTATAACTGCTTAGGAAAATATTCCTACAACTTGACTCCAGAATACGTAACCTACTTTCATATAGGAAAATCAACCAAATTCCTACAGGAAAAAAGTCGAGAGGGGGTCAATTCTCGACTTTTATTCCCATGGGAAAATAAAATTTTCCCATGGGAATTCAGTTTTCGTATTCTCGGCATAAGCGGTGGAATATTTTTCAATGAGAAGTATGGGAAAATATTCCCCTGCTTACGAGCATTGGAAATTGTGTTTTCCAATGGGAATTGTACTAGAGTTTGCGCATTAAAGTCGAAAATTTGACGAAAGACCACGCGAAAGACTAAGACATAACCAAAGATTATTGGATATCTTGGATTTTTGGTGAAATTGTAGTTAAAACATTTTTTTTGTGTATTTATAAATTGATATTATTTTATTTATGTGGGTATATTATTTTTACCTCTTTTTCACTAAGAAACTGATTTTCTTAAATTAGTTAGAAATTGTGGAAGTTGCTAAGGGACTGGCAAATAGGTAACACAAATTGAGAAATTTGTAGTAAATTTAATAAGACCTTTTCGAAAATTTTATTATTTCCGTTAACGAAAGATTTTCTTAGTTTCTCGAAACTTTCGTTGCTCTTCTATACAAAAGCTACTTTTTCTTTTTTCAATATGTGAAAAGAAAAACTAAAAATAACTCGAAAAGTTTTAATTATACATAATCGAATATTTTCACTTGTCTTCGGTCAAGCTAGCGATTGCTCGGCACGGCATCTGCTCCAGCGCAGAGGCTCGGCAGGTAATCGGTTACCCAAAAACCACAACAAATACAAATAATACAAACAGTAAATTTTAAAATATCTTTAATGTTATTGGTTATTTCGAAATATTCGTAAACTTAATATCAGACATACGTGAAACTATTATTTCCATGGGAATGTCTATTCCGACAAGTTCGAGAATTGCATAACCTATTACCATGGGAATATAAGTAGTGGAATCTTTTCCCATGGGAAAATTTTCCAATGAACTCGAGAATCGAGCCCCAGGGGGTCGATTCTCGACTTTTTTCCTATAGGAATTTGGTTGATTTTCCTATAGGAAAGTAGGTTACGTATTCTGGAGTCAAGTTGTAGGAATATTTTCCTAAGCAGTTATAGGAAATGATTTCCCATGCTCATGAGACAGGGAATTTAATTTTCCTACAAGATTTTGTAATCGCGCTTGCGCAATAGTAGCTTGTTTAATGTGGTTTATTGATTTATGCTTGCTTTTTAGGCGATTCGAAACTCATTTAAAAAAGAAACATACTACATATATTATTAAAAGTTAATTTTAATTTGACGAGTAAAATTATCCTATTGAGTCAATAAATGAACCAAAATCCATAAATTTTTTTTATGAAAATTTACCAAAGAAACTAGTTACTTTTGAGTATTTTTTTGCGAAATTCGCACATCAGGATTCCTCGACGGAGCCCAAACCAAGTTATAATGATGTATGATGTGAATTTTACTATAATTTGCTAAGTATTATAGTTACTTTCTTTAGTTTCTACTTATAAATATAAATAACGGCAGGGCCGCCGAGAGCCAAGCCGGGCCCCAGGACAATTCTCTAGATCGGGCCCTGTGACAAAAAAACAGCTCTTCAAACAAAAACTTTTCCTCCTCTACTTGGATTCAATTTTCTAAAAAAAGAGCTTCCGAACCTAAAACTTCCCCCTCTCGTGTTTTGTCGAATTTCTTTTCTCATACAAAACAAAAATTCCAGTTGCCGGGCCCCCCTTATACCGCTGCCGGGCCCCATTTGAGTCAAATTGTCAAATTGCCTTGTTGCCAACTGTTAAACAACTATATTTAACTGAAATAAATACATTCCATTGGCTCGTTTTTGCGTTATCTTGACATTATCAACGACATACTGAAATTGGAACTCCTACAGGAAATTGGATTCCTATTGTACTCGAGAATACCGACAACTAAAACTGTAGGAATATTATCATAGGAATTCATTTTCCTCGGAATCGAATTCCTACAACTCGAGAATCGACCCCCAGAGATAAGGGAGATAAAGATAGGAAACGCCCATAAGAAGCCAATGCTTAACAACGACCAGCTTTGTCGTAATTAACATCTGACCCACTATGTGGCGCTTTCATCGATATCAAACAACGCAGCGGGAAATTTAAAAACCTGAAAATAAAGGTTATATAAATATCGAGTGCACTCTCATGTTCTTTTAAATAAACTTAAACAATGTAATTACGCTAAATTATTTATTAAAAAGAATACTACACTTACAGTCTATTATCGATTAATTATTGTAAATCTATATTCATGACAAATATTTTTTTCATTTTTGATTGTTATTTGTAACATTGCATTTTTGTTATTATTTTCCAAACGAATGGCCACTGATTTAAAAATGTTGAGTGCAAATTCAATAGTGGGAATTCAGATATTTTTCGTCCTATATCAAATCTTCTTTCTAACGTTTTGAAGCCATTTTCTTTTTCTAAAACAATAAATACTACATATATACCTACTTTGTGACAAAAGTTAATTACTTTTTGTGTTACTTAGGTACATGAATAGATCTTACGTACTTTGGTTAATTAAAGAACGCCACATTGGGGTTGCTAAATTTGTTCATGTGGCATGTGTTACTAATGCAATACGTTCCCCGACTTATTGTAATATTACAAAATGTAATTATTGTCCTCAAATTTCACACAAAAACAGCGACTATTTCGCTTAGTTCATCTAGAGGATAATACAATCATGAACTCAAAATTTAAAATTTAAATTCAGGATTCTTCGCCATACATAAAACTAACTGACATTTATATTTACAAAACGTCCACTCTGTCCACTTCTACTGTCTGTCTCAGTGTTGCCAACCGTACGATTTAAATTGTATTTATACGATTTTTTAACTCTCTCTACGATGTACGATTGCATCAGTGAGATCGTACCACAGACGTTGATCGTACGTACAAATATTTAAATATCTGCAACAACTTCAGAACATAAAACAATAAAACTCAAAAACTACTTGCCAAGATTCATAGGCCGTTCGTAATTTCTGCAAGCAGTCATTTTCGTTCTGACATCGTGATTTAGATCATGGTGATTTTGTACACCGACTATCACGGCATAAGAAACGCTAGCATACAAAATTTCAATCACTTTCAAGTGACAGTCATATTGATTACTTTAAATGTATTAATTTAAAGTTTCATGTATTTTCTTTAGTTTTTTTTCGTTGTAAACATTTTTATAAATAGATAAATAAATTATCATGCCAAAGTTTTTTTGTCATTCCATTTAAGTTATATTATGCTATGCATGTATCTATTGTACATTTTTTTTGTCGATATACCATTTTTCTACTATACTTGTACGATCTCTGAAAAAAAATATTTGGCATCACTGGTCTCTCTACAAACGACGTAGACTTGTAGTTAACATCTGAGACGCTAGATGACATCACCGTTGCTGCGGTCGTTGCGTTTCCAATCTTTATGTCCCTATTCTCTGATTTCTACGAGTCGAGAATCGACCCCCTGGGGGTCGATTCTCGACTTTTATTCCCATGGGAAAATAAAATTTTCCCATGGGAATTCAGTTTTCGTATTCTCGGCATAAGCGGTGGAATATTTTCCAATGAGAAGTATGGGAAAATATTCCCCTGCTTACGAGCATTGGAAATTGTGTTTTCCAATGGGAATTGTACTAGAGTTTGCGCATTAAAGTCGAAAATTTGACGAAAGACCACGCGAAAGACTAAGACATAACCAAAGATTATTGGATATCTTGGATTTTTGGTGAAATTCTAGTTAAAACATTTTTTTGGTGTATTTATAAATTGATATTATTTTATTTATGTGGGTATATTATTTTTACCTCTCTTTCACTAAGAAACTGATTTTCTTAAATTAGTTAGAAATTGTGGGAGCTGCTAAGGGACTGGCAAATAGGTAACACAAATTAAGAAATTTGTAGTTAATTTAATAAGACCTTTTCAAAAGTTTTTATTATTTCCGTTAACGAAAGAATTTCTTAGTTTCTCGAAACTTTCGTTGCTCTTCTATACAAAAGCTACTTTTTCTTTTTTCAATATGTGAAAAGAAAAACTAAAAATAACTCGATAAGTTTTAATTATACATAATCGAATATTTTCACTTGTCCTCGGTCAAGCTAGCGATTGCTCGGCACGGCATCTGCTCCAGCGCAGAGGCTCGGCAGGTAATCGGTTACCCAAAAACCACAACAAATACAAATAATACCAACAGTAAATTTTAAAATATCTTTAATGTTATTGGTTATTTCGAAATATTCGTGAACTTAATATCAGACATACGTGAAACTATTATTTCCATGGGAATGTCTATTCCGACAAGTTCGAGAATTGCATAACCTATTACCATGGGAATATAAGTAGTGGAATCTTTTCCCATGGGAAAATTTTCCAATGAACTCGAGAATCGAGCCCCTGGGGGTCGATTCTCGACTTGTAGGAACTGTTTCCTATAGGAATTTGTGACACTTTCCTACATGTAGACAAATGTCATAAATTTCCGATGTGTAGAAAAATGTCAAAAATTCCTATAGGAAAAAATTCCTACGAGTCGAGAATGGACCCCATGTAGGAAAATATCATAAATTTTCGATGTACATAAAAATGTCAAAAATTCCTATAGGAAAATATTCCTACGAGTCGAGAATCGACCCCCTGGGGCTCGATTCTCGAGATCATTGGAAAATTTTCCCATGGGAAAATATTCCACTACTTATATTCACATGGTAATAGGTTATGCAATTCTCGAACGTGTCGGAATAGACATTCCCATGGAAATAGTAGTTTCACGTATGTCTGATATTAAGTCCACGAATATTTCGAAACAACCAATAACATTAAAGATATTTTAAAATTTACTGTTGGCATTATTTGTATTTATTGTGGTTTTTGGGTATCTGAATACCTGCCGAGCCTCCGCGCTGGAGCAGGTGCCGTGCCGAGCAATCGGTAGCGATCGAGGAACAAGTGAAAATATTCGATTACGTATAATAGTTAAAACTTGTCATTCTTAGTTTTTCTTTTCACATGTTGAAAAAAGAAAAGGTAACTTTTGTATGGAAGAGCAACGAAAGTTTCGAGAAACTAAGAAATTCTTTCATTAACGAAAATAATAAAATTTTCGAAAAGGTCTTATTAAATTTACTACAAATTTCTCAATTTGTGTTATTTGCCAGTCCCTTAGCAGCTCCCACAATTTCTAAATGATTTAGGAAAATCAGTTTATACAGTTTCTTAGTGAAAGAGAATTAAAAATAATATACCTACATAAATAAAATAATATCAATCTATAAATACGCCAAAAAAATGTTTTAACTACAATTTCACTAAAAGTCCAAGATATCCAATAATCTTTGGTTATGTCTTAAGACTCTCGCGTGGTCTTTCGTCAAATTTTCGACTTTAATGCGCAAACTCTAGTACAATTCCCATTGAAAAACACAATTTCCAATGCTCGTAAGCAGGGGAATGTTTTCCCATACTTCTCATTGGAAAATATTCCACAGATTATGTCGAGAATACGAAAACTGAATTCCCATGGGAAAATTTTATTTTCCCATGGGAATAAAAGTCGAGAATTGACCCCTGGGGTAGAATTCTCGAGTCTCGCATGAAAATTGTCGCACACGGCAAATGTCGCATACCAAATTCGCATGGTTGTTAAAAATGGTATTCTCGAAAATGAGTGAATCTAAAATCACAAGTGAGAAATAATGCGAAGGATTGGATGTGGCAACGTAGGAAATTATGTCAACTCTCAACATTAGAGGGTGTTCTGTGCTCTGTTTATTTATTAGAACCCCTCTATGCTAAGAACTTTAGACAATTTTGAAGCCAACAGCGATTTTTTTTATATATAAATATGGAAGAGCACAATGCAAATCAGAAAACTAAATATTAAAATATGTCACGAAAACATCCTGCTGATACTCTACTTGGAGGCCTTATAACATGCTAGTTGCAATATCTATCGAGAGTCGCGTTGATTCCTTAAAAAATCGAAAATGCTCGATAAAAAACACTATATACCTAACACATCGTTAATTCTAAAGGGATTTTTATGAATAAACTTCTTCATTCTATGCTGTCATGTTTTGATTTTCAACAGCCACCAAATGTTAATTTCATCAAAATCTGCCTCATCCATGTTTACGGTCCACAAAAGCCGCATACGAATTTAAATTCGAGCACTTTAGACCACTCGTTGAATTCACCTGACATTTGTCGTATACTGTTTTCGAGAATACACTTTTTCAAAATCACTTAGTTGCTATTCGACATTTCACTAATCTCGCATGCGACTCGAGGTATTCGACATTCGAGAACATAGGTGCCGGAATTCAAAAATCGCTTTGGGTGTCCGGCTTCTATGCGGAAAATGGGGACTATCCCCCCCCCCCACCCTCCACAAGTCACTTAAAGGCACCACTGGTTTTTTAAAAAGCTATTTTAAAGTTGATTTTATGAAAATTTTCTTCAAAAAAAGGTATTGTCAAATTGAAATTGCTGGATAGGCTGGAGGCTCTCACCTAAAACGGGATATCTGGCAACCATATATGCTCGGTGCAGCCACCACTGGTATTTTGAAGGTATTTCTACATAGATTATAACCCCCAAGTTTTAAATCGCCACTGTCTTCCTAACCCTTACCTTTTAACGATTTTTAATTTCTGTAAAAGCCTACCAGTTAATCGAGTAAATGCTAGAAATGCTGATTCTGGGCCTCCATGCAATAATAGAGGTTTTGTTCAAAATGCTATCGGACATTTTGATGGATCTATGGGGTGATTTGATGACATTCATCAATTATCCGTTGTCGCAGATTTTCCAGTGTTGTTGGCTGGGTGGCATACATTTTAGTTTTTAAGTGGCCCCATAAAAAATTCAACGGGCTTAGATCCGGAGACTCAATACTTCCTCTTCAGTGGTGCACCGTCATGGTGGAATAATAAGTTGTTTGCTATGTACTGATCGTCATTTTCAATCAACTCTAGTAATGCTGGATAAATAGCGTTTTCTAATAATTCCAGATACATTTCTGCGGTTAAAGTTTCTGGTAAAAAAGGGACCCATTATACGGTTACCAAAAAACATTCATTTTTTCCGGATGTTGCGTATGTACTTCATGAAATATATTCTGGGATTTGAATCGGAACAATAACGACAGTTGTGACGATTTACCGTACCATTTAGGAAAAAAGTGCATTGTCTGAGTAACACACGTTGAAAAGAAATTGCTGATCATTTAATACCCGTTCAGTCATTTAATTGTAATCGTCTATCAAAATCGTCTTCATTAAGTTCTTTTACCAGATGTATTTTGTAGGAATAAAACTTTCAATATTTTCTGAATACTGAAAGGGATCGTATTTAATTCCGTCCCCGTTGAATGGAATCAAAGTCGTGCATGCGTTGGAACAGGAAGCAGGGAATCATCGCATAGGAACGGGAATTATTTATTGAATGTCAGATTTTGAACGTAGAGGGAATGGAAGGTCGGTGATTGTTAAAAAGGTGTAGGTTTTGGTAGTTTTATTTGTGATAAAAATGTAAGTGCCTTTTTAAATCAATTATTATGTTTCAATTTTTTTTATATTATTTAACTAGTTGATGGTTCACTATTTAGATTTCAATTTCACTGTTATAAGTAATTTCATGCTTTTTCTTGACAGCATTTTTTGTATCTGTCATAAAAAATTGCTTGCATTCCAATAACGAGTTTATTTGATTTTATTACTTATTTTACTATCTAAATCAGTGAAAAATAGCATCCTTTTAATATTTTAATTTAAATATTTTTGAAGTTTATTGATATTTTATAGTTATACTAAGGAAAATTTGCTATAATTTTGATTTGACTTTGAGATTATTATTTTTTGTCATTTTTAAAGTTCGCAAGGGAAAAGTAATATTATATTAGTAAATTATGTGTTTTTCTAACATCAGATATTCACAGCATTGGCAGATCTAAGTTAAAAGTATGAAATGCCTTGTTGATTGATACTAACATTTTCGCCCGTGGCTGGGACAACATCGGGATAGGTGTCTCGGTAACTTACCCTATTTTGTCACCAGAATATTCAACTTTAGGTGGGTAGTAAAGCTGTAGAGCTTCCCCATTACCTTGTCCCTACTAACCCTTCTTCAGTTTTGCATCGAGTGTGTTTGAACCTAGTAATGCTCAATGTTTGTTATCTGATGAGTTATTGTTTTATAAAATATTTATTTTATTTTTGCCTTGCAGTATTAGATATTGTTTTTTTTTATAATGTATTAAATATTATTGCATATATTTTCCTGTGTTTAACTCAAATTGAATATTATTTCATATATTTTTCTGTGTTTAACTAAATCATAGAGTAACTAAATGGTTTTTTTTTATATATATACTTTGTCATTTGTATCCAAATTGACATTTGATTGGTTTTATTGTATTTACTATAACTTTGGGGTTTTCTTGCTGGTTCTTTCCCCTCATTTGATAAATTAATTATTTTTTTTTATTGCAACGAACCAGAACTATATTTAATCTTTATAAATATATTTTATATACTTATAAATTTTTACATTCTGATTCTGTCATCTATAATATTTTCAATAAAGATTAGATATAAATCAATAGTTATTTTCTTTTAACCTTTACCACTCCCTCAATAACACGTAAGTAGCCAATAGATAACGAATCTTTCAGTCTGTCACTCGTGGTGTCCTAATCACTTCATAGTCGATCACGCCGCCACTTTATTTATCATACTTTTATAAAAGAGAGAGATATTAGTCAAGTTGTCTCTCTTTATTTTAGTTGGTTACACTACAATACTACGTCTCTTAATACCAGATGTTATCGCCAACTGTCTTATACTCAATATGGGTTCATTAACAACATGTCCTAAAATCGCCACCTCTGTAGCTTCATTTACTACAAAATTTTCCATTTCACGTTATTTGTTAGCTACTGACCCCGTTTTCCAATATGTTTGTACTAACTCCAAAATGTAGTTTCGATGGACTTGTCGATTTTGATGTTGATTGTTAAACAGTTAGGCAGTTCTATTAGCACATTTATTGTTCGCAAAAAAGTGAAATGATTTGCACCCTCTTAGCAATAGAGTAAACCATTATCACTGATATGCGACTTTTATGCCGACTCTACAACGAAATAAACTAAACCTTACTACTTTACGGCGACCAAAGAATGTCATCTGATAAGAACAATTGAGAGCCACAGAAATAAAAGTAAAATTGTTACAAATAATTCCTTTTTTTTTAATAACAATGTAAAAATTATGTTAAACCGGTAAATAACATATCATTCGACCAATCTTTCCATTTAAGATATAACTGGTGAGTCTCACCCCCGATAGAGGGTTTCCGCTTAGGGGGTAAAACTGCCAAAACAATATTCCCCCTAAAAAACAAAATCGACGGGTAGATGACCTGGTTTCTCGCCAACAATACTAGAGAGCTGTTTCTAACTCTAAATGAACGTTTTTTTCTAACGGGGCTTGATCGAGCAACTTTCAAATGTTCTCTTTTCCCCTTAAGCATTTGCTCAATGGCATATGTACAAAGATCTTATCTTAATAATTGTAGACCGTTATTAATATTTCTTTTTTGACGTCATAGGGTTTTTTACACCAAAAATAATAAACCCTTAACTTCAACGCGTTGTCTATGACAAGTTATGGCGACTTTTTTATCACAAAAAATATAGCTCGAGAAAGATGTTTTATTGAGGCATCTGACGCTATACCAACTTGGGCCATGACAGCTTCTTCATTTCACTTATTGACACTTTTTGTCCTCGTTGTGCTCTGGGTGCTCCGCACCCTGTTTAAAACTGCTCTGGGTGCTTGCGCACCCGGAGCCCCGGGGATTCGGCGCCTATGTTCGAGAATACTACCCCAGGGATACAAATTCAGGATACGCAGAAGACTGCTGTTTTATTATAGGCGGTTGTCATATATTGTATTATCCGAGTTGCGCAGTGTATAAACTGGAACATTGATATCAAAAGTGCCGACGCAGAGTGAGTGATCTGATTCTTTAGCTATAAACTATGGCATAGGAATCAAAATGGCCGCGCCCTATGTTGGGCGTGTCGGACCTCTCGCTTGCACCGCATAGTAATCAAAGTAGGCGAGTTCGGATAGTCAGGGGCTGGAGCGGGACAAATTTTAGGGTGCTTTTAAATGACATTTAAGCGTGTTAAACTGTCACTAATCGGACTAAACCACTGATCTGTATTATTTTACTGGATAGGATATAGCCCCCTAAAAAACGTTCCGAAAAATTGGCCGATTTGGGCAAATAATATGGCGGACCGGATGTTATTTAACGTAACCTCTATTTCCATTTGTCATTTAATTGTATCAACAAGCTACGATGAGATGTTTTTATTGTAGAAAACAAAGTAAAAAGAGTATGAAATAAACAATAAACGTTCATTCCTGAAGACACAATATACTTCACGTTTCCATTTTTATATTTTCTTTCATAAAAATTGAAATCATGGGTGAAATTTCCCGAAGCACATCGCCCGCAAAAGGAATAGAAGAAGAATAAGAAGAAAAACTAATCATATTATAGGTTATATAGGTATGTCAAATTATCCCAAATTTCAGTTCTGTGAACCCACCATAATTTGCCCAAATCAGCCAGCATTGTTACACTTCCGGTCTCCTTGGTGGAACGATTTTTTAGTATGTTAAATGTAGCCTATATCCTGTCCAGTAAAATAATACAGATCAGTGGACTAAACCGAACGCTAAAAGGGTCGTTTGGAGTTAAAAGTGTTAAAGGAGTTAAAGGAACTTGGCAGACCGAACGCAATGAGTATGTGCCCTAGGGTCCTTATGCCCCTAAATGTCGGCAACATATTATACAATTTTTCTAATATGTCGCGTTTTCTTAGCATGCTATGGAAATAAAGATCATGCCATTTATATTGTCAATTTTTGTAACAAAATATGATTGTATCCCTCTATGTTGTATCCGAACATGTTCTCAACTGTACCTACGAATATGTTTGTTAGCAGTGAAAGTGATGCAAGTATGAGCACTCCACCGGATATTTTAGAAAAAGCTCAAGCTGCCACACACAATTTGTTACCGCTAAAATCCAAAGAAATGTACGAAATTACCTATCGAAAATGTATGGATTGGCAACACAAGCATAACGTTAAATCCTTTTTGAGAATGTTTTAAGAATGCGTAGAAAAAGTATAGTACTTTACACGAGTTGTAAGCCCATTACGCACTCATGAAATTTACGCACTCGCCGCTGCTCGGCTTCGCGCGTAAACTTTTTCACTTCGTGCGTAATGGGTTACTTACAACTCTTGTTACGTACACTTTACAAAACCATTAACAAATAATGAATATCTTGAAAACCTTGCTTTACTTGGTGATTTTATGTTAAATCTTTCCATTTGTAAGTAACAGTAACTACTTTATTTATGTTCCTATTGTTGTATTCTAAGACTTATTATTTTTCAGGTCTCCCTACGAATCTCGAGCACTTAAAATGAACATTGGTAACAAACCATTGTTTAGAAATTATGTTTAGCTAAACTTCGTTGTCTCTTCTCAGCATTTTGAGGAAAATGCTTATTGCATTTATGTAAACAGGTATGTGATCAGTCATGAACTAATTCTTTGTAGAAGGCAAACACTAAGAAAATTGAAGCATTTACTTCAATAGATGGGAGCAGTACTAAAATCAAACGAAATAATATAAATAAACATGTAGGCGATATTGTTTTCTTTTCGGAACATTTATATTACAATAATTGTTATTTATTTCAGGTTTACTACCTGTGGCTCATCTACACACCTGAAAGTAGAGGTAGTCCTCAGCTGAGAAAATAGTAAATCTGGAACAGTTAGAAAATGATCTGTAATATTTAATTTTTTTATTTGGTACAGTTAACTGTGTAACAATTTCGGTTAAATGGAAATTTCTGGAAAGCAAAAGTACCACTGATCCAGCTACATTGATTTTGTATGTTAGACATACACAGGAATAATAAAAGTAACAAAAACGTCTTTTAGAGCCACCGTATTGCTGCGTTTGAGAATCCACATCGGATGCATTTTTTACATCTCGAGCGTTTTTTTATCCACATCGGACACATCTGTCCCATTACATTTACGTATACTGCATCACGTGATCAAAGATTTTTTACATCTCAGATGCATCCGATGTGGATTCTCAAACGCGGCATATGTCGACATCCTTTTTACAATATTGAGTCGAGGAACTAAAAAAACCATAGCTAGACCATCGATTGCTATAGAAACAGAAAGTGGGGAGATATGCATGCAAGAGTTTTGAAAATTTACACTGGCAATCTAATTAACAAACTTGTGTAATTTTTGAAAACAAGAATATTGGTGGAGGTAGTGGCAGTAATATCTATAGAGGTATTTTCTTAAATAGAAAATATTTAGCAATTTCTTCCTGTGAAACAACTGAAAGAAGACTCATTTGGAGATGAACAATACATCTGTTACAGTTAAAAATTTAACAACTACATATAGCTAACTTTAAAAAAAATAACTGTTATACAAATTCAACGTGTCTGTCTCAGATAAATTATAAGATAAAAATACAAACCAGCTATCTTTTGTATCAGTTATAAACAACCTGGCTCAACCATTCAACATTCATTAATAATGGCATTAAAAACTGATTTTCTCCGAGCTAATTATTTAAAAAGAAGCATCGTCATCACCACACTCAGAGACTACTAAATTTGGTGTAATAGAAGTAGGTCAGCCATGCTAGTGTGAAATATGGTATATAATTGGAGTTAATCAAATGATATGTGAAATTATTTGAAGGTATATACATTTTTATTTGATTATTCATGACCCATGACCTAGATTTATTTAAAAAACTATAAATTTGTGATTTATCTGTGACTGTTTCATTTAACTATTTGACAAATATTTTTTTAAATGAGTATGTATTTTATTTTATAAAGTATTTTTTTTATTTAAGACAGGACTAGATGATAAAGGTGTGTTTATTAACAGATATAACAAATAGTGCTTAAACAAGAAACTTTATTGTTTGTTACAAGTGAATTTAAATCGTAAAGTTTTATTTTGGTTATAAAAATATTTATGATCTTTTTATTTCAGAATCAAACATCAAGTACCGGAACAACTTTTTAAATTGAGCCAAATTATCATCTTCAAGAAATATTTGAACAAGAACAACCATCATTATTATATGTTTTTGGTACATAGTTTTGTAATGTGCAAATAAGTTGTAAACTGAGAAGATTAAGAAATAATGAAATAATCTAGCTATTCTTCATCTTCTTATATTTAATGTTGAATATTCATAAAATAAAGACATTTTACTATTACTTTACCAAAATATCATGTTTTTTAATGAAACCCTACTCAATAATCCTAAGTACATTTTTCAAAAAACTAATCTTGACTCTCAATAATCAGGCAGTTTTGGAAGACATAATTGATTTATTTGAAAATAAACACAATTTAAATCTAATTCAAGAGACGCTAAAATGGTGGTTCCCATGGATAGTAGTATTAAGACGTTGAATTTTTTGGTTTGTGAAGCTCGGCATAGCTTAGGTTAAACCATGTGATGATTTTCACAAGCCTTGATTTTTAAAACCATTTTATATCGCCTTTTGATTAGGGTTTAAAAACTTCGAGCAATTTATCCAATAATAATGACCCCTTTACCTCAAGCCTGCTTATATTATATTAATAAAGGACAGAAGGATGAGTATTGCAACTATGTTAAAAGAAATAAATTGGCTTTCAGTTC
>OV651813.1:66176356-66217104 GCA_927349885.1 Psylliodes chrysocephalus | reverse complement strand
TACTCAATAAATTGTTTATTATTTTTATTCTGTGAATATAAAACATTAAAACAAAATGAACAATAAAACATAAAGGTGCGTGTAAATAAAACGAGTCGCGCCTGAACCGCGCCAAAAACGAGCCAGTGTTGTGTCCATGTTTATACCTTTCGATATTCTCGTCAGTGTTAGATGTATTCGATAATCCATTTTTTGTGGATCCTCCAACGAGCGGTACTTGGTAGAGTCGAGAGCATCGAAAGGAGGAGGAGTGAGAGATTGCTGAATGTTTTGTTCTGGCATGGCAAAGCAGGCTCGTATATTTGATCTTGTCAGATCTGTATACTTTATTGATGTTGATAACGACATAAATAACACATTATGAGCAAAAACGGCATACACGTATTTTCTCGACTACATTTTAAGAACTAATAATGTAATTAGACATTTTACAAAACAAAAAATTCGAGGTACCTACACCTACTTACCTTCGCGTATAGTTAGGCACTGAAAATAGGGTTGCTAGATTTCCGAAAGTGAAAAGCGCGACAACCGTGACGACAGAGCATTAGGTTCAAATACCAAGCATTTTTATATAACCAGGTCCATTTTTTGTAAAACTTCTAAAAAAAGGTCCTCAACTTATATTTTTCGTAAAAACGAAGGTCCTTTACCCTAGATTTATCTACTTGTGTATAAATCCGCTTATTCCTATACGATTTTTAATTAAAAAGCGCGGCATTTTCATAAAAAGAGTGGCATTTGTTTAAAAAAATTGGCATTTGCATAAAAAGAGTGGCATTTTTGTCAAAAGCGTGGCATTTTCGTACCGTGGCGTTGCGCGTGCAAGCAAGTCAAAAAGCGTGGCAAATACGCCAAAAGCGTGACGTCTGGCAACCCTAAATAAAACTGATACAGAAAGTTTAGTTATATTGCACTTTAAAAAAACACAGGAACAACCGTCTTTTGTCTTTGTCAACTGAAACACAAGTTCGTTATGCTAACACCAGATAAGGGTTTGCAGGATTTTTCCTGTAAGAACGTGCCGCAAGATTCTGAATCCCGACCGTCTGTATACTGGGTGAATCGTCGAATTCATCCTTGGCGATGAGAATTTTTTTTTGCGTTATTTTAAATTTTACAGGGTGCACCAAACAAAACTACAAATCATAATAAAATAATTATTTTACTATTTTTTATTTAAGTAGGTAACTATTGCAATTGTATTTTAAATATTGTAATATTGAAAAATACGTATTTTATTTCTAATTATACAGGGTAGCTCAAAGTATTTCGATTATATATTTTAATAGAGATAATATGAATTGGGTGAGTTACGATTGTGGTAAATAATTTAAAAGTATCCGAATGCGGAAAGAAGTATCCGGTATCCGGATATTTACAAATTTGGTCACGGGTACGGATACTGGATACGAAATTTGAAAAGTATCCGGATACTGTATCCGGATACAGAAGTATGCGGATACTACCCAACTCTGCCCTGCAGTAGCCTGCGGCTAGTATAGGAAACGAACGAATAGAAATAGAAGTGGAATGTTACTCATCGCCCTAGAGTGTACTGCGGTCGTCATAAGTAAAAGTACAAGTCAAAGAATATAGAATAGTCCAGAAATGTCTGGAAATGTCATTACCCGTCAAGAATATTCTAGATGACAGTTCGAGAAGGGTCAAGCAAGCTATATAAGGATGATCCTGACGTCAGTTTTCAGTTTTATGATAGACATTACATGTTATTCTGATGTTAATGTTATCAGTTGTATCGTTATTGTGAAAGTTGAGTTGAAATAAATTGAGATACAAAAAACCTGCGTAACAATACTCATCTATATACACTTTCTTTATTTTTAAATATATTTGATCATTAAAAATTGACAAATTGAATCTATTGTATTTCATTTTATCAGCGGAAGTTTGAAATCTTATTCGATAGGTCTGTTCCAACAACGATTAGAAATCCAGTCATCGACAGCAGGATTGTGCGCAGTATAAATTTGACGGTCTAAATAATCTACTGCGCAGAATCCCGGTGAGAATGACTGGTTTCGGATCTTTGTTGGAACAGACCTTATTATAAACCCAATCTAATAAAAAGTTTTCAAGTGACTCCTTGGTCGAGATCGACTAGCGGTTGAAAGCGTAGAACGATAATGGACGTGTCGTGACTTTGATCCCAGCTCAGGTCAAGTGATTTTTAATAAAAACAAAGAAATGGTGTATAGCGGGTTGCAAAAGTAATAAATAATTTTTTAATAATATAAAATAGGGTGCGGTAAATTGCGGTTGTGTAAAAAAAAGTGATGATGTGGTCTCAATGGAATATTATCCAGGATTTGACGTTTTCTGAATGTTCAGTATTCAACGTCCAAATATAATCCAGAATTGGAAGTCTTCTGAATGGTCAAAAGTGTGCCATTTGTATACTTCACTGGACATCCATTGGATGTCGAAAGTCCAAAAAAACTCATTTTTTGACGTCCAGACATCTAAAATTGTATATTGAATGGGCGTCCAATGGACCTATTTGTGCTGTCTGCGATATGGCTGAGGCTGTACCAGGCCAGATCAACCAACATAACACCCAATCGAAAATTCCAAAACAAAGTGCTTCGCTCTAAAATATTGCAAAAATAATTTAAAAAAATAGATTTCTTATGAATTCATCTCTTGGCAATATGCTAGCCGATTTTGAATTTTTTTCGAAAACATTTATGTGTACCTACTTAGTATATCATAAAATATGGTTCAGAAAAATGTCAGAGCAATTTCCTATTTGTCTAATAAAGTCAAAAATTAGGAATTCTGACATCACGTGTATGTTATTATATTTTACAAAGGTTAATATATTCAGTGATGCCCTTAGGTATATTATAATATAGAGTGATACACAAGTGGGACTTGGAAAAATTATTTTTCTTTTTAAATATTAGTTTTGACTGAATTCAGAGCCGTGCGTAGTTATCCCTGAGATTACTCGTATCTCTGTCAGTCATAGGCTACTTTAGAAATCTTTTTTGAGGATCACTATTTATTTACTTATCAGTTATGTTTATTATTTTTTTTAATTTTCTCTTATTTTTAAAAATATTTAAATTACTTCATATTTTTGTATATTTTTTCTTGCAAGTAATATCCATTTTATATATAATTTTGTGTATTATTAGGCAACATTCAGTTGTATTTCATGTTTTGTAGATGGAGTTAATTTGTTGGATAATAATGTTTTTCTATTTTGTTTTTCTGTGTTCTGTTTTTCAATTATAAAGTAAAAGTAGGAAGGTATAGGGTTTTAAAAGGTTGTTTATTCTGAAAAAGAAGTCAAAACTTATAAATATGTCAAAAAATTCCAACCCTTGTGGTATTCCAACCTCGGATCCAAAGGTACATTATAGCCTGGACCAAGCGACACACACCCTATCAAAATCGTAAAAGTAGGTAGATAATACAAGCGTTTATTATCACGCCACCACTGGTATTATTAGAAATTATCTTGGTTTGGAATAATTCTATTATTTTTTTAGTGGCCTGAGTGCAAGAAGACAATAAATTGATAGATTATATTATACAGTACCGGACTGCACAGATGAATTAGGAGTCTGCAGACTAATTTTTTTCGTCTTATAAAAATTTATCTTACCTCTATATCGTCACTCTAATAAGAAAAATGCCTGTCACCATTTTAGAAAATTTTATAGGAGAAAATAATTTTTAATTTTTTAAGAAATACTATTACTTGTTCTTCTTCACATCTAACACATATAAGTTTGAATGTAACACAAAAATCATTCCCACGCGTTACTCTTTTAAACAAAAGTGTGGAGCTAGGCAAATTTCTTTTTGGCAATTATTGTCAAGTCGGAAATAGGCAAATTTGTATTATATCAATTTAAAATTAACCGGTTGACACTCTGAAGTTTAGACGTTATAATAATAGATGGTAGCAAAATCCCATTTTTACAAATAAGTGGAGTTAGGTATTTTTCTTATTAAGGCGAAGATATGGAGAAACTTGCATGTCACAAGATGGAAATGGAAGAAAGGAAGGTATCCATTACTTTCCAGAACTTTGAAAACGAAAACGGTAAAGCGTTCAGACAAATCGGTAGATATTTTATTCGTATTCATTTTATAAAGGCGCCACCTCGGGCGCCACTAAAAGGCACTTTTGCTCGCATCGCAGCACGCAAGTAATTTAGGGAATAGTAAAGTAGATTTGCGACTGTCAGTGTCATGGCGATTTGTTTTTATCTGTTAGCTCTGGTTTTTATGTATCAGACTGTGGCCACGGCTGTGGGCTTCTGGCGCTACGCCTATATATACCTATTCATTTTAGATTGTATTAAGTAGATTGGGAATTAAGGGCCGATTCCACCTTTGTGACAATTTTACATTAACAATGTTATTTTAATCTTCGTTTAGTAATTTAAAATTCGTTTAACATAACGGTGGAATCGGTCCTCAACCATACTTATACATACAAATTAAGGTGGCAGTTGAAAACGGACCTAATCAGAGCTGAGAACCGTTACATAACTTGGAAACTAACCACGTTCAATTACTGTTTATTAAAGTATTTTACTCAAAGCTGTTTTTTAAATTCTGTTTCCGCTAGTGAAGGTCAGGTCAAAGCATTGAGTGGATATAAACCTGATGGCAGTTTTAATTAAATTTCTGTTACTATGTCTTTTTTGTATAAATTAATAGAAATAGATATGATTGACACGGAAATTTTAAAAATAATGCAAATATTATTTCCAAAAACGAACACCTATAATTTCAAAAACAATAATAAAAATAGATTGATTAGAGAATAGAGAGTTATTGCAAGTTCACTTAAGGTCAGTCACCATTAGTGCCGCTCTTATTTTGACATTTAATTTTTGTAGAACGTATGTTTTAAAAATAACACACGAAACATTCCGTAACAAAGTCAGTATTCACGAAAATTATGTACAAAAACAAATGTAGTATTAGAGAGTTATTGCAAGTTCACTTATTGTCACTTATTTTGACATCTGAGCATGCGCAGATCACTAACTTTAATAAAGATTGTGTCTGTCCTTAATAAGAGAGTTATTGCAAGTTTACTTAAGGTCAGTCACTATTAGTGCCGCTCTTATTTTAACATCTAACTATGCGCAGATGTTTACGTTCTAAAACTGACTTTATTAAGGATTGTGCCTGTCCTTAATTGTGGATGTTTAAGGGCAGCAGGTAGTGGCGACTTTATAGTTTTCGGATGCGCTCGCCGTTAGAAGTTTTTTAATATTAAATATTTAATATAATCGTCACTTAAACCTTCTAAAATTATAATTTCTAATGCCTCTTTAATATTATAGATAACAAAAAAGATGAACTATAATTTAAAGTTTAGTGGCTGGCTTTATAGAAATTTGCAATATCTCTCTATTAAGAACAGACACAATCTTTATTAAAGTTAGTGATCTGCGCATGCTCAGATGTCAAAATAAGTGACAATAAGTGAACTTGCAATAACTCTCTAATACTACATTTGTTTTTGTACATAATTTTCGTGAATACTGACTTTGTTACGGAATGTTTCGTGTGTTATTTTTAAAACATACGCTCTACAAAATTTTGATAAAGCATTTAGTGCAATACAAGCAAACCACTCGAATTAAATAGTATTGTATAGTAATATTTCTACGAATCACTAAAGATAACATACTAAAAGTAATTTGGAGGTTATTAACATAAAATAATTATTTAAAAAATAATTAACACGAAGATTTGAATTTCTGGATTTTACCAATTTATAAAATAAAGAAAACTTGAAAAAAAAAAGAATTTGCATGTGGTCTAAGATCCGAAGTAAGGTCGACCTTCACCCATCTGTTTAATTGATGAAAGTTTCTTTTTATTAAATAAAATATGTTTATAAATATACCGCAAATGGGCTGCTTAAGAAAATACGGTCATGACAATGTATTTTCTTAAAGTAAAAAAAACGACATTTTGTAGAGTATTCCCCAGATGCTTCGAATATGCTAAAACTTTAATCAGCGCAGGATAGATTAAAACTTAAGTTTAAAATTTGGTGTTTTTCTCTTCATCTGTCTTTGAGTTATCTTCAAAATTCGAAATTTGTACTTTTTCCCAAATATCTCGAATTAGGTCCATTTTAGGGAAATCATGTATAGAAACAAAATTAAAGAGAATTACATCACAAGCAACTTTTATAATGATTCCTATACTTTCGTTATCTGTATACAGATAGTACAATAAAAAATGGCCATGACCGTATTTTCTTAGGCAACCCATTTGCGGTATATCTATTAACGTGTTTTATTCAATAAAAAAAAAACTTTCATCCATTAAAGATGGATGAAGGTCGACTCTACTTACGGATCCTGTACTAATCGGTTCAACCCGAATGTGAACCTCGGGCCATCGAACGAAAAGTATATTTAAATTGATCATTTTGTCATTTTACCAAAATTTTCTGTTTCTTTAACTCTTAACGATGAATATCTAGTAGATTGCCATTATTTATTGATTCTTGTTAAGAAAAAATATGACAATTACCTTGAAAAAATTGTCACTAATTAATTACAATTTTAAAAATATTTTAATTAGTCCTCATCCTGGATTTAAACCCCAGACCTTTCGTTTGTAAACTCACTACTCTATCTCGCACTAACGAGACATACAACTTTTCTCTATAATATTGATATTTAGAATGGTTTTTCAATTAAATATATGATTTATTTGTAAATATAGACAATGCTATTATTTTATATTCGATTTTTCACAAAAATAACACATTTTTAATTATTTTTATTTTCAATAATTAAAAAATATAGTGAATTGTCACTTATTTAAAATAAATTAAAAAATAGTAGCCCAATCCCCTAATATGAACTGTGATTGGTGGATTTCACAGTAGAATGCAATCGCCTACTTTTTGGTTCAATAGTTTTTGTTTAGAATATATGTATAATGTTAGCGGGCTACTAAACGTTTGGTGGATTTAATATACATTATAGAAGATATAACGTTATATCCGTTTAGTAGGCTATGGTTACATATTCATTCTGTAGTTTCTGCAGAAAATAAGTAGAAATAAAATTAACTCGTTCGACTTTGGCTTATTTCGCATCGTTATATACCGTTTAACAAACAAAATCATCTAGCGAATGTGGTTTATGGATAAGGCGTTGCCTTTTCAAACAAGAAGTCGTGGATTCAAGTCTCGGTGTAATCATTTTTTGTTTCATTTTTTTTTTTGCACATATTCATATGTATATTATTCTACTTTGTCTTAGTTTTATATTCACACTTGTCTTATGTTCACAAAGTGACTTATATTCACATTTCTCAAAAAATTGTAAATGAAAAAATACCTATGTACCTGTTAATTTAAATCTGTGTTCCGCTGGAACCATTTCTCCATAATTTCATTTAGTTTTTTTCTGAACCCAAAAAAAATTGAAAATTGTCAAAATAATCGAAACAATCCTATAAAATTTTGGAAAAATGGCTCCAGAGGAACACTACAGATTTAACCTACACGTACATATTTTTCGTCAGAAGCTTGCTTGGCTATTGTAGGTAATTATTTCGTAGAGCTGCATACAGACCACTCTAACGAAGGCCAACGAACGGCATTCGCCCTTGGTTCCTAAACATTCGTCAGCCGTCGTTAATATGTACATATGCTTTTGCTGTTCGATCAAACGTTCGTTGGGGCACGTATCCAGACTGAATGTTCATTATGATACCTATATTTAAGCAATGGTTCAATTTATTCGTTACACGTATGGACATCCGTCCACATTTCATTCGCTTGAATCGCTAAATACCTTTGATCTTACCACTATGATTCGGATGGTCAGCAAACACCATCGAACATTCGTTAGTATTCGCTAAACCGTTTTTGCCGCGTCAACGAGTCCCTTCGTTGGCATTCGTTGGCGCGGTCTTCACGCAGCTTAATACTTAAATTTAGGCATTACAAACAAAAGAACTATCGACTGGTATATTTAAGGGCTTGCGACATACAATATATTCTATCTACAATACGTGAAATCATGAATAATGGATTAATTTTAATTATTTTATGTCGAACACAATTAAAATAATATTTTAAAAAAAACTGCTCATACATTTTATGTATGACAGGCTTGAAGACTATTTTGAGTAAAAATATCGTCCAAGATAGAAGACTCTTTTGCAACCCTTTTAGATATACGAATATAGAGACAGAGTACAAAGCGATTTGTCTGGCCTAAAATGAAATACCCTAAGCAAAAACTTTAACAAAGTTGGAAAAAGAAAACTTTAAGTATCCATTTAGTGTTTAATGGGATCGTTAGTTTATACCGCTTCCTGTTAAAGGCACATAACCTTGAATTTTTACATTTTGAAGCAATGACATCCAAATTAATAGAAAATTGTGCATTATGTCATTTTAGGCTTGTATTAGAATAAATAACATAGTCATAGAAAGACTATAGAAAGGGTTAAAAATTAAAAATGAAGAAGCATTACAAAAGAGTTTTATTTTAAAAACCAAAGTAAACAAAAGTAAACGAGTCAACATACCCAATTAGAACGTGAAACAGCGTAAGGCGTTTAAAGAAAACAAAAAATTAGTCGTAAAGTTCGCCAGTAAAAAACTTTGTGGGGAAACACCAGCGAATTCTGCACGACTTCACTTCTTACATTTTTGACACCGCAGCCAAAGCTCGCCTAGTTTCGACTTGGAATAAAGGCTGTTGCAATAAATACATGCAGTGTCTTCCTCATCATCTTCAATCCTATCAAATGGGTATTGGGTTTCTTGTTCATCTTCATCGTCCCACAGCTTGACTCTAACCTGGTTACGTTTTGCTCGTCGCTCCAAGACTAAACGTTTCTGTTCCTCTTTAGCCTTGAGTTCTTTTAAGTTTGGTGTTGCGGTTAGCATAACCGTTCCTTGTCTTTTACGCGATATTCTTTCAAAAGACGTGAAAACCTTTGGTATTGGAATTATACTCTCTACGGAAATTTGACTACAGTCTAGTATACCTTCTTTATTTGGAGTTATCTAAGAGAT
The DNA here is from genome assembly GCA_927349885.1 of Psylliodes chrysocephalus. NCBI lineage: Eukaryota > Metazoa > Arthropoda > Insecta > Coleoptera > Chrysomelidae > Psylliodes > Psylliodes chrysocephalus. The sequence goes on along the minus strand of OV651813.1, from coordinate 66,208,049 downwards.
ATTTGATGAGCCAGGTATATCCATAATCTCAATTAGGGGTGGGCAAAATAATCGATTAATCGATTAATCGAATAGTCGATCATTATACATTTTTTAAATCGATAACCGATTAATCGATTATTTTCGATTAATCGATTATTTTCGATTATTTTCGATTATTTTCGATTATTTTCGATTATTTTCGATTATTTTCGATTATTTTCGATTATTTTCGATTATTTTCGATTATTTTCGATTATTTTCGATTATTTTCGATTATTTTAGATTTTTTTCGATTATTTTCGATTATTTTCGATTATTTTCGATTATTTTCGATTATTTTCGATTAATCGATTATTTACGATTAATCGATTATTTTCGATCAATCGATCAATTCCGATTAATCGATTATTTTCGATTAATCGATTATTTTCGATTAATCGATTGTTTTCGATTAATCGATTATTTTCGATTAATCGATTATTTCCGATTAATCGATTAATTGATTATTTCCGATTAATCGATTATTTTCGATTAATCGATTAATCGAAAATAATCGATTATTTTAAATAATCGATAATCGATTATTTATATTGATAATCGCCCAGCCCTATCTCAATAGCGTCTGATGGTAGTGGGAGTGTGAGTGGAGGCTGGTGGTGTAGTGTTTGTGATTCGAAATCATTTTGTTCAATAGGGAATTTTCCATGGATGCACTACGTTCATAGGCTTCAGCAAATAGCTTTCCTACCTGAAAGGATGTTACAATTCGACCAGGATTCTTCTTGAGCCACTATGTAATTGCCTGAGTATAATAAGTGGATAACTTATAATTGTTGTGGCTAACGTGATCATCAAACAGTAGGAGCCTAAATGACATAGGTATGTCATTTTACCCAAAACAAATATATTCAAAACAAATAAATTAAAAGTTTAATTACATTAAAATAAAGAAAAAAAGTCTATTGGTTCACCTGTACTAAGTCAACTTAGGCGTATTGCTCCTCATAATTTATTACATCCAAATTAGGTGACCACACAAATATTTTTTGAATCGAGGAAAACGACTTTTTGGTATTTAGTCCAATTGCGTGCCGCTGCCACGCTGAATAAACTTGACTATGGTCACAGATGAAAAAGATTTGCAATTATCTATTTAGGGCGGCGTTGTCACTTAAAGTAGCAATGTGGTCGATATGTAATTTTATCCGAATATGTCATTTTAGGCCAGTTTCCCCTACACGTTTCATCTTCCGATGATCAAAACTATATTCCGAATAGAATGTGTGAAATCTGTGCTGGAAACATGTCGACTCGCTTGTTCTTCGATCTATCAACGAATGCGTGAACTAAAATTATCGATAAAGAAGGTAGAAAAAGGTATTGCCGCATATATTATTTAAAATTTCAGCTTGTATTTTAGTCCTCCATTTTCTTCGTTATTACGTCGATTTGAGAATTGATTTCAACGTAATTGTAATTGATTTTTAAAAGACTAGTTGTTTGTCTCCGTAAAAAAATCATATTTAATTTTTTTATAAATGTTTAAAGTTTTTATTTTTAAAGTTGCAATATTAATATAAGCATAAGCAACTGCTCTGATTTATTTAAAAAATGTCTATCAAATATTAGGTCTTCATCCTTTATCGTTTTCAAATTCATTTGGAACTAAAATTAAATGCTATTAAAGTGTATATAACCTATTTTTCCAATAAGAAATATTCACGTTAATATTTTGTAATACTTAACAAACTAGAATTATGAGAAATAAAAATGGTACTTAACATGATGTGAAAAATCCGCAATTTCGATTACATGGTCAAGAAGAAATTGCAAAAAACTTTCTGGGGTTATGGATTTTTTCAAATTACAAGTACATAAATAAACAATAAACAAAAAAATTAAATATTTCAAATAAAAACTATAGATAAAACTTTTTTTTTGCGCTGGAAAGTAATATTGCTTCATTTTTCTTTATGAATTCGATGATTTGGTTCTTGTTTTGCCAACTTTGGCGAATCCCCGACATTGCTAGTCGCAATTGCAAATATGCGTTACTGGTTGCCTATTTTGCCTGCATGCAATAGTGCCTTTTAGCGGCGCCTACTTTATAGTCGCAATACACGGCATAAGTGATCTGTGATACACCGTAGCTGTATGAAGTGGGTGGTCTACTTTAGCTATAAGCGAAAAACTATAAGTAACAACACTAACGGCCATATGCACCATTCTTCTGTTAATAGTTATCAGAGAGTTAACTACATAACTGACTGTTAAATTGACAATTTTGTATTCACCATTACACAATACGATTAACAATCTGTTAAAGGCGTTGCACATACGTTGATTTCAAGGATTTAGGCGGTCAAAAATCAAATTTTTAAAATGAATTTAAAAATACCACAAGCATACGAGAGCCAAAGGAATGTTCCAGTAACAATATTTTACCATCCCATCTTGCGAACCTATCTTCGTGCGCGCGCGTAGTTAGTTGAAACTTGGTCGTCTCACGGAGTGCATGTCATTGTTCTTAGCGTCCTCAGTGTAAACATTTAAGCAAAGGTAAATTTTGTGGTGTCCACCTAATATTTTAAAGTTATTTTAATGGATTCGAATAATACAGGTAAGAATCAATATTTATTGATATGTTTAAATGTTTTTTAACGTTATATAATAATATTTATAGAAATTCAATAAAGGGTTGTTTTAAATGAAGTTTTCACTAAATTTTAATGTTATTAGGATTTTTTGTTATATTATCGCGTCTTCTCGGGTAATACTTGTTATTGTATTATATACTTCGTACATTAGGCTAATTAATGACATACAATTTGAGTGCGGATAGGTGCGGATGACCAAATTATGTTTTTTTATGGATTAAAAAAAAAATGGAATTTTAAATCAAATGTACTTAACTGCAATTTTCTTTATTTTAGGTACACCTGGTACTTCGGGTACAAAAATAGTTAGCCGCAGATATCTTTACGATCTAATGCAACAACATGAATTGCCTAACTTGGATGAAAAACTTAAATTTCTGGAAAATCACCTGTTGTCCTCTTATAGTGATACACCAGATAATCTAAGCAATTTAAAACAAAGATTTGCGTACTTTAAAACCTCAATCAAAGAAAAATGGTCTAAAGCCCATAGAAAAGAAGCAATATTTCTTAAAACCAATGAAGCTTGGTTAGAAGGAACATTTGAAATGTTAGCAAATAAACAAACTCGACTAGGTCGGCCTTCTAAACCATTTGAAGATTGTAGTGAGAGGACTAAAAGAAGAAAAACAGAAGAAATACGTTCTTCGCTTAGTAAAGAAGTAATTGTTCATGCAGCGCAAACAACATTACAGGTTCGAGGAAAAAGGGATGCTTCGAAAATATTAAAAGAAATAACAAATTCTCCAACTCGTGCAGGAAAATACAGAAACGCATACAGAAAATCAGACCAAGACGAAATTACTTCTTTTACACCATTACAAGCCCTAGCCATGTTTGTTGAAGCCGATTTGACCAAGAGACAATATGAAATCATCAGGAATACAAATAAATCATTTTATCCGTGCTACAACCTATTGTTAAAGGCAAAAACAGAATGTTATCCGCCCAAAGATAGCATGACTGTCACAAGTACCTCTGCAGAAAGCAATTTACAAAGCCTAATTGATAATACAGTTAAGCGCTTATCAATGGCGCTAGAAGAAATCCTTTGTACTTTAAAGGACAATGAAAGGAATTCTTTGAAAATTATCTGTAAATGGGGTTGTGACGGATCCCAACAAGCCAAATATAAACAAAAATTCGACGATGACACTGCTTCAGACGCAAATATATTTCTGAGTTCTTTTGTACCACTTCGAATAATGTGTGGCAAAGAAGGCAAAAAAATAATTTGGCAAAACCCAACACCGTCATCGCCTAGATATTGCAGACCAATTCGATTTAGGTTTGTCAAAGAATCTACTGATGTAACAAAGGAGGAAATCAGTTACGTTGAAGAATCTGCCAAGAAGTTAACATCTACTGAAGTAATTTTTCATGGAAGTAAATTCATATTTGAACATATCTTCAAAATGACGATGATCGATGGTAAGGTGTGTAATGCTGCAACAGATACAAAATCAACAAGTTGGTGTTATATATGTGGAGCAACATTTAAAGACTTTAACAATCTGTCCCAAAAGTATACAACTTCTAAAGCTACCTATTGAATTTGGTCTATCTATACTACACGCCAGGATTAGATTGTTCGAAAGCGTTTTGCATCTGGCGTATAAATTACCAGTAAAAAAGTATCGAGAGAGGAGAACTAACGAAGAAAGGGAGTTAGAAGTACTTACAAAAAAACATATTCAAGAAAGATTTCGAAAAGAAACTGGATTGCTAGTCGACATGCCAAAAGCTAATTTCGGGAATACCAATGATGGTAACACTAGCAGAAGATTCTTCGAAAACCCTCAATTAGCTGCCGATATAACAAAAGTTGATTTTGAATTAATATATAGACTGAAGGTTATACTGGAAACTATCTCAAGTGGTCATAAAATAGATGTCCAGCAGTTTGATGAATATGCCATGGCTACTGCGAAATTGTATGTCGACCTATATGGATGGCACCCAATGACTCCGACCATGCATAAAATATTAATTCATGGTGCAGCTATAATTGAAATTGCTTTATTGCCCATAGGACAGTTGTCGGAAGAGGCAGCAGAAGCCAGAAATAAGCATTTTCGGTTATATCGTGAAAACTATGCTAGAAAGTTCTCAAGGGAGGACTGCAACCTCGATATATATAATAGATTATTACTAAGTTCAGACCCATTATTAAGTAGCATGAAACAAACAAAAAAAAGCCTTAAACTAAAATCATTTTGCCCTGAAACAATAAATATGTTACTTCCAGGTGACCCGAATATCGAATCAGATATTTCAGACACAGATCAAGATTGATCTATAAACAAATAATCAAATCTTTTAAAATATGTATTTGTATCTAAATTAATAATGTGTAATCAAAATATTTATTTGTTCGTAAAATTTGTCATTAAAAAGGTTTTTTTTAAACTTTGTCTTTTTTTTCTCATTTTTTTAAGGTTTTGGCGGGAAAATATGCTAATTTGAGAATGGGCAATACTTTCCAAAAAGATATGTTATTTAAAGCCAAAATACACTGTAAAATAATTTTGACCGCCTAAATCCTTGAAATCAACGTATGTGCGTTGTTAATGTAACAAACCAAATTTGGCCTGTTAATTTTACTTATCAGACTATTTTAATTTTACTTGTTTATTTTGAAGGGCTATATAAGGTTTTATAGGACATGAACAGTAATATATACGTAACAGACTGATTTCTTACTGAAACTGGTAAATAGATGGTGCATAGCAAATTCTGTTAACACACTGTTATTTTTTATACTACTGTTAGATAACAGAGGACTTAGCTGGACAATGGTGCATATGGCCGTAACAGCCGGTTCCAATGATCAACAAAGTTTATTTAAGGCCACAGTACCACCCCCAATATTCGTAACATGAACTAATTTACGAGCCTAATAAATTTTGACAGAACTTGAGAATATCTGTTTGAATAACATGACCTTCAAATTATGCACTCTAATAAAGTTATACGATCATTAATAGATATATTTATACAATGTTAGTAGCTATTGAGAGATTTAAGAAACGTTCTGATAAACGGGTAAATTACTTTTAAAAATGTATCTAAAATTCTAAATATACTCACTTCATAACATGCACTGAGTTGTCAACATATTGTAGGTAGTCTGTGCAACAAGAGTTGTGCAGTATATTTTTTCTACGAACCACTAACGAAAATTTGCAAATAAAAAAATATTTTAGGTTATTAAGACAAAATAACTAATTTTAAAATAATTTATGACTTTTAATAATTTTTAAATTAAAATAAACGAAAAAAAGTAATAAGTTCATTTCTTTTTTCCCCATCCAAGAATCGAACTCGAGTCTTCCCAGGCCCGACTAGAGGGGGGGGGGTAGCCGGGACCAATTCCCGGGGCCCGGGCCGAAATGGGGGCCCGGCAGCGCTATAAGGGGGCCCGACAATGGGGTTTTCTGTTCTCGCATGGTGATGTGATTGAAAGTTGGAGGAAAAGTTTGAGATTAGAGTAGGGATAAGATAAAATATTTCTTTAGAGATGAGGACCTTTTTTTTAGAAGAAGAATAATTGAAGCAAGGGATCTAATATTTGTTTAGAGGTGAGGAGAAGAATAATTGAAGTTAGGGAGCAAATAATTTTTTAGAAGTGAGGACTTTTTTTTAGAAAACGAAAAGATTTTGTCACAGGGCCCGATGTACAGAATTGTCCCGGGGCCCGACCTGGCTCTCGGCGGCCCTGAGTCTTCCGTGTGGAAGGCAAGAACGCTGACTACAGGACCACCTATTCTTTTATTTTTAACTTCATATAGTTTTATTTAAATTAACAAATTATTTATAATTATAGACAAAATAAAAACAGAAATGCTATTATTTATCGATTCTACACAAGAATAACCCATTTTAATGTATATTTAATATCAATAACTAAAAAATCTGATGTGTCCAACACATGACTTTCCTATCTAGTTATTACAGGCTTTTTTCGGTTATTTTGTACAGCCTATTGTAGCACCTCTATAAATGTTTAGAGGATAAACTATAATATATACATTTTCCACATACATCTACCTCTAAACATTTTTCTATAGATATTCATTGAAAACGAAAATAATGAAAAATTTAAATTTAGCACTTTTCCTCCAATTTTTCCATTACGGTCCATTTTAGAAAAATCATGTATAAACAAAAATTATAGAGATCGATATCGCAAACAACTTTTATTTCAACAATTTTCATAAAAATCGGAATTTTGCACATTTTGTCAAATTTCTCGAATACGGACCATTTCAGGAAATTTTGACATAAAGCAAAAATTATAGATAATAATATTAGAAATAACTTTTATTTGAACAATTTTTTTCTCCAAACATAAATAACAGATATATTCCATAAAATATAAAAACGGCCCCCCATAAAGTACCCCCCAAGATGTTCCGACTTTGTCCAAAATCTAATCATTTCACGTTAGGCTAAAATAAAACTTAAGTTTAAAATTTAATGTTTTTTTCTTTATCCGTTTTTGAGTTTTCTTCAAAATTCGAAATTACACATTTTCTCAAATATCTCGAATACAGTCCATTTTAGAGAAATTATGTATAGGATAAAAATTATAGAGAATTATATTACAAACAACTTTTATTTGAACAATTTTTATAAAAAAATATTTTTTTTACATTTTGTCAAATTTCTCGAATACGAACAAAAATTATAGATAATTATATTAGAAGTAACTTTTATTTGAAGAATTTTCTTTTCCAAACGTAAATAACAGATATATTCCATAAAATATAAAAATGGCCACCTATAAAGTACCCCCCCAGATGTTCCGACTCTGCCCAAAATCTAATCAGTTCATTAGACGCTGGAATAAAGCTTAAGTTTAAAATTTGGTGTTTTTCTGTGTATCGGTTCATGAGTTATGCGACCTACACACACACACACACACACACACACACACACACACACACACACACACACACACACACACACACACACACACACACACACACACACACACACACACACACACACACACACACACACACACACACACACACACACACACACACACACACACACACACACACACACACACACACACACACACACACACACACACACACACACACACACACACACACACACACACACACACACACACACACACACACACACACACACACACACACACACACACACACACACACACACACACACACACACACACACACACACACACACACACACACACACACACACACACACACACACACACACACACACACACACACACACACACACACACACACACACACACACACACACACACACACACACACACACACACACACACACACACACACACACACACACACACACACACACACACACACACACACACACACACACACACACACACACACACACACACACACACACACACACACACACACACACACACACACACACACACACACACACACACACACACACACACACACACACACACACACACACACACACACACACACACACACACACACACACACACACACACACACACACACACACACACACACACACACACACACACACACACACACACACACACACACACACACACACACACACACACACACACACACACACACACACACACACACACACACACACACACACACACACACACACACACACACACACACACACACACACACACACACACACACACACACACACACACACACACACACACACACACACACACACACACACACACACACACACACACACACACACACACACACACACACACACACACACACACACACACACACACACACACACACACACACACACACACACACACACACACACACACACACACACACACACACACACACACACACACACACACACACACACACACACACACACACATACACACACACACACACACACACACACACACACACACACACACACACACACACACACACACACACACACACACACACACACACACACACACACACACACACACACACACACACACACACACACACACACACACACACACACACACACACACACACACACACACACACACACACACACACACACACACACACACACACACACACACACACACACACACACACACACACACACACACACACACACACACACACACACACACACACACACACACACACACACACACACCTACAGACACACACACACACACACACACACACACACACACACACACACACACACACACAAATCCGTCGAAAACTCGAGGTCGAAAAAAATCATGATTCCTATACTTTCCTTATATCTGTATACAGATAGGAAAGTAAAAATATACTAACTAGTTTGGCAGAATTGTCACTTATTTAAAATTTTAAAAATAATAGCAGTCGGTTGATCAAAATATGAATGGTGATTGGTGGTTATAATTTTTATGCAGTGTTCTCACTACTACACTACTTAGAATGGATATGATATATATTCGTTCAGTTAAAAGCAATAGGATATTTTTTCGTTTTGTAATATGTGCGTAGATAAGCTAACATCCATGTGGGTGTAGAAAAAAAATATTTTTCGGCCTAGTAAGTATATATTCTGCTTTTAGAATGTTCTTTGAAATTATGAAACAAAAATATATAAAGAGTTTTTTTATAAATTAAATATTAAAGCTAATTAGTATTTCAAAATAAAAAGAAAATATACTATTTTATTTTAATTTTGTAATATAAAATAAGAGAAAATAAAATGAGAGAAAATAAAATGAGGGAAAACAAAATAAATATACAAATAAATAATTAATTCATAAAATTGACAACACAATGCCTAATTTTTAAAATAATCTTTTAAGTCGTCTTGGAGATATCAAGTGGTCTAAACGTAGTGGGAAACCCTGTATAATAATATAGAATATTTTTTATAAAATATGGGTCTTTCATGCGAGATTTCGACGCCAAAATCGCTCAGTCCGAAACTGATTATATAGTTACCTTACTTATTTTTCAATTTATTTCCATCCACGAAACGATGGTGATAAGGAGTTATTAAGGGGTCTTTTAATCTTTTTAATTTGTTTGTTTCAATTTTAGAAATATTGTTGTTGTGGTTCTTTTTTTGATATTTGTTTCATCACTCATTAAAATTCTAATATAAATTTTTCCATCTGTAATCAGTAAACAAGTTGCAACACTGGTGTTATTAACCCTTCATTATAAAATCGAACCATCAACATTTTATCGTGTTTGCTTTATTTTTTCACTTATTGATTATTTAAAAAATTAAATTATTTTTGAGTAGCTATATTTTTAAAAAGGTATAAAGATCATGGCACATTTTAATTGTAAATTGGACCTTTGTGGAGAATTCTGAATTTTTGGTATCTTGTGGCTGACGCCGAAAGAAGACTTTTTTACAATTGCGCACTACGAGTTACAAGATGTACCTAATAACTGGGCCCAAAATCAATTTTAGTCTAATAGCATTGATTCATTAAGGGTCAATTCCACCGTTGTGTTAAACGAAGTTTAAATTACTAAGCGAATATTAAAATGACATTTGTTAATGCAAAATTTTTCAAAAAATAATATAAATTTTAATAAAAATCACAATTTTAATAAAAATTAAAATAGATTCCAAAATTTTGTACTAAATAATCAACAATTAAATATACGTTTTCCAAATTATCCAACAAACAGGCAAAATTTTCCTAGTCAGCCAATTAATGTAGAACCCATCCCACAAAATAAAAAATACTTTACAAACCGTCAGGAATTTGGCCCGCAAAAAAATGTCTTTCGACCAAATCAGATTTCTGAAAGTCAGTTACCAAAACCAGTGCCGATGTCAACAACATCGCGAAATCCTAGTTTACAAACAAGAAGACCATTTAATTATAATAATCATTTTTTCCAAAACTCTAATCAAAATTCAAAACCAAATTTTGTTTTTGGAGAGTTATATTCAAACCAATATAGTATATAATTATAACCCTAAATTTGAATATGATACAGATTTGTACCATAATGATTGCGACAATATAAATGATGAATTTGATAAGGAACAAATTTTTAATGAACATATAAACGAAGAAGACAGCTCAAATCAAAATTTTCGGGCTGCCGGCCCGTCAAAAGTAAAACGATAATAGAATTAAATAAGTTTTCGAAAACCCCTTTACCGTACATAGAAATTGCTCACCCTAGATAAAAACTTTTGATAGATACAGGTAGTTCCGTATCAATAATTAAACCCTCTGTTATCGAAACATTTTACCCGGATACTATTTATCACTCAAATGTTGTGATAACAACGAGTTGCGGTAGTAAGAATTTAAGGTACCAAGCATCAGTTCCCGCATTCCCAGAATTTAATCGCAATAATTATTATATCAATTTTATTTTGTACGATTTTCATCATTATTTCGACGGAATATTAGGAATAACAGATCTAAAAAACATGAACTTGAATATCGACATCATTAATCAAAAGTTAGTCGGATATAATATAGAAATACCCTTTAAATATTGTGACGGCTACCCCCCAGGCCCCCTTTTCTTTTTGATTTGTTCTTATTTTTTTTACTCTCTGAATTATATTATTATTTACCCCACAAATTTATTTTACTTTAAATTTTATACTTACTGTATTTGGCCTTTTTCCTCTAGTAGTAAAAGTGATCGTCTAGTTAATTAATTGATAATTTATATACCCACGTTGTGATAATGCTAATTAAGGTAAACCAGAATTCGATGCAAAGTTTGGTGCAATTTGATAAATAAAACATACAAATTCATATTTAAACTCTTTTTATTTTTGTCATACTTAAATTTGATGCAATAATTAGCAAATTATATTACATTTGTTACTATTTACTGAGATCTCACTTGAGTCCCGTTCAAAGGCAGACCATATTCATTTGCTATCAATATATATTTTATTTAGGTTGATGACCAACTGAGTTAACGAACAGCGTCAATTCGCCAGTTGATTAACTATAGTGTTGCTGTTTTTATTCTGACTTAGGTTGCTGACCAACGGAGTTAACGAACAGCGCCAATTCGCCAGTTGATTAACTATTGTGTTGATGTTTATATTCTTATTTAGGTTGATGACCAATGAAGTTAACGAACAGCGCCAATTCACCAGTTGGTTAACTATTGAGTTGATGTTAAATTGATTCTATTGTAGATATATACAGGTTGCACCCTCTTAGGTAAATATTACGATGAGTATAGAGGTGATGACCAACGGAAGTAACAAACAGCGCCAATTCACCAGTTGATTACCTTACTATGTTGATTTCACATATACTTTGTTTCAAACCTTGTAGAACGGGTTGCTTAGCGTATAGGTGTCCCCCCTTGAGCTAACGAACAGCGTATTCGCCAGTTGGTTAACTTACTATTAAATTTTACCATCTTGGTTTGTACAGTTTATCCAAGATAGCACATCCCTGTATATTTCTAAAATATTGATTTTTATAATTTCTATTGAGTTAACTTAATACAACCCTGTATATGTTTTAATATTGATTATTATAATTTCTATTGAAATTACTTAATATAACCCTGTATATTTCTTAATATTGATTTTTATAATTTCTATTAAAATACTCAAAATTTCAACCATAGAACACAGATGTCTAGCCTAAGTGTCTTTCGGGGTGTATGACCTGAAGGCCATGTGGTTTATTGGTTAAATTGATATTTTGTAACAAATGTCAAGCCGCCCTTAACCGAAACCGGGGTGGTATCTCAAAGAAAGTTAAATAAATCTTTGACTCACCACTGAAAATACAGACATTAGATTATGCACTAATTTCATCTAGCGTCGTGGAAGGCGTCGATTTAGGTACGTCGCAGCATTGAGCGTCAAGACGCGTCGAGACGCCTAGCGTCGTGGTGGAAAGGAAGGTATTTAATACGGTACTGTATTGGGACAGATATACGGTACAATTATGTAGGTGGTGCGGGACGTGATATTATGAAGGAAATATTTTGGGACGGCAAGCGTCGGAAATATGGCGTGGGACGTTGAGCGTCGAAATGAGTGTACGGTAGGAAATACTTATATGGTGAGGAATGTGACAGCGTTCGAGACGTAGGGAGTAGGACAACAGGACGTTGGGCGTCGAGACGTTGACACCTTCGGGGATAGGAGGTATTGTAGGATAGACGTCGTTTAGGAAGAGCGTTATAGGAAAGGTACTGATTACTGAACTTGAAATATAACTGGATACAAATAATAAATGAATGCTTGCACATAATAAATGAATGCATGCACATCAAATAATTAAAAATGAATGACCCGAGCTCATTTGGGTCTGGCTTTTTATAATAAAGTTTTAATGGCTTTGTGACGTCTGTATGTCTTTAGTTCTCATAGAAATACGGTGGGTGCAGGAGGTGGGTTATTTATTACTTGTTTTGAAAGCTTTGTGTATTGAAATATTGTCGAAATCGGTCTAGAAATCGAAACTAGAAATATAAGCGAGTTAAGTGTTTTAATGATAATTACTTCGTAAACAGAAATACGCTTTATGGTGTTTTCTTTCTCGAGGAACTCAGCCACGTGCATCTTTTACGGACGTGGTTATAGACATTATTTATTAGGTGTCGTAAAAAAGATTTAATTATCTGGGAGATTTTTTGTTAAATGAAGCATTTTGAATTTAAAAGAATGTAATATTGTATTTAATAAATGGAATTAATAAATTATTAAGGTACCTGGGTGCGGTAGGTTACAATATAGGCAAGTAGACGATGTTAAATTTTCATTCTCTGCGAATCCCAGAGAAACAGCTATCAAAAAATTACCAGTCAGCGTTTACAACGGTGAAATTTTTGTTGAAGCGCAAAATATTGAAAATAATTTAGGGACTATTCCTTCTAAACTAAATAAAAATATATCGGAATTCAACAATTTTGAAACCAAATCTATGGAAGATATTTGTTTTGAAACAAACATGTCTAAACTTTTTGAAAGTGAAAATATTGAAAATAATCTACAAAAAATCAACAGTACTTTATATAAAAATAATTTAGGAGACAATGCAATTTACATTATCAAATAAAAATATTGAAACTAGAAAAAATACAACATATAAATGCAAGAGAAAAGAAAAGAAAGAATTTTCATTGCCAAATAATAAAATTAAAAACAAAATGAAAAAACCAGGAACATATAAATGTAATAGGAAGAAAATAAAATTTAAATGTTTTCCAAACTTTAAGAGAAAATGAACAAAATTCAAAAACTATTAAGTACTACTCTGACAAAAATAAACCTATTTTTATTTAAATCACGCTTCTATTTTTGTTAAAATAAAAATAAATACATTGAACTTCATTATACGACACCAAAGAACAGCAATTCTAATTCACCAGTAAAAAGATTTAATTCTAGTATTAGTGAACATTATAGATGTATTCAAGAAGAAAATAAAAATATTACACCTGATCAAATAATTAAACACGCAATCTTAAGTTACAATAATTCGATTCACTCTGTTACCAAATTTACACCTTTTGAAGTCATTAAAGGTCACATAAATAACCCTGATCCATTTGACCTAGACGACCACTTAGTAATTTCCCACTATGTTCAAACACACAAAGAAGCCAGTAAACAATTATACGAAAAAATTAAAGAACGTAACGAAAACAACTAAAGAAAAAATAATAAATAAATTGAACACAAAAAGGTCCGATCCGCCGGACTATTCAAAACAAAAAATAGTTAACGTTAAAACTAAATCAAGAGATAAGAAACTCCCTAAATTTAAAGCTACTAAATTAATCAAAAAGAAAAATGTCTTAATTAAAACCAATAAAGGAACTTATCACAAAAGTATTGCACGAAAACCAAAAAGTAATAAAAAACAATTGTTATTGGTTACCGATGAACACGAAGATCTTGATGATCTACTTGGTCCTTTAGGTACATCAAATGACCTGTAATGGAGAAGATATACAAATTACTAAATTAGAAAACCTGCTTCTTCCTATCCAATTAGGAAATGCTAGATTAGTTTTTAGTAAACATACCTTTTTACACTACGTAGATTTAAGTACCCTTGTTAAACAAATAGATAGTTTAGTTCAACATTTTATAATAGTATTAGGTAGTATAACGCAAGTAAATGTTACAAACCCCGTATCATATCATGGGTTATCTCAAAGCATATTAACAAGAACGGAATATTTAATTAATATTATTCAGAAAAAATTTAATAATTTAAATCCACATATCCACAGGCCTAATTAATGGCATTGGAAAATTAAATAAATGGCTCTTTGGAAATCTAGATTCGGACGATGAAAACAAATATAACCAAGCTATCAGTTTATTACAAAAGAATCAGAAAAATCTAATTGACGAAACTAACTTACAAATTTCACTCTATAAAAAACTTATAGATCATTACAATAAATCAATTACCATTTTGAGTAAAAATCAAGAAAAGTTTAATAATGATTTGGAAAAATTTTCAGCATCAGTTTACAATAAAATAGAAACTCTCGAAAGTTATTTAAGCTTTCAAGGTGTTTAATCCGAACTTAATCTGGATTGTCAAGCAACTATAACATTTATCGATAATTTAGAAAACGCTATTGTATTTACTAAACTTAACTCCTTGCATAGCTCAATAGTTTCTAGTTTAGAAATAATAGATATGATAAATCACTTACATGGAATATACGATGAAAATCAAATTCCTAAATTCAAAAATATTTTAACTTATTACCAATTTCTAGGAACTCAAGTATCAATATCCGATTCAAAATTAATTTTTGCAGTTCATATTCCTATCTTTAAACCCGAAACTTTTGAATTTTATCATTTGTATCCAATAATTCAAAATCATAAAATAGATACTCCCACTTTCCTCTATTTGGCACGAGAACAAAAGGAAACTCAATTCGAAAAAGAAGAATGCCCATCACTAGAAAATTGTTACTACTGTCAACAAAATTTTATTCCAAGGGAGAACTGCACCCTTAATTTACTAGATGGTCATATCCCTCAAAATTGCCATATCCTAGAAGTTGATATTCAAGAAATGATCGTTCAGCTGAAGTCTTGATAATACCAGCCAAAGCGCAACAAATTCTATCAAAATGTAAAAGTAATCGAAATCTAGAAGTAGTGAACCCGATTTTAATCAAAATCCCGAAAACCTGCGAAATATGGGCCAATGAACAGAAGTACATTAACGACATTCATCTTACTCAAGGAAAACCATTTATTTTGCCAAAATTTCAAACAGATCGCATACACACATCCGGACATTATCAAAGATCTAATATTACCAAAATTGATTTTGATAGTCTTTACGAAATCAACGAAATCTCTAGAAAACTAAAACCGATTCAAGAAAGCTCAAATACCCAAATGGATTCACCAATATTTGGAATAATTTGGGACTTTTAATTACCGGCCTAATCGTCGCAGTTATACTAAAATTCAAGAACAAAATTCTGAAATGTAGAAAAAAGAGAATTGAAAAAACAGAAGAAATTCCGATGAAAGCCCACTCGAAAAGTAATTCCATTCTTTTTGAAACTTAAGGAGGGAGGAGTTACGTGTTGCTAAAATAGCTATATAGACAATAAATAACTTCCTGTAAATAACTTTATCTTATCATACTTTTATAAATTTTCCTAGAGATAAACAATAGGTGTGGATTAAATGTAAAATATATTTAATTCTTTAGCTTGACTTTGTTCAATAAAGACATATTAAAAGTAGTTCTTCATTTTTTTAATAAATAATTTTCCATAGAGAAAATTAAAAGTCGAGAAATCTTAGATGATGCTCTTGAGTATATAGCAGAATAACTTAAAAAACATAAGTTGTTTTTTATAAAATCTGCATATATCTAAATTGGAAATCTATAATCTAGCATAAAATTTGTAGAATTATAATAAAACAAAAAAAGTAAGTCAAAATCGTCTAAAACTAAGTGCAACGAATTAAACTTTAGCATATTTTTTAATTTCTATATCATTTTCTTAAATAATAGCTAAACACCCATACAGTACACAATATTTCAGAAATGTTTCAGAAATATTTTAAACGTTTCTTACATAACATTTCAAGCATACGTTTCTGAAATATTTCTAAAATATTTTAGTTAAATATTTCACTGAAAATGTTTCTGAAACATCGTATACATGTTACACAGAAGGTTTCTAAACGTATTATAATGAAGAATTTCTGATTTGTAAGAAAAAGAAGAAGATGGGATATGTAGTTATTTTATTTCTTGTCCAGCCTACCAACCAGAGACAACCCTATATTCTAAATAATTATAGATTGGAGTTGTCGGCTTTTGCCATTTTCTTTTTTTTTTTTGTTATTTATGCGTTGTGCTGTTGTTATATGGGAAGCAGAATATGTTTTTATTAGAAATTGAGGTGAGTCCTACACCAGTTTTATTTATTAGTTCTACAGCCGATTGAAAAGCGGAGTTTTATGATTTAT
This sequence comes from Psylliodes chrysocephalus, assembly GCA_927349885.1. Taxonomy (NCBI): domain Eukaryota; kingdom Metazoa; phylum Arthropoda; class Insecta; order Coleoptera; family Chrysomelidae; genus Psylliodes; species Psylliodes chrysocephalus. Next base: position 66,190,914 of record OV651813.1, on the reverse strand, counting down.
TTAGGCATGAGTATTTATATAAATCCTTTTTAATGATCTATAATTTGTTTCTGATTAGTGCATTTAAAGGAATTTGGGAAATGAATCAATTTGCCAGCTTTGGGGATGTCCCAGTAAAAGTACCATCCAAGTTATTTAATATTTCCAGAATAAAGTATTAAAGAACATAGTCGATGCACCCTGGTATATACTGCCACAATACTGATCTTCATAGGGACCTTAAAGTGGAGACTGTTGAAAATACAATACAAAAATTTTCCATTAGTCACCAACGACTGCTCCAACATGGAAACCTTGAGATTATTCAGCTCAACAATACCAATCTAATAAGAAGACTCGAGAGAACCAATCCTTTTGAGTTAGTTCAGTAATGTTAAAGCAGAGTATAGTGCAATTAAGTGTTATACGTTAACGGTAGTGTAAATTGTAAATAATTAGACTCTAAGGTATAATCGCGAGTAAAATATTAGATTATGAAGTTTTTCGTCCCTTGATAAGTTAGATTAGAATAAAATTGCTAATTGATCATAATGATCAGATTGTAATGTGACAATAGTCTAATTTATTTTATAGTTTATTTATTTAAAACACACTATTTACAATTTATTTCAGACGTACTATTTAATTTATATAATACTAAGACACTAACAATTCTAATTTATTTCTTACAATGCACTATACTAAAACTAAACTGTGCGCCGATGAGTCGACTATTTATACCAAGCCAATTCTATGCTCGTCATTTCTGGGTGCTCCCGAAAATTCCATCTCTATGACTCAAGTGCAGTTTCTCGAAGCGTCAGCGGCATACCTAGAAGATTTCGTAGTTTCTTGTATATTCGAGACCCGGTCCGACTGTTTTCACACGTCAGCGTTGCTTCGATCATGAATCGAGTGGCAGACTTCCAAGGTCGCTCGCTTTAGAGTTTAGACAGAGACGGCTTAGGAATTTTCATGACACTAATAATCATAAAAGTTTCTTCATTTGGAGCATTTATTAAAAAAAACTATTTGTTTCAGATAAGTGCATTTAAAGGAATTTGTGGAAATTAAGCGATTTGCTTTTATATTTTATGAAATAATGTTTAAAAATTAATTATTTGTTTGTTTAAGAATCAATGTTTGAGTTTTGTGTATTTTAAATAAACATGTATATTTATAAATGTCTTTTTTTTAGTCCAATAATATTTTAGAAAAAAACAGCTAGAATAGATTTCTGAAATATTACTATTTAATATTTCTAAAAGATTTCAAATTTTTATTTCAGAAATATTACTGTGAAATATTATATTTAGGGGACATTTTTACGTTTCAGGCACATTTCAGAAATGTTTCTTTGATGTTTCGTAATATTAATACAACATTACAAATGTTTCAATGTAATATTTTTGAAATATTTCTGAAATGTGTTTGTGCTGTATGGGCAAGTAGGTAAATCTCTTTTTTATTCAATATGTTGTGGTAAAGTAAAATTTCTTTATATAAAAATATAATGTATCCTCAATAATTGTCATATATTTATGTTGCATCACAGCATAAATACAAATATTTCCATGTCATATGTGATAACAATAAAATAATTTTTATCACCTTTGCATAAATAATAAACTTAACAGAATAAAAATATATTATACATATCTACACAAAAAAAAAGTTAAAAGGCTTTCAAACGACCTACGTCTACAGGTAAGAAATCAGGGAACTCAGATACCCCCTAGTATTATAATATACAGTGTGGAAGAGCCAAATTGAATAAATTCGGTAATAAATAAATGTTCGGAAAAACGCTCGGACACGTCGATTGGTATTTTTAGTTACAGATTTTTTAACAAACACCCTGAATATTTTTAAATTTTTGGATTCTTTAGAAAATTCTAGACATATTTTATGTACTGTGTCCTATACCTAACTGTTTCCGAAATACTAAATGTTTTCGATTTATTGCAAAAATTAACATTAATAAAATAATTTAATTAAGTACAGAATTTCGTTAAAACACACTCAAAAACTAATAAGTAATTCTGTTTATTTTTTGATAATGTAACAAAAAAAAACACATCTCAATGTAGGAGATGTTTAAAATGCTCGCCGCGAACCTCTTGGCAACATCATAAAAATGTCTTCTTCTAACGTTACTCAACATTTCAGGCGTAACCTATCTAATCGCAAGCGTTATTCGTCTTCTTAAGCCCCAGCTATAGGATGTGCAAAACAAAGTTTGATGTATATTTTTCTTGGATGATTTATTTCTGCTTTTTAACATTTTCTATCGTCCCTTGTTAATATTAAATTAAATTATGTAGGTATCAAACTTAATCTGTTTCATGTGTTTATTTTTATGATGTCAGATCAGGAGATCGTGCTGATCATTACATCGATCCTCGCCTCCCTATCCACCGGTTTGGAAATTATAATAATAATACTCTCCCTAATTCACCCCCTTACGAGTGAATTTTAACCCCAAAAGCTGAGCTTGTGCGGGGAAAGGGACGGTAATAGCCATGGCGCACCGAGGCGACTTAAAGATGGATTGATAGTGCCATTTGACTTACAGGTGAGGAAAACCCGGAAAACCTCACCCACCATAACTAGGTTAGGCCACACATATTTTTTCCAATATGTTAAACTGGTAGCCTACATCTTGGTATTTTGAGATTTAAAATGAAGGCAACAAATGTAGAAGAAACGTTTATTTATTTTAATTAATATACAAGAAACTTCTTTGAAGTAAAGTTATATTTACGAGTGCATCTTGAAATAAAGGTGAGTGGTTTTAAATTATTTTTAAAGCTGTGTATAAGATTTTACCTAAATATTATATTTTTCGGCAGTCCCATGAACAACCATTTATTTTATTTTTGTAATGTAATAAAAATCTTTGAGACTACACAATCTAATATTATATTTTGCATTTTTTCAGCTGTAAATATGGTATAAAACTATAAAATAGAAACAAAGAAATGTGAGATTAAAGAAGCTCTAAAAGATATTATCAGAGGAATTATACTCTTGAAGGCAAGCTGCAATAATTTAAAATATAAAAAGAACGACACTTTTATTTATACCCTCTAAAAGTTCGAGCAAAGAAATGGTGAAAATTCAGAAAAGGAAATCGAATGTAAAAGAAACAAAATATGGTAGTAAACAGGTTTTTATAAACTAACCCAAGAACTTTTGGTTGAATATCTACAATTCATTATGGTTTAAACTATGCTCAAGTGATATCTATAGGATACAAGTAATGCCAAATATACAGAGTGGCCCCAAAAGTCTGGAAACGGCCAATTATCTCGTAAATTGTTAGTCCTAATTGTACAAAATTTGGAGTACACCTATTTTGGGATACTGTAATTTCAGATTTGATATTTGCAATGTTGCCAGATTTGCCGTTTTTCTTAAATTATTCATCACCCTATATATTCAGTCATTATTGGAAGCTCCTATTCAATACGAGTTCAACCATATGTAACACTTATGATTTTATGTAGTCTGGAAGGTCTTAAATAAATAAAATAGGTCTGGCAACGCCTAATTGTCCCAATAAATTTTTTAATACAAACTATTTTCAACTACATTAAAACGTAACAATTGAAAGATTATAACATTTTTAACATAATGGTTACTTTACCAAGTGTTCAAAATGTGCTCCATCTGTGAGTTGACAGTACCCTAATCGATGGTAGAATGCGTCTACCACATTTCTCCATGATTGTCTTCTTATTTTTTGTATGAATTAAATATAATCTAATAATCCATATATATCAATGAATGGTTTTTTTGTTTCCTAAAAAGGTTTTTAATCTTCGTGATGTACCTATACAGAACACAGTGAGATGATGCAGTCCCTATAGTTATATTATTTAAATGTTTATATATAATTGACAAATAAACATTATTATTATTATATAGCTACTTTAATTTAAAAATTAAATATTTTGAGTTTGATGTTAATTTCCGTAATTACCAAATTAAGTAGTCATATTTTTGTTTTTTTTTTTACTTTCAAATATGTGTATATCAGTCACAAATAGTTTTTTTTTATTTAAAATACACATAATTATACCTACTAAAAATATGTCAAATATGTCCTCACTCCCCTATGTACTTTTACAAATGAGTCAAGAAATAAAATATATTTAAAAAAATTAAAGATCTATAGTCCATAATTCATTGAACATAGATGTAATTCCTACTTAAAGTGACTATGGAACAATAAATTAATGTTTATTAGCAACAGCAAAAATGTACAATAAATTATTTTTAACAATTCAATATAGACTACTGATTAACTGGAGTAGGTACCACACAATTAGACTGATAAAACCTTGTACATTCAAACTAAAAGTTTAAACAATAGTTAGAAAAAAGACAGATGATTTCTACTAATATATGCAGATTATGATTGTGTACCTAGGAATGTGAAATTACTGAGGCCCTTCGCAATCGTGCAGACGAAAAAAATTTTTTACGCCCATTTTTAAAACTTTTTTTCATATTTCCGATCATTCTGAGTCCGAAAATGCAAAAAAATGTTCGTCTGGTCGTCTGTGTGTATGTATGCTGGCACGATAACTTTAAAACGAAAGTTCTGATTGACTTGCGGTTTTAATTTTCTTGAATAATAACTTCTTACTTAGAAGCCTATTGATTTTCAGAATTTTCGGTTCATCCTAACTACTTTAATATTAATTTTCTTAAAATCCGCCTATGCATTTCTTATGTGACAATTTTAGGAATTCCAATCATTTTTAACGTCTAAAATTCCTAACATTCTTAACATTCCATAAATTGCAAACATTCTCTAACGACCTGTCAAACAACAGCTGTTGATAGTAAAGGTGAGGTTTCTAAGGCGGGTTGCGACCTTCATACTTGCAACCATAGCCATTTTGGAGGCTATTTTTATTCGAAATTAGTCGCCAAGTCTGCCAATTTATGAAAAATATATAAGCAGTTCCTTAAAAATGACTTTTTTATGGTGGTGCTAACTTAAGCATACTATTATTTCGCCCCTAGCCACAAAAACACCATCAAATTTACTGGATCTCTGTCGCAACGACATAGAATAATTAACCGGCCATTTTATTTGACAAAAATCAGAATAATGCTTGGCTTTGCCTGTCAAGTATCAAGATGTCAACTGTGATGTGTGAATGGCTCTTAAATGTCAAATTATTTTAAAATGTATGCTTCTTTTGATATTGCAAATAATTTGTAGTGTATTTCAATTCAGGCTTTCCATAAATAAAGGTACAGCAAGACAGATAATATAATGTTCTTATACAAAGCACTTTTTTATAAAGCACTTTTTTATTATATAAAAGAGAGGTAGGATATAATGCTGTTTTTTGTAGATAATTTTAATTATACGATTTTGGATTACATTAAGGGATTGAAGTGCAATATCATATAGTCCACATTATACCATATCGCAAAATAGATTCAACCAGCGAATTGTAAATAATAATTAGTAAACTCCTAGTCATAAATTTCAATTCATAAAATTTAAAAATGAATCTTCTTACCTTGGGATTTTAATGACGTAATGTGATCAACTCATTTCAAATTTTGATCAATTATGAAAACCAAGGTAATTTGTTGTTTTTCATTTTAATTATAAAGTTTTCATTTATTTGTATGTTGAAAGATAAGGCCTTTGTAAATTACATTGCTCTCTATGGATCTACTTCAACATAAAAATAGTTTTGTGGCTATACCTAACCTATCGTCGCAAAACTATTAATAATTTATACATAGTAAGTAGTATTAATATAACGTCAAGTAATTTTTTAAAATAAAGTACATGATCTCAAAATAGAAATAATTTATAATAAATGCGTGTAAAATGAGGGGTAAAATAACAATAAATTAATCTTCTTACATTGGGATTTTAATGAATCTTAATCAAAAAATAAACGTATGTTGGCATATTTTAGTAAAATTATATTATAATGTGTTCAACCCATTTCAAATTTTGATCAATTATAATACCCAGGTATTTTGTTGTGTTTTTCATTTCAATTATAAAGTTGTCATTTATTTGTATGTTGAAAGAAGGCCTTTGTAAATTACATTGCTCTTTATGGATCTACTTTAACACAAAAATAGTTTGGTGGCTATAAGTTGCTATAACCTATCGTCACAAAACTATTAATAATTTAAACATAGTAAGTAGTATTAATATAACATCAAGTAATTTTTTAAAATGAAGTACATGATCTCAAAACAAATAATTTATAATAAATGCGGATAAAACGAGGGGTAAAATAACAATAAATTAAGGGAAATACTTAAAAAGTGCAGGTTTAAAGAGTATTATCACAAGAAAGTATGTCCGTTCTGTCTATTTATCAAGTATTGTTTGAGGTTACTTTTGAATACATTTATTGTTGTTTTTTTTTCCAATTTCTGTAGGCAGTCTAATAATTTTTTTAAACATTTAATAAAAATTGTATTTTGGGAACACATGAAAGTTTTATAGTTGTAATATTGCGAATTACACTGAATTTTTCTAATAGATCTGATGCGATGGTACTGTTACTAAATATCAGTCGTATACTGAACATAATTCGGAACTGAAAGCCAATTTATTTCTTTTAACATAGTTGCAATACTCATCCTTCTGTCCTTTATTAATATAATATAAGCAGGCTTGAGGTAAAGGGGCCATTATTATTGGATAAATTGCTCGAAGTTTTTAAACCCTAATCAAAAGGCGATATAAAATGGTTTTAAAAATCAAGGCTTGTGAAAATCATCACATGGTTTAACCTAAGCTATGCCGAGCTTCACAAACCAAAAAATTCAACGTCTTAATACTACTATCCATGGGAACCACCATTTTAGCGTCTCTTGAATTAGATTTAAATTGTGTTTATTTTCAAATAAATCAATTATGTCTTCCAAAACTGCCTGATTATTGAGAGTCAAGATTAGTTTTTTGAAAAATGTACTTAGGATTATTGAGTAGGGTTTCATTAAAAAACATGATATTTTGGTAAAGTAATAGTAAAATGTCTTTTATGAATATTCAACATTAAATATAAGAAGATGAAGAATAGCTAGATTATTTCATTATTTCTTAATCTTCTCAGTTTACAACTTATTTGCACATTACAAAACTATGTACCAAAAACATATAATAATGATGGTTGTTCTTGTTCAAATATTTCTTGAAGATGATAATTTGGCTCAATTTAAAAAGTTGTTCCGGTACTTGATGTTTGATTCTGAAATAAAAAGATCATAAATATTTTTATAACCAAAATAAAACTTTACGATTTAAATTCACTTGTAACAAACAATAAAGTTTCTTGTTTAAGCACTATTTGTTATATCTGTTAATAAACACACCTTTATCATCTAGTCCTGTCTTAAATAAAAAAAATACTTTATAAAATAAAATACATACTCATTTAAAAAAAATTTGTCAAATAGTTAAATGAAACAGTCACAGATAAATCACAAATTTATAGTTTTTTAAATAAATCTAGGTCATGGGTCATGAATAATCAAATAAAAATGTACATACCTTCAAATAATTTCACATATCATTTGATTAACTCCAATTATATACCATATTTCACACTAGCATGGCTGACCTACTTCTATTACACCAAATTTAGTAGTCTCTGAGTGTGGTGATGATGATGCTTCTTTTTAAATAATTAGCTCGGAAAAAATCAGTTTTTAATGCCATTATCAATGAATGTTGAATGGTTGAGCCAGGTTGTTTATAACTGATACAAAAGATAGCTGGTTTGTATTTTTATCTTATAATTTATCTGAGACAGACACGTTGAATTTGTATAACAGTTATTTTTTTTAAAGTTAGCTATATGTAGTTGTTAAATTTTTAACTGTAACAGATGTATTGTTCATCTCCAAATGAGTCTTCTTTCAGTTGTTTCACAGGAAGAAATTGCTAAATATTTTCTATTTAAGAAAATACCCCTATAGGTATTACTGCCACTACCTCCACCAATGTTCTTGTTTTCAAAAATTACACAAGTTTGTTAATTAGCTTGCCAGTGTAAATTTTCAAAACTCTTGCATGCATATCTCCCCACTTTCTGTTTCTATAGCAATCGATGGTCTAGCTATGGTTTTTTTAGTTCCTCGACTCAATATTGTAAAAAGGATGTCAACATACGGTGACTCTAAAAGACGTTTTTGTTACTTTTATTATTCCTGTGTATATCTAACATACAAAATCAATGTAGCTGGATCAGTGGTACTTTTGCTTTCCAGAAATTTCCATTTAACCGAAATTGTTACACAGTTTACTGTACCAAATAAAAAAATTAAATATTACAGATCATTTTCTAACTGTTCCAGATTTACTATTTAACAGAGGGGGCTATTTTCTCAGCTGAGGACTACCTCTACTTTCAGGTGTGTAGATGAGCCACAGGTAGTAAACCTGAAATAAATAACAATTATTGTAATATAAATGTTCCGAAAAGAAAACAATATCGCCTACATGTTTATTTATATTATTTCGTTTGATTTTAGTACTGCTCCCATCTATTGAAGTAAATGCTTCAATTTTCTTAGTGTTTGCCTTCTACAAAGAATTAGTTCATGACTGATCACATACCTGTTTACATAAATGCAATAAGCATTTTCCTCAAAATGCTGAGAAGAGACAACGAAGTTTAGCTAAACATAATTTCTAAACAATGGTTTGTTACCAATGTTCATTTTAAGTGCTCGAGATTCGTAGGGAGACCTGAAAAATAATAAGTCTTAGAATACAACAATAGGAACATAAATAAAGTAGTTACTGTTACTTACAAATGGAAAGATTTAACATAAAATCACCAAGTAAAGCAAGGTTTTCAAGATATTCATTATTTGTTAATGGTTTTGTAAAGTGTACGTAAGTGTAAGTAACCCATTACGCACGAAGTGAAAAAGTTTACGCGCGAAGCCGAGCAGCGGCGAGTGCGTAAATTTCATGAGTGCGTAATGGGCTTACAACTCGTGTAAAGTACTATACTTTTTCTACGCATACTTAAAACATTCTCAAAAAGGATTTAACGTTATGCTTGTGTTGCCAATCCATACATTTTCGATAGGTAATTTCGTACATTTCTTTGGATTTTAGCGGTAACAAATTGTGTGTGGCAGCTTGAGCTTTTTCTAAAATATCCGGTGGAGTGCTCATACTTGCATCACTTTCACCCCAGATAGCACACGACGTCTAAAAGACGTCTTTTTTGTGTCTTGGTTTGGTCTTAATGTCCTAGGACGTTATTAAGACGTCTTATAAGACGTCTTGCAAGAGCCATAATTGAGACATAATAATGTGAGAGCTCAAAGACGTTCTTAAGACGTCTTAAAGACGTCTTGCCAAATCCATATATTAATGTGAAAGCTCAAAGACGTCTTTAAGACGTCTTAAGGCTGTATGTCACGATACTAAATTAAGTACTAAATTTAGAACTAAATTAATGCATTTTTTAAGTACTAAAAAAATTCACGTTGCAAACAGCAAATTTAGTACTAAATTTAGTACTAAAAAAAGTCATTAATTAATTAGATCTTGTTCTATTTTCTACTAAATTTATTACTAAAAGTGCGCCGAAATGTTGCGCAGAAGTTTTTCATAGAAAAAGTTGACAGACGGAATTTTCTGTACCCTTTTATTTTTAATTAGCGACAATTTTACATTATCGCCTTGAATAAAGTTCGCTTGTTTGATTATGTAGGTTTTATTGTTTTTTTCGTGGTTATTATGCTGTATTTGGTTGTTGTCAAGTCAACTAGTGTCAAATCACTGTCAAATTGATAAGAAAAACACCATTTACTTGTTTACTTCACTTGTCTGTTTCACACAGAATATTTAATTTCTCTGCTAATTTCACGTATTAATACGTCAATGCGCGTGCGCCTATAGTAAATTTAGTACTAAAAATTGGTATGCAAACGGAAAAAAAATATTTTTAGTTCTAAATTTAGTACTAAATTAATAACTTAATTTAGTGCTAAATTTAGTACTTAATTTAGTATCGTGACATACAGCCTTTACAAACGTCTTTCAGTCGGACGGAAACTTGCACGGTTTACATAATTCAAATTTAACAAAAAGAATCAAATGAAGTGAAGTTTCTCGTTTGACTTAACATTACATTCAAGCCGGAATTCCGAGTCGGACACTGTCGTGGCAACATTAAAATGGCGGTCTCCGAATCGGGAGCCCATATGTCCCATAAAAATCACAAAATATCTAGTATAAAAGTGACCATCCGACTTTAAAAAGTGTACAAAATTAAACAAAATATTGGGTGTAATATTTTGAGAAGAATATTGAAATCAAATATCAAGTGCAGTGGAAAAGTGAAAAGATTGAGCCCATCTAAAACGAAGAAAAGAAGAAGCCAAAAATTTGTATGGCCCAAGCTCATTGTGGATTATTGATTATTTTATTGCGTACGCGATTATAGCCACCAAAAGCGACTTTGGGCTATTTCGAGCATTTGTGTCTCTTTCTACTTAAATAATACGGGACACAAACCAGAGAGGGAAGAATAATTACTGTTACCGATGTAGCACGTTCCTGGAATACAGGTAATAAATGAATATTTGTTAATATACATAGAACATTAATATCCTGTTTCTTCTAAGAATAATTAAATTAATTTAAAAGTAAACATCTTAATATAAGATTTAATTCAGATATTATCATTTTTGTTTTTGTTTTTTTGGATATTTTAAGAACTATTAATATCAAAAACTCCCTATTATAGCAATTTTGAGTGAAGTTAAAGTAGGCGATTAAGCATAATAGCTCATATTGCATTAAATGATTATAAAAATTCTTTGATCTAAAATTCTAAGAAATTAATTTGTGTTTTGTTTTATAGATAACTGATCTTTCGGTTTTTACTAACTTTTGCAAAGTATAATTTTCTGTGACTAGATACTCTTAACTAAATTTCTTTTTAGGAGCTATACAAAGGCAACTACAAATCAAAGAGAAAAATCAATCCAGTTATGGCTAAAGAGGAGTGATCGAATGCGCTACAAAGAAAATACCTCTTAGTGACCTGTGATTAATAGATATTTTATCAATAAATATTTTAATTTTATTTTTTGCATTATTTATAATCTGCAAGGTTGTTCTACTTTTTAATAACCAAGATATCCGACGTCCTACGTTCATAAGACATCTTAAAGACGTCTTATTTATGGCTTTACAAGACCATTATAAGCTATTAATAAGTCGTCCTAAAGACGTCTTATTTATGGCTTATTTAAAGCTTCACAAGATCATTGTGAGCCATTAATAAGACGTCTTAAAGACGTCTTATTTAAGGCTTCACAAGACCATTATAAGCTATTAGTAAGTCGTCTTAAAGACGTCTTATTTATGGCTTATTTAAAGCTTCACAAGACCATTATAAGCCATTAATAAGACGTCTTAAAGACATCTTATTTATGGCTTATTTAAGGCTTTACAAGACCATTATAAGCTATTAATAAGTCGTCTTAAAGACGTCTTATTTATGGCTTATTTTAGGCTCTACAGACCAATATAAACCATTAATAAGACGTCTTAAAGACGTCCCCTTTTGTAACATCAGACGTCTTCTAAGACGTCTTAAAGACGTCTTTCAGGAAATACCAGACGTCTTAAAGATGTCTCGAATGTCTTATGCGAGACGTCTTAAAGACGTCTTTAAGACGACTTTGTGCTATCTGGGACTGCTAACAAACATATTCGTAGGTACAGTTGAGAACATGTTCGGATACAACATAGAGGGATACAATCATATTTAGTTACAAAAATTGACAATATAAATGGCATGATCTTTATTTCCATAGCATGCTAAGAAAACGCGACATATTAGAAAAATTGTATAATATGTTGCCGACATTTAGGGGCATAAGGACCCTAGGGCACATACTCATTGCGTTCGGTCTGCCAAGTTCCTTTAAACTCCTTTAACACTTTTAACTCCAAACGACCCTTAGCGTTCGGTTTAGTCCACTGATCTGTATTATTTTACTGGATAGGATATAGGCTACATTTAACATACTAAAAAATCGTTCCACCAAGGAGACCGGAAGTGCAACAATGCTGGCCGATTTGGGCAAATTATGGTGGGTTCACAGAACTGAAATTTGGGATAATTTGACATACCTAACCTATAATTTGATTAGTTTTTCATCTTATTCTTCTTCTATTCCTTTTGCGGGCGATGTGCTTCGGGAAATTTCACCCATGATTTCAATTTTTATGAAAGAAAATATAAAAATGGAAACGTGAAGCATATTGTGTCTTCAGGAATGAACGTTTATTGTTTATTTCATACTCTTTTTACTTTGTTTTCTACAATAAAAACATCTCATCGTAGCTTGTTGACACAATTAAGGGCCCTATTCTGTAATTTATCGTTTATGGACGACATCGTTAAGCTAACGACAGTTCAACCAACGACTTTTATAACGATAATTTTTGAAACTCTATTCAATAACAAAGTCGTTACGTTGTTTCTAGTTACCAAATCTGAACGATGCATGATTTCTAGTAAGTTGGTATTATAATTTGGGGAATATTGTTTTGGCAGTTTTACCCCCTAAGCGGAAACCCTCTATCGGGGGTGAGACTCACCAGTTATATCTTAAATTGAAAGATTGGTCTGTTACTCAGACAATGCACTTTTTTCCTAAATGGTACGGTAAATCGTCACAACTGTCGTTATTGTTCCGATTCAAATCCCAGAATATATTTCATGAAGTACATACGCAACATCCGGAAAAAATGAATGTTTTTTGGTAACCGTATAATGGATCCCTTTTTTACCAGAAACTTTAACCGCAGAAATGTATCTGGAATTATTAGAAAACGCTATTTATCCAGCATTACTAGAGTTGATTGAAAATGACGATCAGTACATAGCAAACAACTTAATATTCCACCATGACGGTGCACCACTGTTCGTCAGTATTTGGATCAAACGTTTCCAGGTTTCCAGGATCGGAAGAAGAGGAAGTATTGAGTCTCCGGATCTAAGCCCGTTGAATTTTTTAAGGGGCCACTTAAAAACTAAAATGTATGCCACCCAGCCAACAACACTGGAAAATCTGCGACAACGGATAATTGATGAATGTCATCAAATCACCCCATAGATGCATCAAAATGTCCGATAGCATTTTGAACAAAACCTCTATTATTGCATGGAGGCCCAGAATCAGCATTTCTAGCATTTACTCGATTAACTGGTAGGCTTTTACAGAAATTAAAAATCGTTAAAAGGTAAGGGTTAGGAAGACAGTGGCGATTTAAAACTTGGGGGTTATAATCTATGTAGAAATACCTTCAAAATACCAGTGGTGGCTGCACCGAGCATATATGGTTGCCAGATATCCCGTTTTAGGTGAGAGCCTCCAGCCTATGCAGCAATTTCAATTTGACAATACCTTTTTTTGAAGAAAATTTTCATAAAATCAACTTTAAAATAGCTTTTTAAAAAACCAGTGGTGCCTTTAAGTGACTTGTGGAGGGTGGGGGGGGGATAGTCCCCATTTTCCGCATAGAAGCCGGGCACCCAAAGCGATTTTTGAATTCCGGCGCCTATGTTCTCGAATGTCGAATACCTCGAGTCGCATGCGAGATTAGTGAAATGTCGAATAGCAACTAAGTGATTTTGAAAAAGTGTATTCTCGAAAACAGTATACGACAAATGTCAGGTGAATTCAACACGAGTGGTCTAAAGTGCTCGAATTTAAATTCGTATGCGGCTTTTGTGGACCGTAAACATGGATGAGGCAGATTTTGATGAAATTAACATTTGGTGGCTGTTGAAAATCAAAACATGACAGCATAGAATGAAGAAGTTTATTCATAAAAATCCCTTTAGAATTAACGATGTGTTATATAGTGTTTTTTATCAAGCATTTTCGATTTTTTAAGGAATCAACGCGACTCTCGATAGATATTGCAACTAGCATGTTATAAGGCCTCCAAGTAGAGTATCAGCAGGATGTTTTCGTGACATATTTTAATATTTAGTTTTCTGATTTGCATTGTGCTCTTCCATATTTATATATAAAAAAAAATCGCTGTTGGCTTCAAAATTGTCTAAAGTTCTTAGCATAGAGGGGTTCTAATAAATAAACAGAGCACAGAACACCCTCTAATGTTGAGAGTTGACATAATTTCCTACGTTGCCATATCCAATCCTTCGCATTATTTCTCACTTGTGATTTTAGATTCACTCATTTTCGAGAATACCATTTTTAACAACCATGCGAATTTGGTATGCGACATTTGCCGTGTGCGACAATTTTCATGCAAGACTCGAGAATTCTACCCCAGGGGTCAATTCTCGACTTTTATTCCCATGGGAAAATAAAATTTTCCCATGGGAATTCAGTTTTCGTATTCTCGACATAATCTGTGGAATATTTTCCAATGAGAAGTATGGGAAAACATTCCCCTGCTTACGAGCATTGGAAATTGTGTTTTCCAATGGGAATTGTACTAGAGTTTGCGCATTAAAGTCGAAAATTTGACGAAAGACCACGCGAGAGTCTTAAGACATAACCAA
>OV651813.1:66112271-66175856 GCA_927349885.1 Psylliodes chrysocephalus | reverse complement strand
AGCAAAGCTAATATATTCAAACATCTTGCATTCAAATATTGTTGTCAAAAAATACGTATTAAAGCCAATTACTGGATTCTAGTAGAAATTCCTAAAATAATACCAAGATCCGCCATTTTATCAATAGATCCGTAGTTCATAGGTTTGACCACCAGAGGCAACAGGGAATTTTAGTAACTTTTTGTGATCTGAAGTTAGGAATTCATCTTTTTTATTGAAATTGTGACTTCTCTTGTAAAGCACTTCAGCTAGTTACAGAAAGCAGCGTTGTAATGTGCTCAATTTTTAATAAGGCTGTTACCAGTTACCATCATAATGGCGGCAAAATATTGCATGCAAAATATCAACCAACGCGAAGACTGACTGAAAAAAATTGAGAGATTTCCTAAATTTTTAAAGAAGCTCTAAATAAAGTAAAGTTTGAGCTTTACTATGAACCATGTTTATCTTAATACAACGCTAAATAAGTGGTTAAATGATTTTTTTATCCCTTAATTATCATGAGTAGTTTTTTGGATGGCATTTAAAGTCGTTTCATAATTTTGTAACTAAACTATTTTTTAATTTAACCTCATTTAAAAACAAGTTATCAAGTATAGGTGATTAATTAATATTGTACGAATATTTAGGTTCGAATTTTATCTTGGGGCAAAATATTAAAAACTTCCTGTAACTAATACGTTCGATGTCATCTTTTACGAGGTACAGCTTTAAAGTTTCCTTAAATAATTACTATCTAAGTAACAATTTGGAATAAAAAATTGTACCCAGATTTTTAGATTTTTTTATAAAGTGAAAAATCGGTTTAAGAAAAACTATTGGTTATTGATCCATTCAACTTTTTTTTGCTTTGGGGGTTCAAAAATAGTTTACATTATTTCGTAGAGTAATTTTAAAAAAGCATTTATTTGGGGACATAATTCATCTCAAGCATACCAAGAAAGCACATTTTTTTTCATTTCATAAGTATCTATTTTTTTATAGAAAGAAAAGTAACTGCATTTTCTTACTTCACTCCTTTTAAATATAGTGTGGTGATAAAACAAGGAAAAAAAATTCATAATTGTGTTATTTAATATTTTTAAGCAAAACGCTCAGGCAGGTCAAATTTTGTTTTTAATTTCCTAACAACATATTTTTTTTAATTATGACGTCGTGTATTTTTGCACAATGACGTCATCATTGGTTTTTTAAATGGCCCTATTTTTTTTATTAGATGGTTCAACTAAAATAATGGTGTAAAATTGGCATCTTAAATAACGACTTTGTTTTGAGAAAACAACACACCATAAGAAATATAAATGTAATTCTTTAGAAAATTTTAATTAAACCCCAATTGGCCAAATGACGATTCACAGAGAGAAATTTGACATTTGGACTAAATTTTGTTTAGTTTTTGAGGTTTAATTCAGATTTTCTTTCATTGAAGTTATATATTTATTTCTTACGGTATGTTATTTTCTCAAAAAAAAAATAGTTATTTAAGGTACCAATTTTTTTACACCATTATTTAAGTAGTTGAATCATCTAATAAAAAAACTGTAAAAAAATTAACCTGTCCAAGGGTTTTGGTTGAAAATACTAAATAACGCAATTATGAATTGTGTTCCATACTTTATCACCACACTGTATGATTTGTATTTATTTTAAAGAAAATATTTATTTAGTTCACAGTAGCTTGATTATAATGATAAAGGTAAAAAAAAGAAAATCTATTTATTGTAATTAATATCATTTATTTTTTGCTCTAAGCCCTTTAGGTATATTTCTGTAAATGATTTCAGGCATACAAAAATCTATATAAAATATTTTTAATTTCGGCAACATTTCTTCTTCCCAAAAACTTTTGGCCCTCAGGATTACTTCTTCATGCATTTCTTGGTCATCATTTATATAGCATATGAAGAAGCACATATCTTTTTTGGCAATATTCAGTTGTCCTTGAATCTAAAATGTTAAAAATATTATGTTATTTTATCAAAACAAGCATATTTGTAACTACAGGTGAAAAGTCTTATTTGTGTAATGTGTAACATGTACATTTCTAGGAAGGGCAAAATGAAAGCCTGCAAAAATACGTAAGTTGGTGGCATATGGAAAACTTTTTTATTATTAATTTTAGGAAAAAAAGTTAATCTTCTAAAAAAGTTGTGCATGGCCTAAAACCGGTACTGCAACCTTCTGATATCAATGCCATGCACATATTTTTATTGAAAATAACTTTATTTTTAAAAATTATCAATAAAGTTATCCACATGTCGCCAACTTATGTAGACACACTATAAATATGGGTTAAACAAAACGGTTTTGTAACATATGTCATAGGTCATATGTCCAATTTTGAACACTTTTTTGTATTTACAATTATACTAGAGTAATATAAAATATATTTCTAATTTACCTGATAATAGTAGTTATGTCTTCTTTTTAATTGAATTTTTCCATTTGTATGGATTTCCAAACACAAGTTTTTATTTGTCTCTATTGCTTCCTTCAGCAACTTTCCGGATTTGTGGACGCTGTGCAAACATTTGATCTCTTAGGCCATTGTTTCCAATTAGACCTAAAATAAAAGTTATTAGAGTAATCATTAAAAATTTATAATATAATATATTCACCATCTGGAGAAGCAGCCAAAAATCCTGTATCATCATGTATAAAAATTCCACTTTTTCTAATATTTGCTGGTGGTTTTTGATTCTTAAATCTTTGCAGAGCAACAGATTCATTTTGCAGGCCATATTGGGTAGCTTGGGTGCTGAAATTAGCCGAATACAAATTTTTTTTGACTAGATTATGGCAATCTGTTGTCGGTCTCCTCTTACACACTTCTCCAAAAATGGAAGCAGTAAGTCTGTCTTGTCTTTCGCTTCTATAACGGCTGTTTTAACACTGACCCATTGTTCCTTTCTCTATTGCCTCAATTTCTTGAGGCATCACCTAAAATAAATTATAGTAAAGTTAAGTATAGTTATTTTACATTTGTAAACAATATTCTTTAAGGAGCTACAATTCTAAAGTAGGTACACAAATATACTGTTTCACTTTGAAAAATAAAAATGTAATGTAAACTATATAAACATACCTTTAATCTATTTAAAATTCTTTGAACTTCTGAATTGTAATTTGCCTTATCTAGTTTGGGAATAGCCACATTAGCACCATAATCATGCTGGTTCTTTTGTTTTTGTTCTATATGAATTTTGGAAATCTTAAACTAAAATTTAAAATGGATTAAACGCAATGATTTGAAATTAGGTATAGGTACTCTACGGTTTGTACTTTCGATAAAAGGGTTCTTAGAATAGTTAATACGATTACATATACCTATAGCATCACACACCCTGTTTTCTGTGTCCTACCCTGCAGGTATTAATTCCTAGAATAACTAAATTTTATATCGTTCAATTTCTTTTTTATCTACTTTGGAAAAACCCGAAGAGTTTAAAGGATATCTATCGTTTTACAAATATCATGGTGAATAAATCCCTAATGATTTTATTTAAAAATAAATTGTATCCGCCTCTGGAATTTCCTTCTCTCTACCTTTGCTTCTCTTGGCGCGCTGTGAAGCTAAGATGTAAATACACCCTTCCCTTCATTTATAGTTTCGATGCGAGGTTGTCGGTTCTAAGGAAATCAAAGAGTTATCATATCTCACGACATAAACAGTACTGTTTTTCGTTTCTTTTTATTAAAAAAAAATTAATAAGCATGTTCGGGTATTAAAATATTTTTTATTCCATTTATGATAGAAAATATATTATAAATGTATTGAATTTTTAATTTATTGATACCAAATGAACGCTATTTTTTTTATTATATTAAACTTGACAACGTTGCCTAGACGATAAAATTAAGATACCATTGCTGCGTTTGAGAATCCACATCGGATGCATCTGAGATGTAAAAAATCTTTGATCACGTGGTTCAGTATACGTAAATGTAATGGGACAGATGTGTCCGATGTGGATAAAAAAACGCTCGAGATGTAAAAAATGCATCCGATGTGGATTCTCAAACGCAGCACAAATGTCTTCACAAATAACGAAAATTACTAAACATCTGCGGAGATGCTTGTTGCCAAGTGTTTCAAACAGCAGGTCAGAATATTTTTGTTCAGAAATGAACGAGGTGATGTTGACCTTTTAGTTGGACCGCTGTTGAATATTTTAAACTACCAAAATTACCCAAATGAGTATGCTACGTTATCTGTGAGCATATACAAAAACCATGGTGATAAACCCATCCTTAACCAATTAAAATAATTTTATTTAATCAGTGCTGACCCCTCGTGACAATTAAGAAAAGCTATAATAAAAGTCAAAGCACCATCTACATAAATATTACCGTACCGTATCGGGTCGGTAGGGTAGCGGTCCGCGCTTTTATAATCATTTATAGGCAAGTTTATGGTCAAAGACTTCGGATCCTACACCAGACCATGTGGATTTTTAATTAAATTGCATGATTCGGTATAGGATTTGATGTGTGCCGTATTAATATAAATTGAATTTCTGTTGATATGACATGCAGATTATAAAATCGCCATGCATTATCGTCTCGATGATGGTGGGTGAGGTTTTCCGGGATTTCCTCACCTGTAAGAAAAATGGCACCATCAATCATCTTTAAGTCGCCCCGGAACGCCACGGCAAATAATAATAATAGCCATCCCTTCCCCTACACAAGTCGTTCAGTCGACTTCAGGGGTTGAAATTCACTCTTAAGGGGGTGAATTAGGGAGAGTAATATTATTATACTTGAAAAACGTCTCTTGCTTCACGGAACGGGGAATACCCGACTACACTGAGTTCCCTAGAATTTTAAATCCAGAAAACATTGAACTTGTACAAGAAATTGATAATCAGTGGCGACTACATTGTCAGTCAGAGTTAAACGGAAAGGTAAATAATTAAATATTAATTGACAAAAACTGGTACAAAATTTCTCAAATTCGTGACTTATCTAATAATTTAATGTTTAAAGAATTGGTACAGTGGTACTGTAAATTCACTATTAATAGCTTCTCAAAGTGTAAACGGTGAATGCTACAATTTTAATGTTACACAGAAGATGATTAGATCAATAACATCCTAAGAACACGAGGAAGATGAAAATGTTAATATTCATTTTGATACTGAATAATTCTGGTTTAGAATTAAGTTTTTGTGTTATTTTTTGTTATTTGATTTTTATGCGATAATAAATAAATTAAAATAAGCATGAAGCATGACGTGTTTTTTACCAATACAAAAAAAAATGTAACATAATTTTCAAGAAAAATCGATAATTTTGGCAGCACTGCACGATAATTTCTTCATCGACTGGTGGCAACACAGGTTTTAGGCTTGTTTTGATTCTTTTACGAACTAATTCAGAATCAGTGAATTACACTCGTTCAGCTCAATACTTTGAATATCATCGCGACGTATTCTTGAAAAATGAATTCGTCAGCTGTATTTGAGAACTGCAATTGGCGGTTCTGTTTGAACCAAAACAATTCCTTTTAGTAGAACACAGAAGTAAAAGTTGGAAAGGCTTTTGCCAGTTCTCCCACTTTATACACTTAAATTGACAGGTTTGCAGCGGATCTCACCGAAGTGAACGCGATACATTGGCGTACAAAATTATTTTATAGATGTTAATAACAATTTCGAGTAAATAGTTTAATAAATTGTGAATAGCTGTTGAAATTTTGTAAAATTATGATTTGAATATTATAATACATGTTTAATAATTATTTATAGTCCATAAATACATGCGATTGTCCGGTTCCGCCGATAACAATTTAAAATTACTTATTCTATGAAACGACACTGGCAAAACATTACTGCGAAATTCTCGAAGCCGTCCGACGTGGTTTGACGTTTACCCCCTCTCTACCTACCAAAAGCCTTTCCAACTTTTACTTTCCCTTTAGACTCGCGTCTAGAGAAACGAATTCACTTTGGCTCCCTGGCTTCCGCATGCGTAGAAAGCACAGAAAGGTAATTCTGATTGTGGTTATGTCATGCTACATTGTTTTTAATAATTTCAAGTTAAATAATTTAAGCACAGTTTATACCGTTTTTAAGTTTTAGTTTTAATCCATATATAAACGAAAGTGTGGTAAATTTTCTAATATTTATACTGCTTGAAATGGCAAACCAGTGCTCTGAGTGCAAAAAAGAGTTTTCCAAACATTCTAACTTAAGATCCCACGTTAAAAAATTTCATTCTGGTAAGTTTTTGAAAAACTGTTTAGGTATTTCAAATATGAAGGATATTGTATTAACTTTCAGAAAAATTAAATGACATTGCACCGAATAAAAATTTCAAATGTGCTGCTATGTGTTGCAAATGTTCAGAAACTTTTTCAAAGTACTCGAACTTCAAGAAGCATGTGGTGAAATTTCATCCTGGTAAGTATATGCCGTTATTGCCGTTAGTTCTTTGTACTTTATCCCTCTACTAAAAAATAACCAAATATCTGATAGTTTTTTTTATAAGTTTATAACTATCAGTGTGAGGAATGCAAAAAAAATTTTTCTCGTCTAAGTAATTTTAAGTTTCATAAAAAAAGTCACATGAAAGAAAATGGTCTTGTCAAACGACATCGCCCTCTTAAATGCTGTCTGTGTGAATATATTTGTTCAAATAAAACCAGCTTATATCAACATTTTAATGAGAATCATGATATAAAAATTTCTATAAAAATGCTTAAGTTTTCTGATAGAAACGAATTTAATTACTGGAAGAAGAGCTTGGAAAAGCAAAATCAATCATTATATGTAAATCTGCATGGTTCCTACAAAACATTAAATAATGTTGTGACTGTATATACACTTGCCAACGTTCTGGGTATTATACCTCTACAGGGTCTCGGAAAAGATATTTAAAATGTCAAGGAAGTAAAAAAATTAATAGTGTATGCCCTTCCGAAATGCATGTAAAAGTGACAGGAACAGAGGAACATGAAGTTAATTTTGTGTAGACTCATGTTGGGCATGATAATGAGCTGGGTCATTTAAACTTGACGGTTTCCCAAAGAATGGAAATTGCCAGCAAAATAGCTAGCAAAGTTTCATTTAGATCTATTTTAGATGATATAAGAGATTCAGTTTCGGATGATAAATTAGAAAGAATTCATCTTCTAACAAATAAAGACCTACACAACATAGCATATGCATTTCATTTAAACAATAGCTTTATGCGACATAAAAGTGATGCAATAAGCATTGAGGCTTGGATTAATGAAGTAAGTGACAGTGGAGCTGTTTTATATTATAAACGACAAGGAAAATCATGTGACCATTACCCTCATCTATAAGATGAGGACTTTATTATAATTATAATGCATCCTGGACAAGCAGAAATGTTAAACAAGTTTTCTCATGACTGCATTTGTATAGATGGGACACATGGATTGAATGCCTATAATTTCGAGCTTACAACTTTATTAACCCTGGACGATATGAGAGAAGGATTTCCATGTTGCTTCATGTTCTCAAATAAATCTGACGAAGAGATAATGATAATATTCTTTATATTTTTATGTCAGACATGGCCCAATATTATTACACTGCATGGTTGCGAGTTATGTTACCAGCAAAATTAAGGTAATTTATTAAGTTGTTTCCATTTATATTATAAATAAAACGACAATGTTTATAATATCTAATCTTATTTAATATAGTTTCGTTTATTTTTAGACTCTTTTGCACTTGGCATGTGGACCGTGCTTGGAGAAAAAACCTCAGTAAACTTCAAAATCAAGAACAACAGGTATGTTTCAAGTTCCAATTATTATAACTTTTTTGTGAATTAAGGATATTGTTTATGTTTTAGAGAAATGTGTATCGACAGTTACGGACGTTATTGCAAGAAAGGGATGTTAAAGCCTTCTCCATCATGCTGAAAAATTTTATTGAGTTAATGTTGTCATCTTCTGAAACGGAAGAATTCGGACACTACTTTAAAAAATATTATATGGAAAATGCCGACTTATGGGCTTATTGCTTTCGCATTGGTGCAGGTATTAATACCAATATGCATATCGAAAGAATGCATCAAACTATCAAATATCTATACATAAGCTTTTTGAACGAGTAATAACTATGAATAAAGGAAAAATATCATCCAAAATTAAGGAATTAAGAAATAGGCTAGTTCCTTCTTGTTCAACTAATGAAATATATGTAATTGAAGAGAAGGATTTAAAATGTAATTGCAAGCTCCTATGCATCATTTGTGAAGTATGCTTACATAGTTATTCGTGTACATGTTTGGATAATAGCATTAAGTGGAACATGTGCAAGCACATTCACTTGGTATGTCAATATCGAAAATCAGTTGAAGGGAAACTCACGTCACCAAAAAGCAATGAAGGTAAATCATTTTTAAATATCAATATTACTTTATTTTCTAAAAGTATGTAAGTTTTACAAAATATAAAATATTTTACAGGGTCATTTTCAATATCACTTTAAAAAGGAAAATTTGCCACAGTAATATCAGGTAAAAAAGTTAAAGAGGTTTGTTTGTTCCTCTTATTAAAAAATAAATGGGTTTGTTTGCTAGTATCGTAAAGGGTAAATTATTTGTAATTACATATCTTAGTATTTTTGCTGATGATTGTATTTAATTTATACTGCACAGCTCTATTAGCTCTTCTCAAATTATTAGTAAAATTCAATTAGTAAGGTTTTGGTTTGATTTACTCTTTTGATTTTATTTTTTATGTTGGACTACATAAACTTTAAAGTTACACTACCTATTTTTATTTGTAGACATCAGTGATGAAAACTGTTTGATTATTGATATTGATAGCACTCATGATCAATTTCACGAAGAGCAACAACTCATCCAGTCCTTACGCAAATGCAGCGGAACACACAAGAGTCAAGAACTGGAAGCTGAAAGGGAGAAGTTAAAAGTTAACCACTTAAAAATAATCGAAAATATAGAGACGTTGGAACAATTAGAAGCATTCAAAAGGATTACGGCTCCATTAGAACCGACTATGTTGGCCATAGCCGAATCATGCAATGGAATGCCTACAAATCTACTGGCACCAACGACGAGCAAACACGAAAGAAATTCACCGCACAACAAAAATATTAATAAACAACGGCGTTTATTTTCGACTAAGAAAAAAACTAGAAAACTCAATGAAAAATTAAATATACCTACATCACACGAAACTGATATAGCTGCCATTCAGCTATTAAAGATTTAAGTTTTAAACTTTTATTGATAAAAATAATGCTAAAATTGTCTGAAATAAAGTTCATTTTATAAGCACAAAATCGTTTTTTCATTGACATTTTAAAAGTTACAAATAAAAAATTCCAAATTTGAATAATTTTAGAAAGATTTAAATTATTTCAGAAAGATTTAAATTGTTTTAAAAATATTTAAAATCTTTGTTCCTTTCATTTTGAAAAAAAGCAAAAAAAAAATTTGTGTGCTTAAGACCACACGGCAGAAGTGTAAACTTCAACAAGGCCAAATTAATAATACGAAATACAAGTTTTTTTGCATTCTACATTGACAAAGCTGCTGACGCTCTGCTGACTGTTCCTCTCACACTTAGTCGACTCGAGCCGACTTCACCCGAATGAGCGTTACATAGTCGAGCGTGACAGCTCAGTTCAATCAGGCCCATGACACTCCCTGGGCGGGAAAAAGACGCGCAGCTTTTACTGCGCTAACGTTTTCGGGATATAACCTATCACTTGTCATAAATCCGGTTAAAAACTCGCTACCATGCGCAGGAAACCCATATTTCGTACACAAACATAAGCTTTTGTTTTACATTTTATCGAGGTAGTTTTTGTAATACATTCACAGCTTAAAAACGGAAAATTTATTATTTTGATCTTGGATTTAGATCAAAATTACCCCAAATACACTTCAGTGTGTGTTTTATCCTTATTATTGCTCGTTTTATTTGAAGACATTGGAATAAATAGAGTACTAAAAGTAATCAAGCTAAAAAGGTGTGTTATAAAAAGAAAATACATTGCCTTCGACTGATTTATGTTTAATATGTTTTCGTGAAGTATTTCCAACATGCTAGTTACTTGAATGGTTGT
Source organism: Psylliodes chrysocephalus (assembly GCA_927349885.1). Classification (NCBI taxonomy): domain Eukaryota; kingdom Metazoa; phylum Arthropoda; class Insecta; order Coleoptera; family Chrysomelidae; genus Psylliodes; species Psylliodes chrysocephalus. The sequence goes on along the minus strand of OV651813.1, from coordinate 66,165,777 downwards.
AAATTGTACGTGTATTAGTGATAAAAACATCTAGTGCTTTGTGCTTCCTTTTTTTTGTTGTGTCCCAGCCCAGAATTCCTAGCCAGCAGTAGTAGCAAAAACATTAACATTGTCTACATTCAACCCATTTACATGTACATGATTTATCAGCTAAAAGCAGAATACAATATTTCTCTGCAAAATGTAAACAACGCTACAAGGAAAATTGCTCATGTATAAATTCAACAATTAAATCAAAATATATTATTTTTGAAGGACTTATATCAACTATTATGTTAATTATAAATATTATAAGTATTTGTAACAAAATAATAGTTGTGTATTAATAAACCTGTTGCTACTCCAAAAAATATATTATTTATTGATTATCAGGTATCAAAAATATGTGTACCTATAGAAATTTGTTGAAATGTTCTTATTATGGGTTCTTATTATAGTTGTAAATAAAAATCAACACTTTTTATCCATCTATTTAACACTTACAAACGTATGCATATTTTAAGTTGTAAGGATCCATAGCCTCTTAATGTTTTACATTAGAAATAAGACATGTGATTTCACATTAAATCGTGAATATGAGGTAAAGGATTTGGGAGTTGTCTTTCAGTCTAATTTGAAGTTCAATAACCATTTTTTACACATAACTAAAAAAGCAATAAAAGCATTAGGTTTTTAAATCAGAAATACAAAAAAATTTAGGATTACCACCAAAATCAGATTATATAATGCCTTAGTAAGACTCCATCTTGAGTATGTTTCACAAATATGGATGCCCTTGGAAGCCACACAAATTGATCATATTGAAAAAGTACAAAAAATACTTTTACAGTACCTTTAAGTTATAAAAAATACTTGTACCCTTATACCTAAGATCTCGTATAAAACTATGCTCAATAGTTTTAAGATTAAATCTTTTTTACAAAGAAGAAAGCAACAGGCTGTTATATATTTTGTACTCTATTTTAAGTACAAAGATTGTGAATTGATTGACTATATAAATGTTAATGCGGCAAAGATTAATCTAAGAAACCCAAGTAACAAAAAATTATTTGATTTAGATCCAAGTAGTATATCTGCTTTTAACAAGATGATGGCTGTTACCATGCGAGATCCAAATAGATATCTTTAATGTTAGCCTAAGAAAGTTGAGGACTGTACTAAATTAAGTTCACTAGATATAAAGGTTTGTTTTGTTTTTGGTCTTAAATTTCTTGTTACTTAACTCTACATGTAACTACTATTAATTTTTTTATAGTATCCAATAAATAAATTATACCTTATGGCTGCTTTCAAACAATTCTGTGTGTAGTCACTTAGTTTAAAGTCAATTTTAAATTAGTGGTTTTACAAGAATGTCAAATAGTAATATGTATTGTGTCTATGAATTTGCTGTGTGTAGTAAAAATGGTCAATATACATAACTTTGATATTTTTATCACAAGTGTAAAAACTACGAAAACCATATACATATAGTTCCCATTTTAAAATAAATTCAAATTAATTCATAATAAAAAATAACGATTTTAGTCTGCCATACTTGAACTCATTCACAAAAACAAGTCACTGAGTATATATTTGTAAAAAACTATACTAAATATATGTCTTCGTTACAAATTTTTAAATTTAAAACTACATACTTTCCTATAGATTTTGCAGTACCTAAATAACGTATAGAATAAATTTTTACAATATACTAGAAAAGTTTTAGATTAGAGTAATTCTTAAGAAATAAAGCAATACCTCTATTTTTGTTACTCTAACCTTGTGTGTTATATATTTCCCTTGACAAACTAACGTTATATTTTGAACTAGAAGTAATTAAACTTTTCACCAAAAAGTAATATTTCACATATATAAAAAAATTTAAAACGGTTCTGTCCTTCTTACATTTGCGAAGACTGCCCTGATATCCAATCTGTTTTCTTCTTCAAAGTAATTAAGTTGTTCAACCGTTGTCTATAAAGGTATCTTACATCTCCCTCATACACACGAATTTGAAAAGCAGCAGAACAAAAATTCAACTAACCATGTATACCAAGTCCGTGTAAAGAAAACTTTTCATATCCCGAAAACGTCAATTGTCAACTAAAATTTCTACTTTTAAAGATCAAACGTGCCGCCTCAGAGTGCCAATACTGATTGGTATATATACTGGGGTTCAATTCAGTACCCCCAAAAAGTGCTAAACGCGGCTGAAGAAGTTTACACTTCAAAAAGTTTTATTTCTAAATGACTAATCTGAAGAAAAAAAAAATCATCAAAAAACTAGAAAAGTAAGTGGCGTACAATTTTTTGAGAATATTTTTTGCTAAGATGCCCACCTGAACACCTTTTACCTGAACTCCGTAATATTGACCTATTATTTACAGCTTAATTAGCATATTACCCTTAAAAATCAACAAAATCAAATGAACAACCGATTTAAAAAATAATGAAAACAATGCATTTCCGGACCTATATTATTTATATGAACTTTAATCATAAAATGAGCCAAAGAATAACTCCTTTTCGTTTATGCATGGTATATTTATATAGGTAGTTTGGTAGTTACATAATATAATACAACATAATATTATTACCTACATAATATTATACAAATAAAATTGATTTAATAATTATTAAACGTATTATAAGTTACTTTAGTTACCTTATACAAATTTAAAACTGGCGCGCTTCTCTGCGCTCCACATGTATCATTTTACGCATGCGGAAGCCGGAGAGCCAAAGTAAATTCGTGCCTCTAGACGCGAGTTCCCTTTAGCGGCAGTACAAGAACACAGAGTGTACAGAGTTGCACGTGAGTACTACTAAAGTTTATTTTGTGTGCCATGCAGTGCGTGTAAATTGCTTGAGGGTGAGACGTTTTTATTTTTGCTTGCAATCCTGCATTTTTTTCGGCCATAACTTTGGCACCATCATACGGTTGAGCAACAATCGGAGCTTTAAATTTCAAGGCTTGTAGGTAGAAAACCATGGAGTTATAATGTAGGGAGACGCTCTAAGTATCTTTTTCAAATATTCAAAACCGTATCACTTGGCGAGGATGTTGTCAACCCAATATAGTCGATCCGCCAGATACGGTCTTTTTTGAATGAAACCCAAATCTATATTTTTATTTATTTTTTTTAGAAAAGCAATATTTATTAATTGTTATAAAATGGATGATTAAGGTCATAAAAACTAATTTTTAGTAATTCCACCGAGAATTCCACTTATTGATATAATAAGTTTCAAGGAATAAAAAATGTTCAAGTGGAAGATAGTATTTTATAGAATAATAAAGTCTAGAAATTTTATTTAATATATCATGGTTTAACATAACTGTTATTTTAGACCGAAACTGATATAACAGAATAATCAAACAGTTGGTAGGTATTAATTTAAAATATATTATGGCAAAATAACAAATCATATAAAAATTATGTTAATATTGGACATTAAAAAATACAATTTTATTATTATGATGTTACGAAGATGTCTTATGCTATCACATTTTTTATTTTATTTTTAATATGGTAAAACATCCTAATTTTTGTATATTTGTTAGGTTATACAAAGGATGCTGATCAAAACTGTACAATTTGCAAATATATTTTAATTTATAAATGACTTGTAGCACTGAACACACTACACATTTTACTAAAATAAGGTGGATAATTTAAAGTAATAGCTCATTTTTATTATTTGTTCACATTAAAGACAAACGTCTAACATCCATAAAGTATAGAGGGATATACTATTCGCGATTCAAACTAAGTGATACGCCCTCTGGAGGAAATTTGTGAAAGGTCCCTATAAGTAGGATATCGTTCAGTGTTGCCAGAAGTAGCGAAATTTCGCTACGTCATCGGATTTTAGCCCTTCAAGAAGTGGGTAAGACCTTTTTTTAAGAATCAAAATTTGTGTCTAGTAATCATATTTTATATTTATTTAAGGATTTTTTTATAAATCCGATTTATTATATTGATTTTTTTTAAATTTCAGTTCATTTATTAATTTTGTTTTAAAATCAGTTCATCATTTGGCAACATTGGCGTTCGTGTTCATTGTTTATATTTGAATTTGTATTAATTACAATTCGAGTTTTTTCTTACTTTGTAGTTTTAAATTTGTTTATTTCTTATAGTATGTGCTAGTGTTTATATCAAAAATAAAATCTGCGAAAAAGCCCCCAGCAAATTGATGAGGCTGAAGCTAGCAGACAAACCGCGCGGCGGTCCCCAAATGTTTTGATGTTGTTATTCGGCAAAATCTATGGTTTAGGTGGACTTTAGTATCATAATAGTTTAGAAATAAATAAATATTAGTGTATTTATTGAAAAAAATGGATTAATTCAATTTGAATTATTAATTAAAATAAGATAATCTTACACAAAGACGGGAAATAAACAAACACATTTACAATGCGATTATAAATATAATTTTTATACCAAATATTCATTAAGTTTTTGTTAATTGAATAAAATAAAATTATGGCCGAACAATGATTTAAAATATATTTTTTTGGTCTTTTTAAAGTCAGGTGTTTTGTCGTCAAACGACTATAAGAATTTCTTCTTCTTCTTCTTCTTCTTCTTCTTCTTCTTCTTCTTCTTCTTCTTCTTCTTCTTCTTCTTTTTCTTTTTCTTCTTCTTCTTCTTCTTCTTCTTCTTTGGTGTACGGCTTCAACATCTAAGGTCATTAGCCTAGTGTTCTATGTAGGTTATGGATTGTACTAGTAGTCTAGTACTCCATAGTGCAGGAGTGTTAGTACTCTAATACTCCTACAACCCTACAGACAGGCCTTGTTACTGTTTCCTTGCGCCACTTTAGGAACAGCACTGTTAATTAGAACCCAACAGTGAATGGTCGAGTGGGGAATCCTACCAAGGCATCAGAATTAATTTTAAATAATTAAATTAAATAAAAAAATCCCGGCCAACGGTGGGACCCTTTGACCTGGGACCCTTGGATCCACAGGCAGAGACTCTACCACTGAGCCACCCACCCCCTGACTATAAGAATTAAGAGTCCAAAAAACCCATTTAGCACGAGATTACAAATACAATTTTCATACCAATAATTTAGTACACCACTAGCTATAAAATATATAAAAAATCATTAAATAGCTGACCTCTAATTACATTTTTTAGATCTTTAAAAATGCGTGGTTTCGCGGAAAAATATTATTCTACCAAAATATCAAAAACCAATATTTAACACGAAATTCTAGATATAATTTTTAATACGAATGATTCAATAGATTAGTATAATTCAAAAACACAATAAATCATTACATAGCAAGACCTCCAAATATGTTTTTTAGGTCTTTAAAATGGCGCGATTTCGCGGATAATCCTTACTTTATCAAAATGACAAAAACCAATATTTAGCACGAAAATTCAGATAAAATTTTTAATATGAATGACTCCTTACATTAGTATAATTCAAAAAATTAATAAATCATTACATAGCAAGACCTGTAAATACGTTTTTTTAGGTCTTTTGAAAAGAGCGGTTCCGCGAAATAACCTTACTTTTTCCAAATGACAAAAACCAATATTTAGCACGAAAATCCAGCTATAATTTTTAGTATGAATGATTCAATACATTATTATAATTCAAAAAAATAATAAATCATTACATAGCAAGACCTCCAAATACGGTTTTTAGGTCTTTAAAATGGCGCGATTCCGCGGATAAACATTACTTTATCAAAATGACAAAAACCAATATTTAGCACGAAAATCCAGATATAATTTTTAGTATGAATGATTCAATACATTATATTAATTCAAAAAAATAATAAATCATTACATAGCAAGACCTCCAAATATGTTTTTTAGGTCTTAAAAATCGCGCGATTTCGCAGATAAACCTTACTTTATCAAAATGACAAAAACCAATATTTAGCACGAAAATTCAGATAAAATTTTTAGTATGAATGACTCCATACATTAGTATAATTCAAAAAAATAATAAATCATTACATAGCAAGACCTGTAAATACGTTTTATAGGTCTTTTGAAAAGCGCGATTCCGCGGAATAACCTTACTTTATCAAAATGACAAAAACCAATATTAAGCACGAGAATCCAGGTATACTTTTTAGTATGAATGATTCAATACATTATTATAATTCAAAAAAATAATAAATCATTACATAGCAAGACCTCCAAATACGTTTTTAGGTCTTTAAAATGGCGCGATTCCGCGGATAAACATTACTTTATCAAAATAACAAAAACCAATATTTAACACGAAAATTCAGATAAAATTTTTAGTATGAATGACTCCATACATTAGTATAATTCAAAAAAATAATAAATCATTACATAGCAAGACCTGTAAATACGTTTTTTAGGTCTTTTGAAAAGCGCGGTTCCGCGGAATAACCTTACTTTATCAAAATGACAAAAACCAATATTTAGCACGAAAATCCAGGTATAATTTTCAGTATGAATGATTCAATACATTATTATAATTAAAAAAAAAAATAATAAATCATTACATAGCAAGACCTCCAAATATGTTTTTTAGGTGTTTAAAATGGCGCGATTGTGCGGATAAACATAACTTTATCGAAATAATATAAACCAATATTTAATACGAAAATCGAGGTACAATTTTTAGTATGAATGATTCAATACATTAGTATAATTCAAAAAAATAATAAATCATTACATAGCAAGACCTCCAAATACATTTTTTAGGTTTTTAAAAATGCGCGGATAGGCGAATAAATTCCAAATACAATTTTATACATTACATTAGTTGTGATCAAATAAAAAATAATAAAAGGAGCAAATATTTTAAATATAATTTTTAGCTATGGTATGGGCGGACTGTCGCTTAGATTATTTAGTTTGTCCAAAACAAACTTAAAACCCAATTTAAGAGAAGAAACTGCCATAAATCCTTGATTTGATTTAAATGCATGAAGATTACTACTATTAATATAGGAAATAAGGTTTAAGTAATTCCAAGAAAGCCACATTGAAAATGCGTTTGTGAATTTGTGTGGAGTACGAGGGTGGATCAATAAGTACCCGTGTTTGAAGGCAGGTGGCGTTGCTGAGGGAAGTTGGCATTACTGTCGTGTACCATACGTGTTTTGCATTAATTGAAAAAATGGAAAAAGAACAATATCGATCCGTAATTCGCTTTTATTTTAAAGACCTAAAAAACGTATTTGGAGGTCTTGCTATGTAATGATTTATTATTTTTTTTGAATTATAATAATGTATTGAATCATTTATACTAAAAATTATACCTGGATTTTCGTGCTAAATATTGGTTTTTGTCATTTTGATAAATTAATGTTTATCCGCGGAATCGCGCCATTTTAAAGACCTACAAAACGTATTTGGAGGTCTTGCTATGTAATGATTTATTATTTTTTTGAATTATAATAATGTATTGAATCATTCATACTAAAAATTATACCTGGATTTTCGTGCTAAATATTGGTTTTTGTCATTTTGATAAAGTAATGTTTATCCGCGGAATCGCGCCATTTTAAACACCTAAAAAACATATTTATAGGTCTTGCTATGTAATGATTTATTATTTTTTTGTATTACAATAATGTATTGAATCATTCATACTAAAAATTATACCTGGATTTTCGTGCTAAATATTGGTTTTTGTCATGTTGATAAAGTAAGGTTATTTCGCGGAACCGCTCTTTTCAAAAGACCTTAAAAAACGTATTTACAGGTCTTGCTATGTAATGATTTATTATTTTTTTGAATTATACTAATGTAAGGAGTCATTCATATTAAAAATTTTATCTGAATTTTCGTGCTAAATATTGGTTTTTGTCATTTTGATAAAGTAAGGTTTATCCGCGAAATCGCGCCATTTTAAAGACCTAAAAAACATATTTGGAGGTCTTGCTATGTAATGATTTATTGTGTTTTTGAATTATACTAATCTATTGAATCATTCGTATTAAAAATTATATCTAGAATTTCGTGCTAAATATTGGTTTTTGATATTTTGGTAGAATAATGTTTTTCCGCGAAACCACACATTTTTAAAGATCTAAAAAATGTAATTAGAGGTCAGCTATTTAATGATTTTTTATTTATTTTATAGCTAGTGGTGTACTAAATTATTGGTATGAAAATTGTATTTGTAATCTCGTGCTAAATGGGTTTTTTTGGACTCTTAATTCTTATAGTCGTTTGACGACAAAACACCTGACTTTAAAAAGACCAAAAAAATATATTTTAAATCATTGTTCGGCCATAATTTTATTTTATTCAATTAACAAAAACTTAATGAATATTTGGTATAAAAATTATATTTATAATCGCATTGTAAATGTGTTTGTTTATTTCCCGTCTTTGTGTAAGATTATCTTATTTTAATTAATAATTCAAATTGAATTAATCCATTTTTTTCAATAAATACACTAATATTTATTTATTTCTAAACTTTTATGATACTAAAGTCCACCTAAACCATAGATTTTGCCGAATAACAACATCAAAACATTTGGGGACCGCCGCGCGGTTTGTCTGCTAGTTTGTCTGCTAGCTTCAGCCTCATAGCAAATTGCAATATATATGGTGTTGGTGTCAAAATCAAAACTGAACTATTTATTATTTTCCAAGAGCAAGTCGTAAAATTTTGTTTCTTACGATAAATGGATATCTATTTTTTTTCTCTCGCTTTATTGGCAATGGACATTAGTCCTTCAGCCACACACAATGGATACCTATAAATTCACAATATTGAAATTTTGCAAAACTTTGTTTAGAATCAAACTGTAATCTTTACATGTATACAAAGTACTACACAATTCACTTCACAGTTTAAGAATAAGGATAGTAAGATTTTTAAATAAGTTCATCAAAAATAAACGTTTGATACCTGAAATGTCCTTTAAACTACATAATAAAACATGTCTTGGGTTTAGTAAATACATATTTCTAGACGTTCTTGTAGCAACCAATAGGTGAATATTTCCAACAAATTACGTCATACACATGATACATATTATATTTATGACAAAAGCACGAAAACTAAACTTAAATTAACACTAAATGAAACTCAAAAACACTATTATAATGAGAATATTATCTAAAAACAGTTAAAAAAGCACAAATACAAAATCTCACCCAAAACAAACATATGTAAATAAACCAACATCCTACTTATAGGTGACAAATGACAGGCGCGCAAAAATTAACATGAATCGCGAATAGGCTTTTTTATTTATTTTTATCAATAAACGAAAATATTTGTCCCCATTTTGGTGGGACAGTCCCAATTTTAAACCACTAGTCCCGATTTAACATGTGTCTCGCTTTTGTCTAACGAAAAAAATATAAATATTTCAATTTTTATGGTTACGTGACATCCCACTCTTTTATATATATTTTTTGCTCTTAAATGGACCAAACCATCACTATAGGAAAGAGAATTCGAAGAAATATATCCTTGTTTTCGATTTGTCCCGCTTTCTACTTTTCAAAATATTGTCACTTCAAATATATGTATAATATACATAAATAATTTGATCATGCTCAGTAACGTCTAGCATACTACCGTAACTCTCTGATAAGCCAAGAGCTCTATAGTCTTTTGACGATTCGTTGATTTGACGAAGAGGTCATTTTAAAATTCGAAGACTTTCTAGAGGAATATAATTTCCACGAAAACTTCAAAATATACCTACTAATAATTTTTGTAAGTTACGGATTTATTTTCAAACTTAAAAGTACTTATTTCTCTCGAGATTTTCATGTGAAATGTCATATGTCAACGTGAAAACAGTATTTTTAAAGCCAATAAGAATTCAAATTCTTGGGAGAATTTTAATCCTCTCGAAATAAACCAAAAGAAACAGTCTGCGAGTTTTCACTGGTTTTAAAAATACTGTTTTTACGATGACATATGACATTTTTCATGAAAATATTGAGAGAAATCAATAGCTCTCCAGAAATTGCTAGCCAATGTAGTTATTGTTGTGGCCTCCATGTAAACGAATACAATGCTCTTGAGATATTTGGCATAATATGCATATTGGTAAAAACTCTAAATGTTAGTCGGTGTTGTAAATTACGTGTTTTTAAGGCACTAATATACTTATCCATGTCATTCAAAAAAGTTTCTATACCTTCATAATGTTTTTAAAGACAAATGTTTCTTGTAATGAAACTGAAGTAAATTTCTAGAATTTAAGATAACAAGGAGAATATTTATGATTATTTTAAATCTAATTTTTGCACCAACTGTAGCAAATTCTCTCATTTTTAATTCATCTTTACAAAACCCTAATATGGTTACAACTTACAACACTCTTACTCAAAGCACAATTATTATCTCAAATACGGCCCTGCACATTGTTTACTATGTTGTATATTTAGTTGTGGAATGTTATTTTAGACAATTTCTTCATATAAATATCTATTAGGTTGCTAATAATACGTTGAGCACAAGCAACTAATGTTTAACTTTTAATATGTACAATATATTTAGTTTGCAAACGACATAAAAATAGAAAAAACGTTGATTGAAACCACGATTATCTGTTTGAAGGATTCGTGAACGCAATATGGCGGAAATAAACCCGTGTTGGACCATGTGATAGCTTCTCCCTACTTTCTATCTCCATGTAGAAAACCAAGAGGTAACAGAGATATAAGCTTTGTCTCAACATCTCACAAAACCGTAATATTACGGTCATCGTCATGCGCAGTAAATAAAAACCGTGCGACTTTAAGCTTTATTGATAGGTTTTTATTTACTGCGCATGACGATGACCGTAATATTACGGTTTTGTGAGATGTTGGGACAAAGCTATTCGCTCCGTGCGCGACAGCAGCGCCATTTTGTTTTGGTATTAAAGGAGTATTTCTGCCTATACTGACAAATACAATTTTTAATAGAATTCGTAAATAAAAAGTATATATGTTAGTTTTAATAAAAGTATATGGATTTATAAAACAATTAAAACATTAATTTATTATTATTATATATTTTTCACGCTTAAATTGAAGAAAATTATGTATAATCATTAAAAATCAATAATAAAATATAGGCAGGCAACAGTATTTACTGGAAAATGTATGAGAAGTTGCCTAAGTCTAATAAGTTGTCATTGAAGAAACCATTTATAATAGCGTGAAGTTAAAATGTATAAAAAGGATCGCTACTTATATTTTCATTTTTGTTCTAAAGAAAACATAGAATGAATGATTAAAACTGGTTTCCGATCAGTAAGTCACAAAATTGCATACCAGCCAAATATTATAATCAACGGCAGAAATCTTGAAATCTAGTCCTTGCTGAATGAACATTTAAGAATAAAGGGATATTAAAGAACATCGTAAAATGATAATTTATTGTTTATTTAAAAACTTTCTAGTTTCTGATGTCTACTATTTCCAGCATTACTGTTATTATCACAAAAATAAAGGTAATTTTTCTTCTTATTGTACACCTATCCATTTATTTATTTGATTTAATTTCCACTTTGTTAGTGAAATTTGTTATATAAGTTTCAGTGTTTTTTTTTGCTAGTATTTATACAATTTTCAACACAGCAACTCCGGTTGCTTATTGTGTTGTTTTTACCTACTTTTTTGAAAAAAAGTAAAATGTATACGTGTATTTGATATTTCAAAATTACAAAATATCCCCCTAAAATGCACGAATTATCCGCAGCTAGCGCTAGTATCGCTTTTGCTTCCCTTTCCATGACTTCGCACGGAGCGAATAGTCACTTATTGATAAAATATAATTCTCACGATGCCAAGATTAAGTCGACAATCAATTTATAGGTCTGCGGTGAAAAGACGAAAGGTGAGAAGTAAAAGAGGGGATAAAGAGAAAAATTTTAGGCAGATAAAACTTTATTTTATCAATGAATAAATGAGTAAGACAGGATGCAAGAAATGTGCGCTTATAATAAACAACGTAACGGTGTACGCCCTGATGCCACTTCCAACTTACGATTAGTAGGTTTTGGAATTTATTGAAAATTATTAAATTTAATTTTGTGAAATTACATCTAATTTAGTTAAATTTTATATAACTATTGATTCAAAAAATTTTGGGTTGAGTTGCAATGAAATAGGTCGAATTATTTTAGCTTTTTCAATATATGTAAATCATTTTGTAAATAAAACGAGAATAATGAAATAGGCATATGACAACAGCGGATATTATACCCGCCTGTGTCTCTTATTCAAGACTGCACAATATTTGTTAGTAGTTACATCTCCTGTTATCTCTTAGAAAACCCTTGAATAAGTTTTCTAGACCAGCAACATCTCGACACGAAGAACAATCAATGAATCCCAAAAAACCGTTCTTCTATGTCCAAACCTCTGGCGTATCGGACCACAACAGATAACATGTTCACTTTTGTAGCAACGAGCTTCAATAACCGTTAATGAATAGAATCCACACTGATGAATTTCATTTATTTTTCTTTTTAAAATTATATCTGATGATATACAAATTATTTCGTTTTGAATGTCGTGGCTAAGGTATTTCTTTTTTTGTACAGTCACAATTTGGTACCTAACTACTTTAGTAACATACCTACCTTAACCTGCTACTTTTTAGTATCAGTGAAAAAGTAACAGTTTGTGAAATATCGCCTATCACTATCAGGCACGGTTCGGCAGTATAAAATTAATAACAGGAATGAACTCTAATTTGTATTTAAAAAAATTAAAATCATATTTTTATTTTTGCTGATCGGTTTACTTTGCTAAATGAACTTAAAATCTGATGCGCTGATTCGATCTACCTTAGTACCATGGGGGGCTAAGCCTCGCTATGGAGCGGGCTAAGCACCCCCTATCCCCCTCCTTCCGCCGCCAATGTTCAGGAGTGTCGGTCGACCTTTTTAATTCATGGGATCAAATAAAAGATCCGATATGCTACTCTTACGTAGTTGCCAAGTCGTACAAAAAGTTCGTCATCCTATTATTTATGGTTTATTTATTTATTTATTATAATATCCTTTTGACAATTATTTACATTGTATGGATTTTGGTAATAAATTTCCAAAAATTTTCCTTACTCTAACAATATTTTATAATGTTATAACAAATATAACGTTGTTTTGCCAATTCCATATATCAAAAGTTAAACCACAGCTTATACAATACAGCTCCACAACTCCGTGTCGGCGCCTTTGATTTGGTGGTCGAGAACTATGGTCGAGAACCAAGCAAGACGGAATGGTGCTATCTCTGTTAGATTCGACGGAAAAGTCGGGCCCGGATTAAAAAATATTTTTATTATTGAAATAGTTGAAGACGTTGGCGTAATAAGGTTGGTTACATGCCACATTAAGTAAGTTTTCAGAAATTAAGTTTTAAATTTGTATTAAACCTGTCAAATATAATTAAAAAAATTATTTAAATATAAATATTACGAAAAATAGCACATCTTTCGGATTAGAGGTAAAATAATTTGTATGTGGCTAGTAATATCCTCGTTAACAGATGTTTCGGGTACCCCGTGTGTCTGGCAAGTGTTACTCATTACGCAAAGGGTTTATACCTAGATAATCGAATGCTTCGATTGAGGTCTGGGAACTCTATGGTATTCTGGAATTATAACGAATCGGTCACTTGTGCTTTTATTTTAACAGTATTGATTTTACTTAAAGCCGATTCCACCATTGTATTAAACGGAGATTAAAATAACATTGTTAATGTAAAAATGTCATTTTAAACTTCGTTTAACACAACAGTGGAATCGGTCCTTAGATGTATTCTTATTCATTGGAATACAGATTTCTAGAAGTAATACTTTGACAGTTTTTATTAATATAATGTATTTAATTTTTATCTGATCATACCGAAGTAATGTGAAATTTGAATTACAATATTACACGAAATTACATAATTAGTACTAATTTTACGTAGGTACTAAATTTGTACTTCGAGAAAGTAATATCGATTTTTATAAGAATACTTGAAAAGTAAATTAATTTAGTTCCTATTTCTGATGTAAAACTTAAACCAAGAAAACAAATAAATAGTAGTTTGTTTAACAAGAGTGGATATGATAGCCATATCACACGAAGACGAAGTTTGAGCACAACGCCGTAGGCGGATTTCTCAATCGTCTGATTGTGATATGGACAATCCACTCAACTTATACAGTATATTTTTTCTACGACCCACTAACGAAAATCTACAAATTTAAAAAATAGTTTAGGTTATTTAGACAAAATAACTAATTTTAAAATAATTTACAAATTTTACTAATTTATAAAATAAAATAAACATGAAACAGAATATTTAATTTAACTATTATTTATCGAGTCTACACAGAAATAACTCATTTTAATGTATATTTAATATCATTAACAATTAATTTGACAGAATTGTCACTTATTTAAAAAAATTTAAATAATAGGACTTGGGTGACCAAAATATGAACTGTGATTTGTAGATTTAATTTTTTTAAAGTGTTCTCACCACCTAAAATGGATATGAAATATATTTGTTTAGTTGAACGCAATAGCATACTTTTTCGTTTTGTAGTCTGTGCGTAGATATATACTAATATCCATGTGGGCTTAGAAAAATTATTTTTTCTACACTCACATGGATATTATTTTATCTACGCACAGATTACAAAACGAAAAAGTAGGTATGCTATTGCCTTCAACTGAACGAATATATTTCGTATCCATTCTAGGTAGTGAGAACACTGCAAAAAAATTAAATCCGCAAATCACCTTTCATATTTTGATCAACCGACTGCAATTATTTTTACAATTTTAAATAAGTGACACTAAGTCAAACCAATTGTCAGTATATTTTTTAGTTATTGCGTGAAAGAATAACCTATTTTAATGTATGTTTAAACATACATTAAAATAGGTTATTCTTTTGGAAAACGTTAGCCTGGATGACTAAAGGGTATTGGGTTAATTAATTCTAAAAATGTAGCCAATTCTTCAAAATTATTTTGAAATATCTTTTCAATATTGAAAATTAGTTCTACAAATTCATCATTTGGCAGTTGCGGATTTCCAAATGTATTTGAATTGACGTTATCATATGCCCTTAAAAAGCAATAAAAAGAAAAATAATTTAATCCATCATGATCTTTGTTATATTTAAGACAGGTATCACAGGAGTGGATCCGCAAGGCTTTTATTAAAAGGTAACCACACACGTGCCTAATAACATTTTTCTGTAGCAACTCATCTTTACAATAATTAAGGCTGTTAATAATTTCATCATAAAATAAAATACAGGGTGTTCCATTTAAAGAAACATACATCTTAATTTGCCAGGCAAAAACGCGACACCCTGTATATCCAAAGATATTTTTAAAATATGTAGGTATTTTTCAAATCCATATAACTTTTATTTAAAACTTTTTTGCGTGTCTACAACACAAATATTGAACAATTACGCACTAATGGGACACCCTGTATAAATTATATTTTTAACAATAAATATTTCTTATAATGTGGTATTTATCGGTTTGGGCCCTTGGGAAAACGAAAGAATGTTTTCTTGCAGGTATAACCCTTATTAAAACAGCTTTTGACTGCACAAACAGAATGATGTCTTTTTTTTTCACTCATTACTCTCACAGCTAAAAAGTCACGAAAATAACAACAGTACCTTTAACTTAACACAACAGAGAGCTCAAACAAAATCAACGAAATTATAGGCTCAACGAAATTATGCAATCAACGAAATTATACGCACGGCCCAATACCTTACTTAAGTACGCTTCTGATCGCCAAAGCCGTCTTTTCCGTCCGAAGGCGGAGCTTGAGCGATGTGCGACTGAATCGACGCAAACCGTTGCCGCCAAGAGAGTGTTTTAGCCACTCAAAGTATGTGGTTTTAGCTGTATTGTATAAGCTGTGGTTAAACCCTAAGAAGCAGATAGTGTGACGGACAAGTTGTTAGTTCCTAAGCATACTATTTGAAGCCACCATCGCAATAGCACAGCTTACCTATTAACCAGCTAGCAAACTCCCTACCCCGTGTATTGATGTGAGGAAATCAAAAGAGAAATGCCGAGGGTTAAGATATCAGGTCCGCATTGAGCTGTTTTCGGCGTCTAATATGACAGCGCCGTATTTGTATTTTTCATTACTAATATTTTATAACTAGGTTAAATGCATATTGCATGAAATATTTAAATACAGGTACTTTGATTTTAACAACGTACGTTTCAAGTTGTAGGTAATGCCCGAAATTAATTTAAACAATCAAAAGCAAATAATAGAACAAATATAATTTATTTTTTCAACATTTTTTCAATAAGTAATATACACAAAATATATAAAAAATACATAGGTAGGTACTACCTACAATATAAAAAATACATAAAATATTAAAATACATAGATAATAAATTTACATACTACATATTAATTTCTTATTAATTTCCTTCAGCGTGTAATATAGTCTAACCCTAATATATGAACGTACAACATAAACTTTAGGAAATTGCGGACAAGGATGACAGAAGGGAATAGTTTCGGAAATATTAAAAAAAAATCTGATGTGTCCAACACATGACTTTCCTATCTAGTTTTTATAGGCTTTTTCCGGTTATTTTGTACAACCTATTGCAGCATCTCTATAAATGTTTAGAGGATAAACTAAATATATACATTGTTCACATACATCTACCTCGAAACATTTTTCTATATTCATTGAAAACGAAAATACTGAAAAATTTAAATGTAGCACTTTTCCATTACGGTCCATTTTAGAAAAATCATGTACAAACAAAAATTATAGAGATCGATATCGCAAACAACTTTTAGTTCAACAATTTTCATAAAAATCAGAATTTTGCACATTTTGTCAAATTTCTCGGATACGGACCATTTCAGGAAATTTTAACATAAAACAAAAATTATAGATAATAATATTATAAGTAAATTTTATTTGAACAATTTTCTTCTTCAAACATAAATAACAGATATATTCCATAAAATATAAAAACGGCCTCCCATAAAGTACCCCCTAGATGTTCCGACTTTGTCCAAAATCTAATCATTTCACTTCAGGCCGAAATAAACCTTAAGTTTAAAATTTAATGTTTTTTTTTTATCCGTTTTTGAGTTTTCTTCAAAATTCTAAATTTACACATTTTCTCAAATATCTCGAATACGGTCCATTTTAGAGAAATTATGTATAAAATAAAAATTTAGAGAATTATATTATAAACAACTTTTATTTAAACAATTTTTATAAAAAAATATTTTTTTTACATTTTGTCAAATTTCTCGAATACGGACCATTTTAGAAAAATTTTGTATAATACAAAAATTATAGATAATAATATTAGAAGTAACTTTTATTTGAACAATTTTCTTCTCCAAACATAAATAACGGATATATTCCATAAAATATAAAAACGGCCTCCCATAAAGTACCCCCCTAGATGTTCCGACTTTGTCCAAAATCTAATCATTTCACGTCAGGCCGAAATAAACCTTAAGTTTTAAATTTAATGTTATTTTCTTTATCCGTTTTTGAGTTTTCTTCAAAATTCGAAATTTACACATTTTCTCAAATATCTCGAATACGGTCCATTTTAGAGAAATTATGTATAGAATAAAAATTATAGAGAAATATATTACAAACAACTTTTATTTGAACAATTTTTATAAAAAAAATATTTTTTTTACATTTTGTCAAATTTCTCGAATACGGACCATTTTATGAAAATTTTGTATGGAACAAAAATTATAGATAATTATATAAGAAGTAACTTTTATTTGAAGAATTTTCTTCTCCAAACGTAAATAACAGATATATTTCATAAAATATAAAAATGACCCCCTATAAAGTACCCCCCCAGATGTTCCGACTCTGTCCAAAATCTAATCAGTTCATTAGACGCTAGAATAAAGCTTAAGTTTAAAATTTGGTGTTTTTCTGTGTATCGGTTCATGAGTTATGCGACCTACAGACACACACACACTCACACACACACACACACACACACACACACACACACACACACACACACACACACACACACACACACACACACACACACACACACACACACACACACACACACACACACACACACACACACACACACACACACACACACACACACACACACACACACACACACACACACACACACACACACACACACACACACACACACACACACACACACACACACACACACACACACACACACACACACACACACACACACACACACACACACACACACACACACACACACACACACACACACACACACACACACACACACACACACACACACACACACACACACACACACACACACACACACACACACACACACACACACACACACACACACACACACACACACACACACACACACACACACACACACACACACACACACACACACACACACACACACACACACACACACACACACACACACACACACACACACACACACACACACACACACACACACACACACACACACACACACACACACACACACACACACACACACACACACACACACACACACACACACACACACACACACACACACACACACACACACACACACACACACACACACACACACACACACACACACACACACACACACACACACACACACACACACACACACACACACACACACACACACACACACACACACACACACACACACACACACACACACACACACACACACACACACACACACACACACACACACACACACACACACACACACACACACACACACACACACACACACACAAACGCACGCACGCACGCACGCACGCACACACACACACACACACATCATCGCGAAAATAGTCAAAACGGATTCAGGGGACCTCAAAACGTAAAAATCCGTCGAAAACTCGATGTCGAAAAAAATCATGATTCCTATACTTTCCTTATATCTGTATACAGATAGGAAAGTAAAAATTGGCAAATATCCGGAAGGATTGCGAACTTTTCAAAATTGGCTTGAAAGATTTCTTCAATGGCTATTATAAATTTGACGAAATCATTATGAGGATTTTTTAAATTTCCAAATAAATCTTTAGACCGGTTTTCATACGCCCTTAAAAATATATAAATTGACGGGTCGTCCAATTCCTGATTTGACTTGGAATATTCTAAACACACTGTACAATTATGAATTATTGTACATTTATTTAACAAATAACCGCAGACATAGCTGATAAAAATTTTTGATAAATCATCATTTTTTTTGATAGTCTGTGTCTATGTTCTAAAATTTGATGTTCTTCAGTGGGAGCTGATTGTTCTCTTGGGACATCTTTTAAAGTTAAAAGAACCGTATTTAAGACGGTCTCGCAGTTTTCTGTTCAAGAATGCAACAAATTTGAACACAAAATTTTTTTGAATATTCTGTGGAATTGAATAGGGGTTGGATTTGGACAATTTCCATTAGACGAGCGAATTTGTCCAAACAAATTTTCCAAATCGTCTTGGTTTAACCTTCTCGTATAAAGTAAAGATACTCATATTTCCCTTCTGTATTGAGATCATTCCATAAAGATAACAAAGTTTTGATTGAAATTTGAATACATTTAAAACATTTTATTTTTCCGGTTATATTTACATTATTTCGGTAGAAAACCTGTACCCTTTCAAAAAAGTCCATCGGTTAAAAACGTTACTTGTAAATTTGAATTTATAAAAGCCATATTAAATTTTTTGACATTTGATATTTTGCTTGAATTTAATACTTCAAAAAGTTTATCCATTTTATCAAGAAATTACAGGTATGAATAGCTTCTCGTGGAAGTTGTCCAAATCTTATATAGAGCTGCATACCTGCAACTACCGTTGCGCTGAAAACTTGCGTGGCATATTTAACCTTCATTTTTTCGAAATTGTGCGCATTCGAAAGTTTAGACGCAGCCCTAACAGGGTACGTTTTGTCATGATCGTAAAATAAATAAATAAATATATGTCCAGGAAATAAAATTATTGTCTACGACAAAATTGTATTTTAACAGCATATTCCTGATTGCCTTAAAAATATGAGAAACGTCAAACATATAATAAACTTTTTCATTTTTAACAAAAAAATAGCTAGTGTTCCTTTGAAATATTTAACATATTTTCTGGTTTTAAATTATTAGACCCCATATCTGTTGTTATGATACAAATTTTTAGTCCTAATAAATTTAATTTTTCGATTAATTCAATAATTATATCTTTAAGTGAGCTTGCCGAAATAGCCGAATGAGAAAAATAATAACCTAAAGGCTGCTTCCATTTCGTATAAATACCTTTTAACATGAAAACACATGCATTTAGAGCAGGTTTCAACACCATTTCATTTTTAGCATTCACTGCTAAACCTACTATAGAATCAGTCGTTGGTATTGTAAAAAAGGTTGGCTCTAATGCTCATTTCATCGATCACCAAAGAACAATACTTATTTTGGTGATCGAAACAAGCAGTTTTAACGGACAACATTTTAAATAGTTGGGGATTGTTTATACCCATATTTACGTTTATTGCCCGAATGTGTTTCAGCAAAGTTTCCGTAGTCGGCCATAACAAATTTTTAAATATTGTCTGTACACCTTTTTTTTTTCTTTCCTGGGCTCGTCTGACTATGTGTCTCCGAATAACACTGAAGCCTATTGGCTTATTGTGTTTTACCCCATGTTAGTTCATAGCACCCACTCTATCACCTTTGTACCTTGTACAAGTTTGTACAGATCCTTGGGTGAGTGGGTTCTATACGTTGTTGGATCAACCTGGGGTTGTCCAAAAAGAGCCTGTCTTTTGCAATCTAGAGCTTCGCATTCGCACAGTATGTGTTTGGCCGTTTCTGGTTTCTTGTGACATAGTCGGCACATGAGTTCCCCATTGTACATGCCAATTTTGTTCAAGTGTCCCTTTACTGGGGCGTGCCCAGTCATCAACCCTGTTATCACTTTCAACTGGTCCCTATTAATTAAGAGTAGTTCTCCAGTTCTTTTGGGACATGGTCTACCTATGAAGGCTTTTCCATGTGCCTGTTTTGAGGTGCTTCCCCAATAGTTGATATGTTGTTCCCGAATCCAGTCATTTATAAAACCCTGGACTGTACTTTTTGGTACTCCTGGGTTTGTGTCTGGTTCCGGTGTTTCTTCTGACCCTCTTTTTGCAAGTTCGTCAGCCTTTTCGTTGCCTTTGATCCCTTTGTGACCTGGCACCCAAAATAGTTTTACTCTATTTCGGTCTGCCAGTGTTCTTAGTTCTTCGATGCATTCCCATACCAGCCTCGACGTAACTTTCTGACTCGATATGGCCTTAAGTGCCGCTTGGCTGTCTGACATTATTTGAATATGCTGATTTTCGACAGCTCTTTCATTGTTCGTTTTTGCACATTGCAAAATTGCGTATACCTCGGCCTGAAATACCGAGGAATGTATTCCTATAGCATAGCTATGGTTAGTATCAGGGTTTTTGGAGAATACTCCTGCCCCAGTGCCTTCCGCAGTCTTAGACCCGTCTGTATACCAGGTTTGTTCCTGTCGTTGGGCATTGGGCTCCCTTATGGTGATCTCCGCTCTTTCCTGTATTAAAACCTCAAAGGGAGTATTAAAAGAGTACCTCTTGGTTATGTGGTCTGATCTCATGTCTAGCACGTCTCCTGTCACTAACCTTGAGATACTCATGTGACCTGGCCTAATGTCAAGATTTCCCAGTGTATTCCCTAATCTGTAAGCACCTAATCTTGCCACCCCTTGTATCACATAGTGAAGAGGTGGGAGTCCTATTAGTGCTTCCATTGCAGCAGTGGGGGTTGTTTTCATTGCCCCCGTTATTCCGAGGCAGGTACCTTGCCTAGCCTCGTTATTGCTTTCCTTTGCTGTGTCTTTGGTCACCATACCAAAGCTGCGTATGTTATTATGGGTCTCACCACCATGTTATAAAGCCAGTATACCATGTCTGGTTTTAACCCCCATTTTTTTCCAAAGGATCGCCTTGCCATCATTAATGAGGTTTCCGCTCTCCTTGTGGTTCTTTCTAGATGCTGGTTCCAGGTAAGTCTCGAGTCAATCATAACCCCGAGATATTTTACCTCCCCCTTAAGCTGGATGCTTGCACCTCTTAGGTTTAGAGGCCCTAGTCCCTCCAATTTCCTCCTGCGGGTGAATGCAATTATGTCAGATTTGTTTGGGCTAATGTTTAGTCCTTCCGCCTCTGTCCATTTTGTTACTATATTTAGAGCCTCTTGCATTCGATCTCTTACTATAGTGTTGTGTTTTCCCTGTGCCATGATCACTAGATCATCGGAATATCCCAGGGTTCTGTCCCTTATCTTTGAGAGCCCTAAGCAGCCCGTCCACTACAAGGTTCCACAGGAGTGGAGACAACACTCCACCCTGTGGACATCCTCTCGCTACCCGTGCCGCTGTTGTCTCTCCCATAAGGGTTGTGTGTATAGTTATCTCCCTTAACATAGAGTCGATCCAGGACACGCATGTGTCCTCGGTTCCTCTGTGTTTGAGAGATCTAATGATTGATTCAACGGAGGTATTGTCAAATGCACCCTCGATATCCAAGAATGCTCCCAGCATTACCTCCTTGTTTTCCAGTGTGTTCTCCACCCTTTTTATTAGTTGATGGAGAGCTGTTTCAGTTGATTTCCCTGCACTATAGGCGTATTGGTCTTGGTATATTGGCCTTTGAACCAATATCCCGTCTCCAATATGCCTATCTAGCAGTTTTTCCAAAGTCTTAAGTACGAAGGACATAAGACTTATTGGTCTTAGGGACTTTGCCGTTTCCTGTCCCATTTTCCCAGGTTTTGGTATAAAAGTTACCCTAATATTTCTCCAAGCTTTTGGTATGTGTCCAAAGGCCAGGCTACTTCTGAGTATTTTACAGAGTCTGCTGTATAAAATATCAGGAGCTCTTTGTAACATTATTGGATAAATCCCGTCCATTCCCGGTGATTTATATGGTTCGAATGAGCTAATTGCCCATTTCAGTTTATCATAGTTCACCACTTGTTTGGCTATCCTCCAATCTTCCCGGTTGGCTCTATTATGAGCTTCCAGTCCGTTTAGATTCTGGTTAGCCGTTGTGTGTGCTATGGTTTGTGCGCCAGGGAAGTGAACCCTGAAGAGTTCCCTTACTGTTTCCTTCCCTGTGATTGTGTACTCCCCAAGTTCATTCTTAAGGGTGTTTATTGTGTGTTGTGTGTCTTTTGAGAGAATTTTTTGGAGCCTGGCACATTCTTGAGTGCTTGCTATCTCCTCACAGTGCCTTCTCCAAGACTCTCTCTTGACTTTTCGTAAAGCTATGTTGTAAACAGGTGCCTATGGTTCTATATAGTTCCCATTCGCTAGTGACTGTGTCATTAAACTCATCCACAGCCATTTCTAGGTCGGTTGTTGTTCTTATCGTCTTTCTCATCTTTGGAAGATTACATTCCAGGGAAGCATTGTATGCCTCCCAGTCTGTTTTCCTGGGATTCCGATAAGTTTCTTATATTTTTAATGTTTTTTTAAAAGCATTATTACTTAAATTTTTAAAGTTCTGCGGTAATATGTTAAATAAGTTTTAATTTAGGGAATTTATTTCAGATAGACATAACCTAAAACGAGTATTTCTAATACAATGTGAATTACGTGTCTTGTAATTATGAATATCGGACTGTTTCCTATGAGTTTCAACAAGTGTATGATGTAGATATAAAGTAGGTAGTGGCATAATTTTAAATTTAATAAAATGTTGTTGACAATGTTCTCTGAATCCATAATTCTGATAGCTTTTTTGCATCCGGAAGATTGAATAGATTGAGAAGAGTTTCCCCAAAGTGGTACACCATAGCTGACATGCGAGTGAAAGAGAGAGAAATACGGTTTTGAGGGTATTTAAGTTGGTATTTACGTTTATTGCCCGAATGTGTTTTAGCAAAGTTTTCGTAGTCGGCCATAACAAATTTTTAAATATTGTCGGTACACCTTTGGTCCGCAAAAAAAATTTAAGGCATTCATTTTTAAACTCGTCTGTATATCTTCTTCCTCGTGGTTTCTTTTGTGCTTGACTTACCAAATTATTGATAAACAGCGCTAATTCCTTGGGACAAAACTGGTATGTGATGGCCTGGTATTCGTCCAAAGACATCTCCTTATCTTTCTGAAGAGTTTCCACGCTGTTCCTTAAAAATTTGTTTTCATATTTCAATTGAGAAATATTTGACTTGTACTTCTTCTTTCTGGGTGTGTTTGATGACATACTTGAAGGTGTTTGCGTCGATATTGTGGGAGACAATAGATCCATTTCATCTTGATTTTCATCCGATTCCTGAATAGGTGTCACTTCATGTCCTAAAATAAAATAAAGAATAATGATTAATAATACTAATAAAAATATAAATCCCTAAATAAATTTATTGTAACCCATTTTTTCTTTTTTATAAACTACACCTTGATCTGAAATTTTTTTTAATAAAAATCTTAAATATTTTTATTCTTTAAAAATATTTAATTACGACGATATGTGAGTTAATAAAAAAAGTAAATTAAATCGTGGAGTATCATTTATAAAACAGGTTCCTCTGAAAAGACTAAAATACCGCCAAATTTTTTAATTTTCAAGAACATAGCTAATCCTAATTTAATTTATATTTTTTTATTTTTTAAATAATAGGGTATCTACATTCAGCTAGTTAGCTAAAGGAAACATAAAAGGGGAAACAGAGAGTTTACTGACAGCAGCTCAAGATCAATCCATTAACACAAAGTAATTCGCAAAAAATGTGCTGAAACAGACAGTAGATTCCAAATGTCGCATATGTAACACCAAGGATGAAACAATTAACCATTTTATGTCTAACTTCTCGACATTGGCCAAAAATTAATCCATAAAGAGACATGATAATGTTGCAAAGTTAGTACACCACAGCATAAGTAAGGACATTGAAGCTGAGGTCACCAAGAATTGGTACCATCACTGCCCTGAACAAGTGATTAACAATGAAAACGTAACGGTCCTATGGAACCAACAAATACAAACAGACAGGTACATAACAGCAAATAAACCTGTTATAATAATTAAAGATCGACAGAACAATCTGTGTACAATAATAGATATTGCAATTCCAGCCGATAGCAACGCAATCCAAAAAGAGGCAGAAAAATATCTAAAATATGGAGATCTAGCCATAGAAATTTCTAGGATGTGGAAAATCAAAACCCAGATTATATCTGTTGTCATTGGCGCTACCGGTGCAATTACTAACAGATTAGAGCATAATTTGAATAAAATTGGGGGAAATCATAATATTATACAACTCCAAACCGCTGCAATACTAGGAAGCGCACACATCATTCGCAGAGTTTTAGGATAGGTGCGACCAAAGAAATACGGTGTATTATCGGTCAAAACCTAATAAAATAAACCAGTGTACCCTTACAACATAAACACTGTGAAATTAAACAATAATAATAATTAATAATAATAATACTCTCCCTAATTCACCCCCTTACGAGTAAATTTCACCCCCTGAAGCCGACTGAGAGACTTAAGTAGGGAAAGGGACTGCTATTTTTATTATTTGTCGTAGCGCTACAGGTGAGAAAAATCCGGAAAACCACACCCACCATCATCGAAACAGTAACGCATGGCGATTTTTTATAATCATATCAACAGAAATTGAATTTCTGCTAATACGGCATATATCAAATCCAATAGAGAACCAGGCAAATAAATGCACATGGTCTTCTTTAGGATTCGAATCCCGGGTGTCTCTCTACCACAAAATTACTCGCAAATGAATGCGAGCGCCGTAGACACCTATACCACCGTCCCGTTAAATTAAAACAACTATTACATTTATGAGAATTGAATGTTTTTTCCTCGTTTTTTTTCTATAAAATAATTTTAGACTAATTAAAAATGAAATGTACTTTTGATAAAAGAATTTGTTCAATAAGATGTAGGTACACTTTTTTTATAGAAACACTAATAGTGACAACGTAATTAGAGGCAAATAAATTCCATGCTAAAATTAGACTCATTGCAAACCTGAAGTTTTGACATTAGAATCATTATACATATTTCTAACCTCATTTTAAAAATTTTAAATTACAGTACATCTTTTTTGTTGTCTATAATATGAAAGATACATTAAAAATTACCATTTTAGAAAGTTTAAATGACGATCATATTAAATATTTCATTATAAAAACTTCGAACTGATACGAATGTCGGCGTGCTCACCCGAAAGCTATAAAGTCGCCACTATCTGCTGCCCCTAAACATTTAACAGGCCAAAGAAGTAGAGAGGGTAGAAGCAGGATAAGGTACCGTCTGTGCATCCATCACGAGTGTAGAAATTATGCATGATCCAACCTTCCACTCTTACACACGTAAATGAAAAGGAGAGGTTGCCCTAAAGCACTGTAAACAAATTCCAGGATTGGCTTTATTCAGCGATTATGTTCATGTTCAGCTCTGTTTTTTGTTTGTGTTGTGGCTGCTGTAACCTTTTTGGCGTCAATTCTTTATTATCTTGCTTATATTTGTGCTTTGATTTCGATTTGGTTATAAAGTATACTTGTTAATTATTTTCTGATATACTATTTTATAATTGTTACAAAAAACCGTGCCTAAATCTTGTTTACAAAATGTACAAAACGAAATTGTGCATAGTGTCTATACTTTATCATTCTACCCGTCTCCACTTCATTGGAACAAGCACAATCTTTAATAAAGACAATTCTAGAACGTAAACGATTTGCGCATGCTCAGATGTCAAAATAAGAGCGGCGCTAATAGTGACTGACCGTAAGTGAACTTGCAATAACTCATGGTGGAAGAATACAGGTGAAGCGGTAAGCGGTACGAAATTTGGTCATTCTTGCGCATGACGTCACCTGCGGAGCATATTTTTGTTTTGCCTATGTCTCCAATGTTAAAAAGCGACTTTTAAAGTTATTCTAATATTTTCCTGGTAGTGTTTAGAAGTTTATAGATATATTTATCTTAATATTTAATATCATTTCTATATATCAATAGGCCTGTTTAGAAATTATTGGTACGTATTATTAAATTAATTTCTAATTAAGTTGGTAGTGTAATTGATATAAAGTTAGGTTATGTAACATTTTTGTTGTATTTTAAAGATAAAAGAAATAGTTTATATTCATTATTGTTATTTTAATATATCATTATTATTATTATTATTATTATATTATTGATACATTAAAATCTACTATATTTTAGGGTGTGTAGTTACTAACAAAATGCCAGGTTGTGCAGTGTTTGGCAGCAAGAACTATTTAAGAAAAACAAAGAGAACAAATATTAAGTATTTTGGATTTCCGAAAACAGATATAGCCAAAGCCTGGGTCAACGGTTGAGGGTGAAAAGATACAATTAATTTGAAAAATGGTATGATTTTTGCAAACCTAACTTGAATATGATTAATTTTATGTCTTGTTTCTTTTTTAAGCTTGTATTTGTTCCATACATTTTTCGAAGGATAGTTTTGAAATACCCTTACAACAGAGGCTATTAAACTACTCCACTAAGACTGGTAGAAACTTAAAACAAACAGCAGTTCCTACTGAAAATCTCCCATTGAAAAAAAGACAATTGTCTGCAGAAACTGAAGATAGATTAAGAAGGCAGGCAAAAAGATATCGACAAACATTTATTGAGAGCTTTGTTAATATTTCGGGGCATTCCAGACAATTGTCAACTGCAGACCAGGACAAGAAGAATCAAAGTTTGGAAACAGACACTCAAAATATATTGGTATCATCAGAACTAGAAACGTATGTACAAATTTACCTTATTAACAAAAAATGTGGCTTTGAAAAGAAAATTACACAACTTAGCATATACTAATTAACATTACAATCATTTTAAAACAATTTTTTTATTAAATATTAAACTTTGAAGTGATAATTGCTTTTATTTCAATATTAAAAATTAAATTATTATTTTAGAGAAAACTATTAAGAGTCTTCGTGAAGAACTAAACAAAATTACTGAAAAATGCAACAAATCAAATATAGAAATACTTTCATTGAAAGAAGAAATTAGCCAGTTGAAAAATAATTCTCAAGTGGAAATTCAGGAAAGTAAAGTAAATGTTTCACTCCGGGTCAAATAAATGTTTTATACAATGAAAATAAAAAAAGAATTCGTTGAAGTTCGGATGACATAGCATCCACAATCTCCCTAAGAGGCATTCGTCCTAAGGCTTATAGATTTTAAGAACTGTTCATTATCCTTTACCTGGGTTTACTACCTTAAGAGACTGGCCTAAATGTTTAAATTTAGAACAATAAATATACATTATAAAGTGTTAAGCAAGATAAAGAAGTAAACATTATGTATAAACCATTTTTAAACATAAATAAATCAATTTAAAATAACACCTGTGCTTTTTATTAAAATAAAGTATGTTTTGCCAAGTGTTTCTATTTATTAAATACATAAAGGGGTTTACCAGCACCCAACCATACAAGAAAGTAATTGGTCTGTGCATACAAGTTATTGATATCCATGTTTGATGACTAATTTAAAATTAAATTATTACATTTATAATCTATAAAAGTGACCACATACTTCCAAACTGATTATTTAAGAAAATTGGCTACTAAAAAAATATACTGATCATAATAAAATTCATTTCACCTTAATTTTATTGTTCAGCATTCGTTAACATTATACACAAGTTTACTTGAATCGATTCAAAATTATTTATTGTTGAAGAATTAATTACATTCTTATTAACAAAGATAGATAACATAAGTTAAAATTCAAAGGAAAAGAAACAAAATACTTATTCATAAATGAAATTTTTTATTTTAAAATTTTTTAAATTCTAATATCAAGACAAAATATAATATAAAAACAAAAATGCACAACCTAAGTACAAATATGACAATCGAGAAATATATATACAGGAGTATACACATAAATTAAAATGAACTACTTAATTCAAGGAATCAGAAAAATTTATCCACTTTGTAGTATACCTTTTTGAGCAAGAGTTTCTTGCTTTTTAAACATATTTAATGAGTCAGCACTTCCTATTATTAATTAATTGGCAAGAGGTTAAACATTTTTCCACTATACAGGGGACACTACATATTTCAGTTTCACATTTAAATTAGTTATTTGTGTATGCCTTTTATTAGTTCCAATTTTTATCCCTGCTGAGCCACTAAAACTTTTTAATGGTAATGTCTCTGTAAGTTTAGGTACGTTTTGGCTATCATCTTGATCTCAATCTATCAGATAGCAATGCTAGGTATGAAGATTTAAATCCTAGATGTAACATCCTCTTCCAAGTTTTGTGATGGAAAAATTCAGTTTCTGATGAACACTATCTTTTTTACGCCAGAGAGAAACTATATTAGGCTAAATTCCTTACACCATGGCTAAATTCGAAATAAATTACCTACTTTTTTTGTATAAAAGCACAAAATATTTTTTTTATTTGGCATTACTTTTGTACAAGCCTCTATCTGCCTATAGTGACTTTTCTTGTAAGTATTATTGAGCATAACTTGATGTTATTTGACGCAGTTGTTATTTTCTTCTAAATATATTTTCAGTTTTATAATGATTATAGAACTAGGAAATAAAAGTTAAACTTCTTGACAATCATTACAAAATGTAAACAAAGCCATGGAATGGCATGGCAGTGTATAGGCGGCCGTGGCAATACCGATGTTGACGTCATAAAACCTGCGCACCGCTTCACCTGTATCCTTACACCATGCAATAACTCTCTATTGAGTACATATTATGAATCCATATAATAAACGTTTGAATGCATCTTTTATTAAATGATTAAACTATTACCTATGTTTCAAATATTTTAATGTCATTTTGTTTTTTGGTTTTTTTTTTTTTAAACTTAAAACTTAAAAAAATCTATGTTAAATTTAATATTTTAATGTATTACTTTTTTTTTAAAGTAATGAATGACAAAAAATTTTAATTAATAATAAAGGATAGAGAGTTATTGCAAGTTCACTTAAGGTCAGTCATTATTAGTGCCGCTCACATACTTTGATTTTCTTTTACTCTACGGAGAATGGTCGCACTGCGCAGCTTTCTGGGTGCCTTTTAAAAGGAGATAGAAAACTCCGCCATTTTGAACCCTTATTACGTGTTGCCTACATCTTGGCGCAATATTTTTAATAGGTGCGTTTTAATCATCCGCTTCTGCTTCTGAATTGTCAGTTTTCTTGTTTTAATCTGACTGGTTAATACGACTAAACCGACAATTCCGGAAGCAGAAGCGGATGATTAAAACGCACCTGATATTTTGCTTGCTGCTGTCAGTGTCAGTGAATATTATTTTTGAAGTCACAGTTTATTGCTAAAGAATCAGTTAGCTCACTCGGACCAGTTGAAAGTTCCAAAATAACATCCACTCCAGGGATACAAATTCAGGATACGCAGAAGACTGCTGTTTTAATATAGGCGATTGTCATATATTGTATTATCTGAGTTGCGCAGTGTATAAACTGGAACATTGAGATAAAAAGTGCCGACGCAGAGTAAGCGATCTGATTCTTTAGCTATAAACTGTGTCATAAGGTTCAAAATGGCCGTGCCCTATGTTGGGCGTGTCGGACCTCTCTCTTGCCCCGTATAGTAATCAAAGTATGTGGTTTGAACCTTTATTTCTAATGCTTTAAAAATAGCATCATTCTGTAACCCTGGCTTAGTAATTATTTTTTCTGTCATCTTCTGTAAACTTCGCTTATTTGGGAGGCATAGAATTTTTAACATAAAGGCATATGCCCTAGGGCCCAAAAAGTATAAAGTTAAGGCAAATTGTTTGTATTGCTTTGGGTATCGCCTGGCTCTGGGTTGTTTGTTTTTTAATTCTGACTGAACTTTAATTATTTCTGCGAGAGGTTGACCTAAATATTGTTCACACATCTCTTTGAAATCATTTATTGACCAGTCCCGTTTTCTAGGCAAAATTTGTTTCTTGTTAAGTTGTTTCCTCGATGCTTTTAATTTTTATCTCAAGTTCATTTTTCTTGGAGATGATGCACTTAAAAATTTTGGTGTCTGGGATCCAACTGAAGGGGATAATTTTGGATGTGGCACAGACATAGATGTTAAAGCTACATCTTGAATGTTTATCCCACTAGGACCTGAAAAAATAAAATTTTGCAGTTTGTACCAAAAAATCTATATTATATTCATTAAAAGTAATAAAATTAAATTGTCAAATCTTATTTTTTATTACCTGGCATTTTTAGAAAATCTTCATTGGCAGCAGTAGAGGTCAGTACAGATTCTATTTCATCCTGAATGTTTACCTGGCTGGGACCTAAAAAAAATAACATTTGGTGTTTATAAAAAAAGAATCATATTTTAATTTATTATAAGGAAAACTTCAAGTTACAAAAGGTAAAGGACAATTTTTCATTATGATTTCTATCAATACCTGGCATGTTGAGAAAATCGTCGTCTTCAGGAATATTAACTATAACTGTATCTTCAGCATCTATATTTTTGGACACATTATGTTCAAATATAGTTGGAACTGCATCGTCCCGTAAATGTTTACGAGTTAATCCAACTGAATAAAACATTGGTTCAAAATGTTTCTCACACAATCTATAATTTTTGTGTAATTTTTCTGAAATTTTGCTCAGCAAGTCTTCTCGATTACAGGCTTTCAACCACTCTGCAATTCTGTAAAAATAAAGTTTTTATGATCAAAAATCACAACATAAAGGTGGATTTATAAACTACGTTCAGTTCGAGTTCAACATAAACAGAGCAGAATGACACGGTATGTTTTGGATAAGAAATTATAACGGATTCATAATTATTTTATAGCCAACACCATCTACAAATATAATGAAAACAAAAATAACACCAAAATATAATTTTATTTTGTGGAATTTGTGGTTATGTCTTGCCAACTCGAACTGAGCGCAAACTGAACGTAGTTTATAAATCCACCCTAAAACAACAATTAAGGGTCCCAAATAACAAAAAACCGTGTCTTAGATACATTAAACATGGTGTTTGATATTTTCTATTAAACATATATCATTTGCGATACTTGGCTTATGCTCAGATTTAAAAATTAATATATAACTACATTTCTACACCTAGTGTAACGTTATTGAAGTCAAATTATTACTTGCATAACAAAACTAATTTTGTACTCACAATCAATTACTCTACTGTTAACTTTTTATGATTTTTGGATTGGCTTTGATCTAATTTTTTAACAATCATTTTTAGTACATTTATGATGCACTGTTCACATACCTTTCAGGCTCCTTGGGAAACGAAAAAAAACTAGTTTGATTGTCAGTTTCAGGTGGACATGGGCGATAAGCGCATCTCTTTCGTCTTAGAGAAGCCATTTTATTCACCAAAATGGACCAAACAAGAGTCTTCAAACAATAAAAATAAGTTCCAATAATGTCTATCACAAACTAACTACTTGCACTTAAAAACTAACTAACAAAAAACGAATAGTTTAGGAAACACAATTATAAAACAAAACCATAAATAATGCTCAGCAACTTATTTCTCAGAGATCGTAACGTAACCAAACAGAAACAACAAATGGTTGTAATGGATCAATAATGTTTGTTTTTGTTTACTGTTTTGACACTATTGACGTTGACACTATTTCCACTTACGGTCGACATGCGCACAAAAATTCGACCCCCTGAAATCGGTTAGCTTTCGCTTCTGTAATAGTAATTATTCTGGGCCAGTACCATGCAATTAAACAGTTTACCTTACATATTATTTTATCTATGGTATCGGATCGCATGCGCATAGAGGGTCGCGCTTGGACATGATCGGCTCAAGTTTTATATCGATCGAACAAATAAAATAAATGAACATAAAAGATGTTTCAGGTTATACATTTTTAGAGGTAATTTAATATTAAAAACTAGCTGACCCGGCAAACGCTGTTTTGCCAAGTATATTATTTCTAGGAAACATTTTTTTAGTTCAATAAAAATAATTATCTACTATAAGTGTGCGGGGATGTACTTATAATCGAAAGCGTTGTAAACAATGAAAGTATGCTTTATTTAGGTTAATGAATTAATCTTTATTAAAGTAACGAATATTGCAATATTACATTGACACGTTGCGCGCCATTTTGCAATATGCGTCGTTACCTTTTCGATAAATGTTAATTTCAAAACACTTATAAAGAGATTTTTACTAGCTCAGAGAAATTTAATATCAAACATTACTTACCTCAAAAATTAAAAGAAATAAATGAGCACATTGACCATATTTTTCTCAGTCGTGAATTCAGCTTTTCTAATAGACAACTTTAGGGTAATAATTTTTCTAGGAAATGTTGGGCACCAATAATTCTCTTTTTTTATTTTTAGAAGCTAGTGATAATTATAAACTCTAGCTTTATCAATAAAAGAAGTTAATAAAAACTTATACAGAATTTAGTTTGAGTAAAAGAGAATTGTTGTAACCTTTAAAAAATAAGATTCAACATATATACTTATAAAAATTAACGATTTTACTTAGATAAAAATAAACCGTTCAGAAACAAATCATATACAGTTTATCAAGTATCAATTTTGATTCCGTCATAGATAAATTTAGTCACTAGTAATTACCACTTTTGCCTTTTTGCTGGCAACTTCTTTTGGAGGTAGTTGAAATTTCTGCACATCTGGAACCCAAGCCTTTGTCGGTTACTCGAACATGAACAGCATGCTTTTTTTGTCTTTGTTCTCGTTCTTCCTTGTAACTGTGAGTTGTAACTGTCGCTTTTACCAGTTAAATCAGCTCGTTCAATTTTACAGCGTTTAGTTTACAGAGGTTAGGTTACAGCGTGTGGGTTACAGCTGCATTCATTCGTTTTCTAAACAAAAATAGATTTTGTTTTTCACGTGGCTCTTGTACGAGATATAAATTAAATTTGAAACATCTACTTTTTTAAAAAATGAACCAAGATACAATAAAAACTAATGACTATAAACATTGTGCCGTTCTAGCAACCAGAATGAATCATAAAAGCATATTTAACTTTACTATCAGAAAACTAATAACTAACAAAAGGTTTGAATAGTATTTCTACCAAGATATTTTATAACGACATTATACTTTTTATGCTTACCACTTTTACAGCCAAAACACCACCAGATATGAAGAGAAGGTAGTAATAAATGAAATTTAAAAATGTGATGCGAGATCATTTGGTTAGCTGTACTCCCACTTTAAGAAATTTCCCTTTCTTTGGAATATTGTGTGTGGCGATAATTGAATTATACAGGATGGCACATATTTAAAATTACATTTTTAATTAGACTTTTAAAATGTTACAATATATTATATTACAATTCTTGATAGCTATCTAAACATCAAAAAAAATTATTCCTATTTGTAGTATCACGATTGCACAGTTCAAAAAATTCGGTGAGCGTAATTTTTGGTGGATTTATAGCACGATCAAGCGCTGTATCGTTCGTGAAATATACGCGCTGGCCGTTTTCAAGATGGACAGCTAAATGGATAAATGCTGGATCCCGTTCATGAATTGGGAAAACAAAAATACGCCATACAGCTTCATTGGAACTGATATACCGGCCAATTTGATAATTCGTAATTTCATCATTTTGATTCAACGGAGGAGCATTTACATTAGTATTTTCAATTCTAAATACAACCATATCACTTCCTTTATTCACATACTTGCAAATATATTTGATACTCTTCAAGGAACTGCATGACTCAACATTAATATGAGCATTAAATGTTTTGCTCAGCAGAGGTGAATATGTTAACTATAAAGTTTTTAATTAACAAATAAAAAATGGGGGTTGATCGTAGAGGGGTGAAAATTAAGGGTTGTATGTATTTTTGTATGCTGTATCATAAAAAAATAAAAACAAAAAAATTTTGTCTAAAAAATAAAAAAAAATTAGGGGCTGACCACCCTTAACTTTTAGGGGGTTGAAAATTAAGGGTTGTATGTATTTTTAATGCCACATAATAAAAATAAAAAAAATTTTATCCGAAAAATAAAAAAAATTAGGGGTGGACCACCCTTAATATTTAGGGGATTGAAAATTAAGGGTTGTATGTATTTTTTAATGCCACATAACAAAAAAAAAATTTATCCAAAAAATAAAAATTGGAGTCGACACCCCTAATCACTTAGGGGTTTGAAAGATAGATAGTAGCCGATTCTCAGACTTACTGAATATGCATAAAAAATTTTATGAGAATCGGTCGAACCGTTTCGGAGGAGTATGGGAACGAACATTGTGACACGAGAATTTTATATATTAGATGACGAAGAAGTTCATGTAAAGAACTTCTGAAAGTCTCGATTAAAACTTGAATTAGTGTTAATACTGCTGTAACCATTAGTGCTGCAGTAACGAGATTTTACCTGTGATCTGACATCTAAGATGGTTTCGATTTAGTGATATTTACTACAAGTAAATTTCTACAAACTTATGTGCGATATTTTTTACATTTTGTCAGCAAACTACGACTCAACGATTCAAAATTAAATCGCAAGGGATACTTAACTCTTTCAAGGGCGGAGGTATGTTAACAGTAAATGGGCAGGTAATAAAAAACTTATTTAACTTTGCAAAATTTTATGAAATCAGACTTAAAATATTTATTAAAAAACAAAAGTAAACTCAATGTCTAGTTTTTTCTTTCATTTTCGTAATAAAAAAAAGGTGGTTTATTTTTTGTACGGGTGCACATATTCAAAATTTACTATTCAGTATGGTACCTTTCAAAACAAACCTTATCTTATCCCAAACAAAGTGGCATATTACATGTAGAACACATCCAGTTTGTACAAACTTGTTGTTGGCTTGTACTGCATAAACCACATCCTCCTCTGCTGGTATATTTTGGTTGATGATCCGAATTTTCATGCCTAATTTTTTTTGGAACAAATGGTTTATGCTTTTTGATGGCTACACTCAATGATGAATGTGACCTTTTTGATAGTCTTTTTTGAACTGCTACTAAGTACTCGACAATGGAGAGCCTGAAGTTTTTCATTGTGGTTTTATTAAGATTTAATTGTTTGTGTAATACAAAAGCATTAACGACCTAAGCGTCCAAAAAATAAAAGAAAATTCTATGCCACCATTTGTGATTCTTTCTATTTATTTCATAGGTGCGTTTGTTCTGGTAAAATTTATCTACCCCATTCATGTGCTTGTTATAATCAGTAAGAAGTTGAGGACATGGAATTTAAGTTACTACACCAGCTGGATTTCTTCTATTTACGGTACAAACATCTGCAGGGTTGTGGTAGGACAGCAAGTTTACAGCTTTTTTATCCATCTATTTTACAGCAAGCAAGCCATTATTGCTGACACTAAAATCAAAATCCTCTCTTTTTAATTGCTTGTCTTCCAATAACTTTGATTGAAATAAATCTTTTTGACTTAATTGTCCCACAAGCATATATTTTTTGTTTTTGTAGATCATCTAAAAGGGGTACATTTGTAAAATAATTGTCAAAGAATAACCTATGACCTTTATTCTCTAAACCATGTGACAAGTCTCGAACCACTCGGCCACCTAAATCTTTCTCAACAGCTGTTTTTCCAGCGTAAATTTGAAATTTGTAGCAATAACCACACTGATCAGCCAACATCCACACCTTACACCATCTTTTGATAGGTTTTTTTGGGAAGGTATTGTTTTAAACTGGACCTGCCTTTAAATCTTATCATAGATTCATCAATAGACACATTTTGTGACAGATTGAAGCAATCCACAAATCGATCTTGTAAATGATCCAGCATCAGCCTAATTTTGTGAAGTTTATCAAATTTTGGATCAGTTCGAAGAAGAAGTTGATTATTATCATTCACATGCAAATGACCTAATAACCAACTAAATCCTTTTGACGGCAATAAGGAACTAATATATGTGTCGTGTAGTAAACTGGAACTTGACCAGAAGTCTCTATAGCTTGGCAATTTTTTGATACCCATCAACAAATTAATAGCTATGAAAGTTTTCATATCTGCAATATTTGTGGGATTGTATGGTTTATCTAATTGTTGGGCATACAAGCATTTCAAAAAAATCGTCAGTAAAAAAGAGTTGAAACAAAACACCAGGATCGTGTTCCTTCAAATTTTGTATATTTTCAGGAACGCCAAATGCGCTAGAAAATGCCATAGGGTCAATTGAGCTATTTTCTTTATTCCATTTTATAACGAACTTTGGTTTTCTAATATTCTTTTTTTCTCTTCTAAGTTGCTGCAATAGGCTCAGGGGCTGCAGTAGGCTCAGGGGCTGGAGCGGGACAAATTTTAGGGTGCTTTTAAATGACATTT
The DNA here is from genome assembly GCA_927349885.1 of Psylliodes chrysocephalus. NCBI lineage: Eukaryota > Metazoa > Arthropoda > Insecta > Coleoptera > Chrysomelidae > Psylliodes > Psylliodes chrysocephalus. The sequence goes on along the minus strand of OV651813.1, from coordinate 66,128,477 downwards.
TAGCGTATTAAACTGTCACTAATCCGACTAAACCGAACGCTAAAAGGGTCGTTTGGAGTTAAAAGTGTTAAAGGAGTTAAAGGAACTTGGCAGACCGAACGCACATAGTCTAAGAGACAACGGCACATCGTCTTCTGGATCCGAATCTACTAACTCAAAGATCGATTCATTTTCCATTACGTTAGGATTTTCTTCATTTTCGGGATCATATGTTTCTTCTACCAGAGATTCAGTGTCCGACGGAATATTTTCAGCATCACTAATATCTGTGATGTCTTCATCATCTACATACAAATCCTCGAATAGTTCCTTTTCAGATATACCTACTAACCTGAATGGCAGATATTCAGGAATGTCTCCCATTATTTGTATCTGTAAATTCAATAAAAAGATTGTCTAGTTGTGCAGTGGTACAAATATTGGATTCACACTAATAAGATTTTTTACAAAAAAAATATACTTCAAACTACAAAACTATTGTTTTACTCAATAATTACAAGTTTAATACTATGTCATCTTACCTAAAACAAGTCTCTTTCAGTTTGTTTTTACAAAAAAAACACGCCTACAAAATTACACGTGCTCAACAGACAGTTATTGGTAGCACAATAAATTTACCTTCCAGTCTCTATGGTAAAATATTAGAATTGGGGCACATGCCGCCATTTACACATGAATAGATGTATCTATGTATTGGAACTGGCGGTACACGAAACAGTCCAGTGCGAATTAAGTTGTAGACTTAGAAATGTGTGGTACATTTTGTAGACCAGCGCACATATAATGTATAATTTTTGTGGTCCATATTTTGTACCATCGCCCTTGAAAGAGTTAACTATATTGATGAATAATTTATCTATCTGTTTATTGAACCGTAGGACCTTCTATGTCATAAAAATCTATTTTTTTTTTAGTATTACCTATAAATATTCATGGAAAATAACATTACCGAAAACAGGGTCATGCTGGGTAAAATAACTGGTTTCCCCAGATGGCCCTGCGTAATCATAAATGAAAACGACGTAAGCATGGGCGATGCACCCGACAATTCAAAAAACTGGTATATCGTCCAATTTTTTAATGACGGGAAATACGCCTGGTTAGCCGAGGAAGATTTATCTTCTTACGAAGAAAATGTAGAATTACTAGCAAAACGAAACCAGAAAGAAAAAAAATTGTTGAGCGCAATTAGGGAGGCCGATCAACAATTATTACTAAAAAGAGAAGATCCTGATTATTGTATTACCGTCAATAGAAAAAGAAAAATACCTAAAATGTTAAGTATAAAGCAAGAAGCTGAATTGGACGAAACAAATTCAAAAAAGGATGAACAAATACCCAAAAGGAAGAAAGTCAATATAATAAATATTATAAATTACGAGGAAAAGAACACTAAACGAGATAAAGAAAAAATAGGTATTGTTGTCGGGAAAGGTAAACCTTTTTTGATTTGCTTTTTGATATATTTTATTTAGTTTTCCATTGCATTAATAATACAATGGCACCAATAAAACCATTCCTGCAACCGACTGTTTACCTAATAAATAAACAGAACACTTCGTTAATAACTAATCTGTATTTTTTTAGGGGTTATTGTAGATGAATTTGTAAGACATTTGTTAATTGCTGGGTTTCACCTAAATGTTTACAACACGTCGTTTGAAAAATGGAATAAATTAGTCAGAAAGTTTCAACACGTTGGAAACATAACCGCATTATTAAGCGCGAGAGCCGTACTGGAAGGTTCCACAAATGTTTTCCTTTTCTTTAAATTCGAGACTGAAGTCGATGATATTATCAACAAAGACTTTGAGGGTGATCAGAAAACAAATAAAATAAGAACGAAAGGTAAATAAAATAGTTTTTAAAGTAGTTTGAAAAAATTTGCTCGTTAAAAATGAATCTTTTAAATTAATAGAGATCCCCCCGATCTCTATATAACAAATAAAATAAAAATAAATAAAATTTGCTCGAACTTGGACCATCTGGATTGGCGCTTCAGTGTGCTGACCGCTGAACCATCTAAGCATTGTGTATCTGGTGTCTTCGTTGTCAATTTGAGTATTTAATTTTGACAAAGTTGGACTCCAGATATACGGAGTGGCCCAAAAGTCTGGAAACAGCCAATTATCTTGGAAATTGCTAGTCCTAATTGTACAAAATTTGGGGTACACCTATTAGGGGATATGGAGATTCCAGATTTGATATCTGCAATGTTGCCAGATTTCCCATTTCTCTAATATTATTAGTCACTTTGGTTTTTTAAATTCATCACCCTGTATGTTTAGTCATTATTGGAATCTCCTATTCAATACGAGTTTAACCATGTGTAACACTTATGATTTTATTAAGTCTAGATGCTCTTAAATAAATAAAACAGCGCAAAATTTGTAGATTTGAAGAAATTTTATGTTTAAATCTAGAATGCTGTGATTTTGACATTTGTTCACCATTTACATTATTAACTAAAACTGACAGTAGTTTGATGTGTTTTGAAAAGTTCTGCAAGGTTCTGCAAGCCTAAGGACAATAAAATTGATTCATTAATAAACGAAATATATTAAAAAAGACAGAATTCGTTTTTGACGATCGTCCCGCCATATATTTATATACTTTGAAAAAACACAAATAGTGAAGAAAAGTGCAAATAAGTGCACAGAAACTAAACGATTTCGAAAAGTACAAACAATATTCATTATGAAAAGTCGAAATTTAAAGCTTGGACTGCTTTGGAACATAACAAATAGCCTTCATGTATTTAAGAATATTTTAAAATTTTAACGTTTAACCTTCATTTTACTTAACCCCAATATTATAGGATTACGTTTATTTTTCTACAACTTTTTACTTATTAAAATAATAATACATAGCTGAACTTAAAGACTCGATGACGGAAATTTAAAAAATAAAAAATCAAAATACAGCCTAAATACAGCACAAAAACAAGTTAAAAACTACGAAATAACAATGAATATATACTCGCCTCAGATAAGTAACTTCGACTGAGGGTGGTGATGAAACGCGTGAGACAGAAGATCGCACTTGTTCGTTTTATTATGTAGTGGACAGTAATAAAAAATTCAGTTTACAAAACTAAACCAGCAAGTATTGCAGACCTAAGGCAACGAATTATCGATGAATCTCGATTAATTTCTAGGCAATCATGGAGAAATGTGGTAGACGCATTCTACCATCGATTAGGGTACTGTCAACTTACAAATGGAGCACATTTTGAACACTTGATAAAGTAACCATTGCGTTAAAAATGTTGTAATCTTTCAATTGTTACGTTTTAATGTAGTTGAAAATAGTTTGTATTAAAAAATTTATTGAGACAATTTGGCGTTGCCAGACTTCTGTTTTATTTATTTAAGAGCATCTACACTACATAAAATCATAAGTGTTACATATGGTTGAACTCGTATTGAATAGGAGATTCCAATAATGACTGAACATACAGCGTGATCAATTTGAAAAACCAAAGTGACTAATAATTTAAGAGAAACGGCAAATCTGGCAACATTGCAAATATCAAATCTGGAATTTCCATATCCCCTAATAGGTGTACCCCAAATTTTGTACAATTAGGATTAGCAATTTACGAGATAATTGGCCGTTTCCAGACTTTTGGGCCACTCTGTATAATGCTCATGTATATCATTAATAATCTTTAAATAAAGTGTTTGGATTTTACGGTCTTCTAATTTGTATTAGGCATTATACATAATATTATTATAACTTACTTGAAGACGGATCAAGTTGAAAATTAAATAAAATAGGAATTGCTTTTAGCTTCAAATTATTCTTTTCCGGCGAGAGATTCATAACAAAATCATAATTTATAAATTTTTTCCAATATATTCTAGTGTTTTTGTTAATTTTATCAATTTCAGCAGTTCCTATTTCTAGTTTTTGAATCCAAATTTTCATTGCTTTAAGGTTTGTTGGAAACCTGTATACAAAAAGACTAACAATATTCTACCATATATACAGGATGTCCCAAAAAAGTAGACCAATCCGTTAACCATAGATTCCTAAGGTCACAGTGTAAGAAACCTCTGTTATTATTTTTTCGATTATGTTCATGCAACTATTTCCCTCTATGAGATAGGTAATATTTAGACTCAAATTATGATTTGTCATCTCAAAAAACCCCAGTGTACCAATTTTAAGCCATTCACTTAATGAAACGGCGAAACTAAACTGAAATACTTATTTTTTTTAAATTAACTTTGTTATCCTGTTTATTGAACATGACTTGCAACTAGCTCTCACTATGAGGTAGGTAATATATAGGTTTAAATTATGATTTGTCATCCCGAAAACCCGAGTGTACCAATTTTAAGCCATGTACTTAATAAAACGACGAAAATATAATGAAAAATTTATTTTTTAACATTAACTTCTTATATTGAACATGATGGCCCCAATTAAAAAAAAAATAGTAATAGAGGTTTTTTATACCCACCTAAGGAATCTACGATTAACGGATTGGCCTACTTTTTTGGGACCACCTGTACTTGTACCGTCTATGTTTTTTTGGTTGCGACACGTATGTCGCAACTCTTTAGATATCATAATGTTTTCTATCTACAACATGGGAACTCATGAATAATGTACTAAATTTAAATATTTTTCAACACAATGAAAATATTATTTTTTAAAACACTGCTCACACATTTTAAAGTAAAACTTCTTAGGCCGCGGTTCGATATTTGATAAATAGGCAGCGGTCCGATATTTGGTGAGAATAGAAAGTGAAATTTCAAGGACACGTAAGGTGTAAAGCACATAACTATGGCAACGCTAATTAAAACATGTATCGAAATTAGAAGAACTTTGATCTTGGCATTATATATGATTTTTTTGTTTGAAATATACAAGGCGGAACCGAGCGGAGAGAGGAGTGGAGTGCATAGCGGAGTAGAGTGAATTGGGAAGGAGTGGAGACGGAACGAAGGGGAGTAAATGGAGTAGAGTGGTGTGGAGAAGAGAAAAGCTATATTTTTCTCTCTCTATGTCGCTCTCTCACACACATATCATATACATACCACACACACCACGCTCACACACACAAACACACACACAAAAACACACAAAAACACACAAAAACGCAAAAACAAAAACACAAAAACACAAAAACACCAAAACACAAAAACACAAAAAACAAAAAGACAAAAACACAACAACACAACAACACAAAAACACCAAAACATAAAAATACAAAAACACAAAAATACAAAAACACAAAAACACAAAAACACAAAAACACAAAAACACAAAAACACGAAAACACAAAAAACACAAACACGAAAACACTAAAAACACAAACACACACAAAAGCGCACGCACACACAAAAGCGCACGCACACACAAAAGCGCACGCACACACAAACACTCGCACGCATTCACATACACTCGCACGCACTCACATACACTCGCACGCACTCACATACACTCGCACGCACTCACATACACTCGCACGAACTCACATACACTCGCACGCACTCATATACACACACACACGCGCGCGCGCACGCACGCACACACACATACACACACACACGCGCGCACACACACGCACGCACGCACACACACACACGCACGCACGCACACACGCACCTACACACACACACACACACACACACGCGCGCGCGCGCACGCACGCACGCTGGCACGCACGCGCACACACACACACACAAACACACACACACATGAGCAATTTCCACTGGCAGCTATTAGATTTTATATTGAATCCATACATATCTCCTATTAGGCATTCCAAACAAATGAATTACCAGTGGGCAGGTTTGGTATATCTAAGGGTGGCGACATATGGTGTATTCTATCTACTTTACGTAAAATCATTAATAATGGATTACATTTAAATATTTTATGTCAAACACAATAAAAATAATATTTAAAAAACCTACCTATACATTTCTTCATAAATTGGCAGGCTTGGCGACTACTACTTTGAATAAAAATAGCGTCCAAGTTGCAAGACTATGTCGCTACCCCCTTAGATATACAAGAATTTCCCACTGGCACCTATTGTTTGACAGGTCGTTGGAATGCCTAATTGTGCATACTTTACTTTTTTAGGGATAATCAATGCTACTCCTGTAACACCTGCTTTTTCTAATAAAGTAGAACAGGTCATTGAAAGAAGTGAAGGTAAATATTTGGAAATGCTTGTATTAGGAACTAAGAAGCAGGCCATTGACGCCACATTAACGCTGTTTACTTCTGGAAAAAGAAGTTTTTTTGATGAGTGCTTACCTCTGTTTAACGCATTCTGCGAAAATGGGTACCATATTGGAAATGCCGGGTAAATAAATCATAACTGTGTAAATGTTCTTTTCCTATACTTAGAGAATATTTTTCAAAAAATTTTCCGTCGACCGACCATTTATGATGTATTTTAACGCACTCAAAATCGTTGACTAATGGTTCCTATTAATGAATGATTTTCTGTTAATCAACGATTTTATTATAGAGAGATACCGGTGATAATCCCTATAAAAGAAAATAAAAACTTGCGTGAAATGACATTCCGGTGACAATCTCCGGCGAGACGCCACCTTTTTGGGCTTTCGCCGGCGGATCGCCAGCAAATCGCTGGCGAAACGCCGAAATGAATCTCTGGCGAGTCGCTGGCGATCGACTATGCATACGGCTGTTATATTCTCCGAGCAATTAGGCATTCCAACGACCTGTCCAAATGGCTCCCAGTGGGTAATGACAGTTTAGATATGGCAACCCTGTTGTCATGTTGTCATTAACAGGGTCAATGATACATATAGATTGCTCAAAGCTGGTCGTTTACGAGCGGCCATATTGCCTGGCAAATATTTATTAATTTGAATCGGTTTAGCAAAAATGTGTTTTAAAACCAATTTTTAGCCTTTAGATATTTAAAAAAAAATAATTGCTTACATTTTTACTTCAAGGCATACGCTTATGTTTATTTTGAAAAATATGGATAATCAATCTATGTAACTATCTATTTCATTGACCTTGTCAAATCACCAGGTCTACAGGGTTGCCATAATTTTGCAATATCATAACCCGTCAAAGCCCACTGGTAGGCATTCAGTTTGGAATACCTAATTGCTCGGAGCTTATATTGACAGTTACCTATGGTGTAGGCAACCAAACATACACATACGTTTGAAATCAAGGTATTTTAATACTATCTGTCATTGCATGTCATTATTTAATTTCTTAAAAGTAAGATATCTTTATTTTTGAAAAGTACGGTCGACGGAAAAGTTCTATAACAAACTCGTGAATTAAAATGGCTATTAACAAGCTCGAACATTAACGTGCTCGCTCTGCTCGCGTGTTAAATTATCTCGATTGATAATCGCCCTTATTAATACACTTGTTCGTTAGATAACCATTCTACATTTGTTGAAGGTTACATTTAATAATACGCGATTGTTTAAAATAGTGGTAATGCTGTTATTCAATACGTTTATTTTTAATGGGTGTTAAATTTTACGATTTTAACAAATTGTAATTCTGTAAAAATAAAATTAACACACGTTAAATTTTCAAATAAATTAACATTAAAAGTAGTTCAAATTTGCCATAAAAGTATGGTTTAGTTTTAAGATCTGTCAAATAAATGTCATGCCTTTTGTCATATTTATTGTATCTGTCTGTTTTTTCACAAGAATATTGAGTAGCGGCCGAATGTACTTTATAAACTATTTGGTAGGCCATCAATTTTCAATAAAAACAAAACTAACCCCAGTAACTTTATATTAGTGCCCTTTTACGGCAAATCAATTACTAACTACAAAAAGTGTATATACACTATAAATAAATATAATTTCTAAATACAATTTGTGTAATTTCTGTTAAAATTACTTGAGTAGTTTCAAAATTTTTCATTTTTATGATTTTCTTGCATTATGAGTTGAATTAAACAATCCGAAGTCATAGTTTCCTTTATGTTAAGTTTTAACGTTATATTTTTAACGTCCGTTAAATTTTAACATATTCGTTATAGAATTACGAAAGCTTCCTGGGGCCACTTTTTTTTATAAAAAAAAATATTATTATCTCGCAATTGTGACTTATTATCTCACAATTGCGACATATTATCTCGCAATTGTGAGTTATTATCACGCAATTGTTACTTATTATCACGCAATTGTGACTTACTATCTCGCAATTGCGACTTATTATCACGCAATTGTGACTTATTATCACGCAATTGTGACTTACTATCTCGTAATTGCAACTTAATATCACGGAATTGTGACTTATTATCACGCAATTGTGACTTACTATCACGCAATTGTGACTTATTATCACGCAATTGTGACTTACTATCTCGCAATTGCGACTTATTATCACGCAATTGTGACTTATTATCACGCAATTGTGATTTACTATCTCGTAATTGCAACTTATTATCACGCAATTATAACTTATTATCACGCAATTGTGACTTACTATCTCGCAATTGCGACTTATTATCACGCAATTGTGACTTACTATCTCGCAATTGCGACTTATTATCACGCAATTGTAACTTATTATCACGCAATTGTGGCTTACTATCTCGCAATTTTAGAAACATAAATGACATTTTGTGTCTAACTAATACACACAAAAGAAATGATAAATACAATTGAATATTTGAAGGAGTATCTACCAGAATGTAACGACGATATTTAATTCTATTTTAAATGCCAACTTTTGCAATGTTGAAATTGCTTAGTTTCTGAATGTAATAATACAAAATTATGTTTTATTTTTGCGAAGGAAATATTCTTTTATTTGTTCTTTTCTCTTTAAAGTGATGTTTCTATTTTTGTTTATTTTATAAGTTGGTGTATGTACTACTAAAATCAGTATTTTTTACCATTTATTTTTGTATGACAGGAGATTAAAAATACTGGGATTAAAACTAATATACTTCGGTAGGATCAATTAATTGTTCAACAGTAACCAATCCCCTTAATCAACCAAATTAAAAATACTACGGTTTGAGGCGTACCTACGTGTCATTACCAGTATTTCTCGTTAGTATCTTATGTTTCTATTTGGCCTAAAAATGCATTACTCACAAAAATTTATAACTTTCAATACTAGTATTTTATTAAGTTATCTGTTTCACTTTTTAATAAACTATTTGCATTAAATGTTGATATGTATTTAAATGTTATTTCAAATCGTACATCACTGTGTACATAGATGTGGTTGACTGTATAACAGCAGTGCTTCACAGGGAACCAAGTTGCATTTTGTTTAAATTGCTATGATTTCAACAATTTTGTTTTTACAACTATAGTGGTCCTTACAAATGAAATAATATAAGATATTTTTTATTTATATACGACATATTTTCAGAAATTTAACTTCAATAGAAAATATACAACAGTAATCAAAAATTTGGATGGTTTTCTTTTGAACAACTGCCTGCATAATGTTTGTTTTTTATAAATTTTAAAAATACCTTGGTAAGTTAAAAAATTATCATTAAAAAAAAACAAAGTAGTTATGTATATTACTTTATTGCATATTAATAGGTTCATCCAATATTGCGAACAGTGTTTCCTTAGTATACCCCACCAAGACTCGATGCGTTGATTACACTGACTGGTTCCATAGATGAAACTGTTATCATTCAAAAATTGATCTTCATTTTTAAGAGCAGTTCTTCTCAAAAATTTTTGCATTTGTTCTACAGTTCCATTTTCAGTACCCATATCGGATCTAATTTTTCTTGGACACCCACCATATTTTTCAATATTCTTAAGAAAAAACCCTAAAACAAAAATTGCATCCAGTAATTACTGAAAAATATATACCATTTTTCCTAGTGTTCCTTTTAACTCACCTGCAATTATTTTTGGATCATTCGTATTTGAAGATATGCTTTCAACCAAATGATAAACCTCGAGTATCCTTCAATAGCGCCATTTATTCATATACCATATGGTTTTAGTTTATCATATGAGTCAAGATGCCATAAAAAATTGGGACCAGTATTATTATATTGCCTTCTATGCAGTCTTCGTCTTGTTCTTAGTTCTACTCCAGAAGGATCTAAGTTTTGTAATATTAAACGAACCATATTCTGCGAAACAGAGAAACCATTTTGAATGCATTTCAAATGCATCCATCTATAGCCATGGAGTTGGGAAGAATTTTGTAACTGATGGTCTATAAAATTTACTAAAATATCAGCTCCACTGAAATATTTTTTTCTAAACAACTTGTTTTTGTTTAAAATCCTCTTTAGTTGTCGTTTGTTTTGATATATTTGTTGAAAATCTCTCTTTCAGTATGTTTCGAATTTCACTATAATTACATCCATTTAAAAAAATAGTGCATAATAAGATTATTTGTTGATCTTGAATCCATCGTCTAGTTTTGCAAATATCTTAAAAGATGGTTAAAATTGTAAAACAACTTAATGAATTATACATATGTTTAAACTCAAAACTCACCTGAAGCTACTACAAGCTCGAGAATGGAGAATCACTTCACTGTTATTTGTTATTTCACGAAACATTGACCAACGCTCACCATTTTAAGCAGACATGTAACGGCAAAATAACTCACAATTGCGTGATAATAAGTCACAATTGCGTGATAATAAGTCACAATTGCGTGATAATAAGTCGCAATTGCGAGATAGTAAGTCACAATTGCGTGATAATAACTCACAATTGCGTGATAATAAGTCGCAATTGCGAGATAGTAAGTCAGAATTGCGTGATAATAAATCACAATTGCGTGATAATAAGTCGCAATTGCGAGATAGTAAGTCACAATTGCGTGATAATAAGTCACAATGGCGTGATAATAAGTCGCAATTGCGAGATAGTAAGTCACAATTGCGTGATAATAAGTAACAATTGCGTGATAATAATTCACAATTGCGTGATAATAAGTCGAAATTGCGAGATAGTAAGTCACAATTGTGTGATAATAAGTAACAATTGCGTGGTAATAACTCACAATTGCGTGATAATAAGTCGCAATTGCGTGATAATAAGTCACAATTGCGTGATAATAAGTCGCAATTGTGAGAAAATAAGTCACAATTGCGAGAAAGAAATATTTTTTTTTTATAAAAAAAGTGGTCCCAGGAAGCTTTCGTATAGAATTACCACTAATATGTTTTAATAATTACTTACGAGTGCTGAATAATTATTATTTACTAGCTGCTGCCAATCATTTAAAATTTTCATTTGCCATCACTTGAAAAAATTAATCAATCCAAAACAACAAAAAGTCAAGATTCGTCAATTTGACCGCCCCTGTTGGACATGGAAAATACCTCCACCTTACATAAAACGTCAATTCACATATCAAAGCCACTATTAAAAATCTAATGTGTCCAACACATGACTTTTCCACATACATTTTACTTGAAACATTTTTTTATATACAGGGTGAGACATGAGGAACCTTACAGACTTCTACCATATGTAGAGTCCCTTAAGGGGTATATCATATGAGCATTAAAAAGTGGCAACACCCCTTCGTTATTAATATACGGGGTGTTTTGTGAATTTTGACCAAACTTTATATGGCCGTAAAATCTACAAGGATTACTAGATTTCTTTAATTTTTTGGTGGAGCTTTACACTGGTGTCTATCATTTAATTCATATCCTCAAAAGTTAAAAATTCCAGGATTGGCTTAGGAAAAATTAATCTCGACGATTCATATCAAAAAGTTCGCCCTGTATAAGATTTTTTTAAATTATAATAAGATATTTTTAAAGTACATAGAGAGGCAATCAAAACTGTGTATGTGACATGTTTGTCACATTTTCTTTAATTTTTTTATTAAGTTTTGATTTTGACAAAAATGTCACATACACAGTTTTGATTGTCTATCTATGTACTTTAAAAATATCTTATTATAATTTAAAAAAATCTTATACAGGGCGAACATTTTGATATGAATCGTCGAGATTAATTTTTCTTAAGCCAATCCTGGAATTTTTAACTTTTGATGATATGAATTAAATGCTAGACACCAGTGTAATGCTCCACCAAAAAATTAAAGAAATCTAGTAATCCTTGTAGATTTTACGGCCATATAAAGTTTTGTCAAAATTCACAAAACTTACATTTCGTTCTGTATTTGCTTTAGGGAATGTGCCATGTTCTCGCAAATAATTAAAAACTGATGCAAATGTTGAATGACAGGGAACTCGACGACCAGGAAATCTTCTATGATATTCTCTTGCTGCAGCTCTGCCATTCCCATTACAGAATCCGTACATAAAAATGATATCTGCATATTCTGCATTTGAAAACTTATGGGGCATTTTGAATAACAACACCAACAACAAAAATTCTAACACTATTATAAAATAGATAAAACAAAGCGAAATATTATTTTACACGTATAAATCATGGTTGCAAATGACAAATAAATAAGAAAAAACAAACGTCAAACTATCACAACCTACCTTGATACATAGGTACCTACTATGTATTTATAATAAAAATAAAACCACATAATATCTTAGTTGCAAGAATAAAATGTGCAGTTTTTATTAGATAATATTAATAACGAAGGGGAGTTGCCACTTTTTAATGCTCATATGATATACCCGTTAAAGGACTCTACATATGGTAGAAGTCTGTAAGGTTCCTCATGACTCAACCTGTATATTCATTGCCAACGAAAATACTGAAAAATTAAAATTTTACATTTTTCTCTAATTTTTTTCATTACGGCCCATTTTAGAAAAATCATTTATAAAACAAAAATTATATATATTTCGATAACAATTTTTAAATTTTTATTGTTAGAGATTTTTATTTCATTTTTAAGACAGTCAGTTGCTAGAATTCATAATATAAACATTGAACAAATAACAGTTGCAGTTATTTTATAAGAAAAACGGACTTTAAGTTCAAAAAAGTGGCATTTATGATCCTAGGACAATGAGAAATAAATAAAATTAACATTTTTCAGTAGGGTCCGAGTACAATTAAATCGGTCATTTTAAAAAGCCCATTATTTTTTATTACATTTTAATAATTTTTATTAAACTTTTTAATTATTTATTTTTATTTATTTTTATTTATTTATTTTTTTTTATTTTTATTTATTTTTATTTATTTTTATTTATTTTTATTTATTTTTATTTATTTTTATTTATTTTTATTTATTTTTATTTATTTTTATTTATTTTTATTTATTTTTATTTATTTTTATTTATTATTTATTTTTATTTATTTTTATTTATTTTTATTTATTTTTATTTATTTTTATTTATTTTTATTTATTTATTTTTATTTATTTTTATTTATTTTTATTTATTTTTATTTATTTTTATTTATTTTTATTTATTTTTATTTATTTTTATTTATTTTTATTTATTTTTATTTATTTTTATTTATTTTTATTTATTTTTATTTATTTTTATTTATTTTTATTTATTTTTATTTATTTTTATTTATTTTTATTTATTTTTATTTATTTTTATTTATTTTTATTTATTTTTATTTATTTTTATTTATTTTTATTTATTTTTATTTATTTTTTTATTTATTTTTATTTATTTTTATTTATTTTTATTTATTTTTATTTATTTTCATTTATTTTTATTTATTTTTATTTATTTTTATTTATTTTATTTATTTTTATTCATTTTTATTTATTTTTATTTATTTTTATTTATTTTTATTTATTATTTATTTTTATTTATTTTTATTTATTTTTATTTATTTTTAGTTATTTTTATTTATTTTTATTTATTTTTATTTATTTTTATTTATTTTTATTTATTTTTATTTATTTTTATTTATTTTTATTTATTTTTATTTATTTTTATTTATTTTTATTTATTTTTATTTATTTTTATTTATTTTTATTTATTTTTATTTATTTTTATTTATTTTTATTTATTTTTATTTATTTTTATTTATTTTTATTTATTTTTATTTATTTTTATTTATTTTTATTTATTTTTATTTATTTTTATTTATTTTTATTTATTTTTATTTATTTTTATTTATTTTTATTTATTTTTATTTATTTTTATTTATTTTTATTTATTTTTATTTATTTTTATTTATTTTTATTTATTTTTATTTATTTTTATTTATTTTTATTTATTTTTATTTATTTTTATTTATTTTTATTTATTTTTATTTATTTTTATTTTTTTTTTATTTATTTTTATTTATTTTTATTTATTTTTATTTATTTTTATTTATTTTTATTTATTATTTAGTTTTACAATACTCTCGAAAAAAAAAAGAAAGTAAGGGTTGCTAATTTCACCCCCCTATAATGTAACAGGAATATTGAAAAAATATCAGTGATTAGTTCTTTGCGAGTTCACGAAAATTACAGAATTTCAAGTTTCTAGTTTTACTGAAATTTTAGAAAAAAAAAATAAAATCTCAATTTTAGTCACCACCTTTTAAGGGTGATATCTCGGAAAGGGGTAGGCTAAGGAAATTTTGTTATAGGAAAGACCCATCTTAATTTCATACGAGTAATCACCTCCTGAATTTTGTCGCATGAATTTATAAACACCCTGTATATTAATAGGATAAGATTTTAAATGAAATGTAATTTTTGTATAAAAATTTTTTTGTTTCTACTGAATTTTTTTTTTTTTTTACTTATGTTGTTTCTGAAATGACCGATTCAATTAGAAGAACATAGCTGCGTCATCATTTGGCAAAGTAATTAATTGGTTATCGCATACTGGGGGTTTAGTGGAGTGTTAATATTATAGGAATATGGGAAATATTGTTTTATACCTAACAACTTAGTTATTTTTTATTTGTTGATAGTTATAGATAATATATATTCGAAATTCGAAGTAATGGATATGACGTAGCGGTGTTCTTCTAATTATAACCGAACCCTACTCTCTTATATTCCAATCAAAAGGAGGGTGTTTCTATAGCGAGCCCAACTAATTATTGAGTGGAGAACGACTTTTCTTCCTAAAGACGGCTTGCCTATAGATACCGACTAAAGAAGAAGAGTAGATTTCGATAGAACTGAAAACAATATTACAGTTTTATGAACTTATTTGAATATATCAGAGAATAGTTATGGGATTATGTTATTTAACTCGCAGTATTGATTGTTTAATAAAAACATACTATTTCCACAAAAACTAATAATTTCTCATGTTTTAGGTCCGCAGCAAAAATACACCTATTGTTGCAGATGGTTAGAGGCATAAACTTGGCAGCTCTCGGAAACTGTTTCTCTTTGTTGCCCTACCTTGGAATATCCAAGGAAATTTTTATGACACTGTTGAAGGAATCAAATTTGGCCAGTACCTATATTATCGACAAAGCTGTCGCTATTAAAGATAAGTCTTTTACTTCAGTGGAAGAGTCTGTTAGTGACATGGACGAGCAACTTAAATTATGCGTTAAGATGGGCAACAGTGCGGGCCATAGCATGTCGCTAACCAATACTGTACTACATATGTTTCAGCTATGTACAATGAAATCGTATGGAGATCACGATGCTAGTGCTGTCAGTTTATTGAGCCCGTATCACTACTAATTATTTTTCGACTTTGCATTATTTTTTCCTCATTTATACATTTCTCTACCTTTTTTTAATCTCTTACTTTGATGTTATTAAATATATAGTTCTTATCTATTATTGTTTTTATTATCCAGGATCCTCGCAAGAAGTATCGTCGCCCGAGTGTCGAAAATATTTTGAGGCCCTCTGAATATATGTAGTACTTATATAAATAATATTTTGAAACATAAGAACTTTAAGCTGTTACCAGGAGCGGTTTCTGCATTGGTTCATTTGTGCAGTGAACACCCAGCTAAATTTCATAAAAACATTATATTCAAATCACATAAATAACAAGAATATAAATTGAATTTTAATTATTTTCTTACGTGTTCATCATCATCTCATCATCTGAATTAGGGCGTGGTTCAAAGCCCACTTGTACTGAAGCTCTAGGCTTATTGTACCCCTCACAGTTTCTATCCCATCAGATTGATTTTCTTGATGAATTCAAGAATATGTCTGATGGGCGCTTTCGCGATTTCTTCAGGTTCCGGATATTGTACCCCGAAGTACCATTCCCGTTCCCATTTAAGATTCCGGCAGTGGCATAGTATGTGAATAGGAGTTTCGTCCTCCTCTTCACATATTCTGCATAGGGAGTCATCAGATATCCCTAAGAGCTTTAGGTGTCTTCTAAGGCCGCAG
>OV651813.1:65458118-65475107 GCA_927349885.1 Psylliodes chrysocephalus | reverse complement strand
CTCCTTAGCAGCTGTGTCGTTTTGTAGAGAGAATAACATCATTCTCATGTGTTTCCCAGCTCACTACACCCACCGTATGCAGCCGCTTGATGTGAGTTTTTTTTGGACCCCTAAAGGCGTATTATAATCAGGCTTGTACCACATGGATGAAAAATCATCTAGGTCGTGTTATTACAGCTTACCAAGTGAGTGAACTCTTTTCTAAAGCGTATGGTAAAGCAGCCACAATCCAAAATGCATTGAGCGGATTTGCTAAAACAGGAATCAGTCCATTTAATTCCAACGTTTTTCCCGATTACCTTTTTGTACCAGCGGACACAACTGATATTGCACTAGAAGATACTCAGGCTGAAACACCAAATCCGTTGGGGGAGCAGCTTCACGATGACAATCAAACAAAAAGAAAATCAACCAGATGTCGTTTCTGAACTTCCAATCAATAGTAATGAAGAAGACAAGACAGAAGTCGCAAAGGTGCCATTTTTAGAAATATCTCCACCTCCAAAAGCAATATACCAATCTTAACATGTTCTCCGAATCTTGAGGAATTGAAATACAAAAACAAAGAGCAAGCAAAGAAAAAATCAAAAATTGACGCACGGAAAATTAAAAAGAAGATTTCCTGTGACAACTCTAAAGAACAAAACATGTCAGAAGCACATTGTTCTAAATTACATATGAATTTGCGTGATCATACTACAAAAAAGAGTCCCAAGGCAATAATTGAAGATGAGACAGATGAAGAAAGTGAACCCTTTTAAGAGACTGATGATGAAGATGATGCGTCTTGCATCTATTGCAATGGGTTATTTAGGGCATCAAAATCTAAGGAAACTTGGATCCAGTGTATGCTGTGTCAGTTGTGGGCTCATTTGGAGTGTACAGATTTAACTTCAAAATCAAAGACATTTATTTGTGACTTGTGCAATTAATTTTTAGTAATATTTTGATACTGTCATTTTGGACACCCCCAGTGTCTAAAATGACATAGTTCAACTAATAACATTTTAGGTCTCTGTTCCATTTATTTTTCATTATATTACGTTTTTCTTTAGGAAATTTAAGGATTATTCATTTTTATTTGCCCTTCTGTGAAAATATTTTCAAAATAAATCAATACAAAAAAAATATGATTTTTTTTATAAAAAGTATGTCATTATAGGACACCTTCCCTTATGCCACTTTTTTAGCGAAATACCTCGTATTTTTATTTTGTCCCATTCCTGAAATCTAACCTTCAAAACTAGCATAAGTTAAAGTTCATCAGCACTTGTGTGGCCTCCCATGAATTTTCCTGTCAATGCACTTAGACTATCCACATTTTAACGCGCCCCCGTTCGCGCCGTGTCCAAAGTTGGGCGGGAGTTTCACACTCGCCAGTCACACGAGGTTTGAAAGTATGTGGCACTCCGTACTTTCCCGGCGGTTCGCTCTGGCCAACGCCAACTTTGATGCTTTGATGCGATGATAAATTATAAAGAGAAAGACAATTGGTCGAAGCCCCGCGGACGTACAGACTACTACGGGACTTATAAAATAAATATTGTTATTGATCGAAAAATTCAATTCAACTATTTTAGTATTGGTTTTCTTTCTTTTCGGTGTTGTTTGTTAGAAGAGGATTGATATTGTGTAAGTTTTCGAAACTTTTATTTTTTTTTTCACTTTTTATGTGTCACTATTTTAATTTATTTTGACTCATTTTAACATGAATTATAAGACATTTTAATTAATAATAATATTGATAATAATATAAAAGTGAAAAAAGAAAATGCTTTTAAAAAAGTTGGTTTAGTTTTAGTTTCCCTTCATTTTGGTAAAATAATTCATATTAAAAAATTTATAATTAGGAAAACATTAGTTAATTCAAATTTCACTTTGCTCTATATTAATAATAAATGAAAAAAATATATGTAATTTTGAAAAGACAAGCAGGTATATCATGGTAATTCTTAGTCAACGTCTGTGAGTTCTTTTTAGTAACCGCTTGAAAAATGCATACTGATACTATAAATAAAAAAAAATCTACATCCACATGACAATAATAATTTTCTGCATTCTGCACAAACTACAGAATGAACTAATGAATGAATAAGAATGGATATGAAATACACCAATCACAGTTGATGTCCAGAATTCCGCTAAATATTCTTTTTTTAAATTTGTTATTTAGGTAAAATTAAATTAAAATCGAACGATTTTTGTAAAGATTTGATAAATAATATTAACCCACTAGATATTCGTTTATATTTGTAAAAAAAAGTAAATTTTAGTAAAATTAACCAAATACCAATTAAATTATAACTAAAATTAAAATGAGACTTGTTGGCACATAAATTTCGAGTGATGACAGAAAAACTGAGGTTCAAATCTCGGATGAAAATTTTTTAAGTTTACTTTATAAATTAGTGAATGTCATAATCTCAAATCTTATGTAATTTTTTTTAAATGGGTATTTATCTTAAATATCTTTTAAAATGTTGTAGTTTTTTCTTTAGTGGATAGTAGAAAAAATATACTGTACAACTTGAGTGGATTGTCCGTTTAGGCCATCATACCCATTCTTGTTGCATAATATTATCAGTATCGGTAAAGTAAAGGTAAAGAACCTACAGTTTCCTCATGGCAAAATGGCTTTCGGTCGAGCCTGCTGAATTTTATATATGTTGTAGTTTTTGACCTTATAATTAAAAGAGTCCATAGGCACAAATATCTCCTTCACCTACTTTTTGAGATACAGGATATTGAACTTTTGAATTTTCATAATTTTCAAAAATAATTTAAGACGTAAACATTGTTAATATGCTGATATTCAAAAATATTAATCGTTACGGTGTGACTACCAAAATACAAAATCAACCTTTTTGGAAAACAACTATACAGGGTTTACCAATAAAAACACTCTGGTCAGTCATGTAGGGTGGCACAAAATTGATCGAAAAACATTTGATTAAATTGGAAATTTGATCGAAAATACATTTGATTGAACAACATTTGATCGAAGATATATTTTATGGAATACCAATTTATCGAAAAGACAATAGATCGAAAATTCATTAGATCAAAAGGACAATATATCAAAAATCAACAATAAAAATAGTAAAATATCAAAAAATCAAACGATACCATGCAACCGTCCGTCTAATCCCTACTACCGGGGAAACTTAACTCAGCGGCTATCAAAATTAGGTACTAATGGCAATTTTTTCGATAATCTCAAACGATAGCTACCTCGTTTAACAAATTTTATCCTTAGAATACTGTTAATTAAAAAAAAAAAAATAATATTTTAGATCTAAACGGTTATTTATCTTCATTGAGATTAAAGAATTGTGAGCAATTCGCACAAAATATGTATTTCATTAAGGTTGAGTTGTCTCCCGACCGGACATTTTAGTTAAATTATTTTAAATTTTGTTTATATAAAAAATTTATTTAATTCACCTAACCTGTGCGACTTGGAGCCGAATAAAAATTACAGAAAAGTAAGAAAAAATAATAACTAATTTACCTAACCTGTGCGGCCTAGAGCAATTTAATTTTAACTAAGTGCTCTCGCACAAGTTAGGTAATGTGGTTAAGTTTTTGTTATAAAAACTTAACTAACTTACCTCAACCTGTGCGGTCTGGAGCTATCGCGGTTTGCCTCGCAAAAAATTATAAATAAAAAAAATAAGAAAAATAAAAACTTGACTAATTTACCTAACCTGCGCTATTTAAATTAAACTGATTGCTTTCGCATTAGTTAGGTAAGTTAGTTAAGTTGTTTTATTATAAAAAATTTAATTTACCTAACCTGTGCGGCCTGAAGTCGTCGAGATTTGCTTTACAAAAAAACTATAGAAAATTATGGAGAAATAAGGAAAATAAAAACAAAATTTTAAATAATTTACCTAACCTGTGCGGCCTGGAACCCTCGCAAAAAATATACAAAAAAGGAAAAAATAAAATACTTAACTAATTTACCTAACCTGCGCTACTTAAATTTAACTGATTGCTCTCGCATTAGATAGGTAAGTTTTTTTATTATAAAAAATTTATTTTACCTAATCTGTGTGGCCTGGAGCCTTCGAGGGTTGCTTCGCAAAAAAATTATACAAAATAGGGAAAAATAAAAAAAAACTTAACTAATTTACCTAACCTGTACGACCTGGAGCAATTTAACTGATTGCTCTGACACAGGTTAGGTAAGTTTAGGGTTGCCACCTGTCCTTTTTCGAAAAGGACAGTTCTTTTTTAAAGCAAAATGTCCTTTTGATTTTTTAAAGCTTAAAATGTCCTTTCCATTCGATTGGATCTCTCCGTTCAATCCATTGACCTGGAAAAGCTTCATTCAAAAATTGCCTGACTGGAAGAACGTAGTGGGATGGTGCTCCGTCTTGCTGAAAATGTATTAAATTTTCATTCAGATTCCTGTTTCCGTCAATATTCAGCTGATTTTCAATTTCTTCAACAATGAGAGGTTGAATGGTGGTGTCTAACATTTCCAAATAAGTATCGCCATTAAAATTTCCATTAATAAATAATGGCCCAATCACAGTGTCGCCTAAAATTTCTGCCCAGACATTTATTTTTTCTGGATACTGCGTGTGCCCTTCCCTGAAGAAATGCGGATTTTCGTCACTCCAATACCTGCAGTTGTGTTTGTTCACTGAACCGTTTAAATGAAACGTGCATTCGTCGCTAAAACAAATATTTTTTAGCAACTGGGGAGTAACACGTAACATTTCGGTCATGTCCTTGCAAAATTGCATTCTTCGATCGGGGCCATCCTCCTGCAACTCCTGAAGAATTTGCATTTTGTACGGGTAAAAAATATGAAGTTTGAGTACCCGACGAACAGCTTCATGAGAAATTCCCGTTATCGCCGAAGCTTGGCGTAGAGACATTGTAGGATTCATAGCCAAAATGCCCTAAAACTTCCACTTGTACTGCTTCATTAAGTACTCTTTGATGGACCCTTTTTTTGTTTGCCACTGATCGTGTTTCTTCAAATTTAATAATCAGTTGTCTGATGCAAGTATGACTTAGATTTTTTCCGGGGTTTATTTCGTTAAATGCTGCAGCAGTTCATAAGGCACAACGATTTTCTCAACCATAAATAAACACCATCTGAATTCTTTCAGCCAAACTGTAGACAATGGATGAACAGAACATAAAAATTATACTCGTATTTCTTCAATTAGACAGTTCTGACTTTGCAGTACAATCTTGCACAAACGACTAAATTTTATACAAACATTGATAGGTAGGTACGTACCTAATAAATTCAATGCTATTTTTTATTCTCAGATAAGTGCTCCAACATTTTAGAATGGAATTTGATTTTTTTTTGTTTACAAAAAAATGGAATGCATGTTGACCATCTAATGAAATAAAATATCATCTTAATAACAATAACGGAGTTTGAAAATCGATTGTACTATCGTTTAGAAATAAATAGAATGCATTTCGAATTATCTGATCAAATAAAGTACCATTTTAACAAAATACAGTTTATTTTATTGGAATGCATGTTTTTGTTACACCCTGTATTAAATGGAAAAAAATTCTTGTACAGGTGAATACTACTAAATGAGACCTTTCATTTGAGGTATAACAAAAGGGGTAGTGTCATATGACATTTTAAAGTTAGGGTATGTCTCGCCTAAGGGATGACTCACCCTTTCACTGAAATATGGTGGTACTAGTTCTCCCTAACTCTATAACATTTGTGCCAAAAAGCGTTTCTCCAACTTCTTTATTTTGCGAGATATTCGCATTGAAAGTTTTCAAATTGACACCCTGTATGTAACTCTACTCTGAGGTGAAAAGATCGGCACTTATATTTTAAATTTTAGTTCGGGATTTCCAAAATTATAGTATTTGTCAATGTGCCCTATGGCGAAAAAGGTTTTCTGTGTAAAAAATAAAAATTCAGATCAGTTATATTAACGACTGTGCCACAGTTTAGTTCTATTTGGGAATATGTTTGCAAATATTTTAGTATTTTTTTGGAGGTTGTTCTGTGTTATAGTGTTAAAATTATAATGAATAATATGGACAAAAAAGTGGTCTTGCAGTTTTACGAAAGAAGAAGAGTTATATAAAAATATTTTGGATTGAAAAACAACACATAAAATGAACAATGTTGAAAAGTTTGGTATAGCTAGAATACTAAAGGGTGTCCAAATTTGACTTCGGATTTAATTTAATAATAAAACACAAAAAGTCTTTAAAATAATATATTATTGTATTATTTTAAAGTTTAAATGTTACGGTTAGTAATGAAAAATGATATCCGGCATGTGACCCCTCTGCTTCTTTAGCATGCTAACATTCTTTTTACAAAACTTTCAAGAACATTTTCGCAAACACTCTGTTCAATTTCTTCATTTTTTTGAATACTGTTAACTCAAAGCTGTTCAGGTGTTCGAGGGTTATTAGCATAAACTTTTCCCTTCAAAAAGCTCCACAAGAAATAATCCAAGGGTGTAAGGTCGCACTAGGCGGACAATTAACCTCAGCTCTTCGAGAAATTATTCGAAAAATCTCGCCCTTAAAAGATTTAGTATTTTATCCGATGTGTGGCAAGTGACGCCGTCTTGCTGGAACCACATATTCTGAACATCTATATCTTCTAATTCGTTCCACAAATAATCTTGTAATCATTGTCCTGTATCGCGGTCCATTCACAGTTATCGGATCACCAGCTTCATTCTGGAAAAAATAAGGACTAGACCACTAGACCAAAAACCACACCACACAGTCACATTTCCTGAATACAGTTGTTTTTCCAATATTTCTCTTGGAATTTCTTCACCCCATATTCTGCTGTTGAAATTTCTCAATAACTTTAACAGATGGTGCTAAATTTCTTCCGAAATGCGTAAGGTATCTTCTTGAAGTTTTAGCAAAACATTCCTTATTTTGGTAATAAGTTTTCACAATAAAAACGGGGTTTTCGATAGACAGTTTTTCCATGTTGAACAAAAAACAAGTAACCGCAATGTTTTTACTTGACAGAGAAATACAGTCAATGAAGATTACCAAAAATGGCGGTCAATTTAAATCGGAATATTAAATTTGGACCCCTATAATTTTATCAGGAAAAATATGGAAACATTTTTCAGAAAAGAGCTTAGAATTCACTGACTTTAGGATTCAATGCTATAAATCAAGTGGTTGGTGCGAACTATTGAACAGTTTAATTCAAAATTCGACAATTTAAAAACAAATTATATTATTTGTTTGTTTATTCTCATCAAATTAAACCAAACAACTAACGCGTTATCAAAACTCAATTAAAACGACAAACTTTCAAACGTCACCGGAAAAAGAACGCTTTAAAGCTTCTAAAGGATCAGAAACGGGTATTTAGTTAAATAAATCTTTAAAGTGTACTTTTTCAATAAATTTGTATTATTAAATCGATATAACATTTAAAGTGTCCTATTTATATTAATTTGATTATGAAATTGGCTCTGCAAACTGGCTTTTACAGAATTAAAATATCTCTGTTTCCATCTAAAATATCTCACCTGGTAGTATTTATTATATACAGGGTATAAAGAAAGATGTATATTTACAGTTTCTAGGGTCGAAAATTAGTCGTTTTAAGTATATATAAAAAATGAATAGTATAAAAGTTACAGGTTGTTAAAGTAAACATTTTAGAAGTTATTTTGTGCTCTTATTCTGAAACGGCCTAACATATTTTAATGAAAATATACACGACATGTTAGTATACAATGACGTTTAAACCTGTTTCAATTCTATAAGTTTTTACCCCTTTCACCCCCTACTTTTTTATACAATGAACTTCACTTAAAGCACCGAGAACATAAACTTTCAAGTGTGGCCTAAAGTCTCGTCTATTTACGGGGGCATAGGCGCCGGAAGTCAAAAATTGCTTTGGGTGCCCGGCTTCTATGCGGAAAATGGGACTATCCTCACTCCACCCTCCACACCTCACTTAAAGGTTCCACCGGTTTTATAAAAAGCTATTTTAAAATTGATTTTATAAAAATTTTCTTGAAAAAGAAAAGGTGTTGTAAACTGTCTAAATGCTGGATAGGCTGGAGGCTCCCACCTAAAACGGGATATCTGGCAATCTTATATGCTTGGTGTAGCCACTATTGGTATTTTGAAGGTTTTTTTACATAGATTATAACCCCCGAGTTTTAAATCGCTTCTGTCTTCCTAGTCATGATCTTTTAACGATTTTTATTTTCTGTAAAGCCTACCAGTTACTCGAGTAAATGCTAGAAATGCTGACCCTGGGCCTCTATACAATAATAGAGGTTTTGTTCAAAATGCTGTCGGACATTTTGAAGCATCTGTCGGGTGATTTGATGACATTCATCAATTATCCGTTGTCGCAGATTTTTTAGTGATGTTGGCTGTGTGGCATAAATTTAAGTTATTAAGTGGCCCCATAAAAAATCCAACGGGCTTAGATCCGGAGACTGTGGAGGCCACTCAATACTTTCTCTTCTTGCGATCCTGGAAACGTTTGATCCAAATACTGACGAACAGTGGCGCACCGTCATGCTGGAATATTAAGTTGTTTGCTATGTACTGATCGTCATTCTCAATCAACTCTAGTAATGCTGGATAAATAGCGTTTTCTAATAATTCCAGATACATTTCTGCAGTTTCTGGTAAAAAAAGGGACCCATTATACGGTTAGCAAAAATGCCAGCCTAAACATTCAGTTTTTTTTCCGGATGTTGCGTATGCACTTCATGAAATATTCTGGGATTTGAATCGAACCAATAACAACAGTTGTGACGATTAACCGTACCATTTAGGAAAAAAGTGCATTGTCTGAATAACACACGTTGAAAAGAATTTGGTGATCATTTAATGCCTGTTCAGTCATAATTTGACAAAATTGTACCAGATGTATTTTGTGGGGATGAAACTTGTGTTTTTTCAATATCTTCTGAATGCTACGTCTCTTAATGCCAGATGTTTATCGCCAACTGTCTTGTACTCAATATGGGTCCTTGAACAACATGTCCTAAAATCGCCACCTCTGTAGCTTCATTTACTACAGAATTTTCCATTGTACGTTATTTGTTAGCTACTGACCCCGTTTTCCAAAATGTTTCCACTAACTCCAAAATGTAGTTTCGATGGACTTGTAGATTTTGATGTAGATTGTTAAACAATTAGGCAGTTCTATTAGCATATTCATTGTTCGCAAAAAAAGTGAAATTATTTGCACCCTCTCAGCAATAGAAGTAAACCATTATCACTGATATGCCACTTTTATGCCGACTCTACAATGAAATAAACTATACCTTACTACTTTACGGCGACAAAAGAATGTCATCTGATAACAATAATTGAAAGCCACATAAATAAAAGTAGAATTCTTACAAAGAATTCCTTTTTTTTAATAACAATGCAAAAATTATGTTAAACCGGTTTTGTACTTTTGGTGAGCCACTGTATGGGCTACATAGATAGTAGCGATGTAAAACTTGGGGGCTATTATCTAGGTAAAAATACCTTCAAAATAACATTATATTTTATAGTAAATGACCTGGTTTCTCGCCAGCAATACTAAAGAGAGCTCTAAATAAACGTTCTTTTCTAACGGTGCTTGATCGGGAGCAACTTTCAAATGTTCTCCCTATTCCCCTCAAGCATTTGCTCAATGGCATATGTACAAAGATGCTGTCTTGATAACTGTAGACCGTTATTAATCTTTCTTTTTTGACGTCACAGGGTTTTATACACCAAGAATAATAAACCCTTAAATCCAAGTTCAACGCGTTGTCTATGACAAGTCACGGCGACTTTTTTATCACAAAAAATACAGCTCCGAACGATAATATTTTATTGAGGCATCTGTCGCTATACCAACTTGGGCCACGACAGCTTCTTCATTTCACTTATTGACATTTTTTGTCCTCGTTGTGCTATGGGTGCTCCGCACCCTGTTTAAAACAGCTGTGGGTGCTTGCGCACCCAGAGCCCCGGGGATTCGGCGCCTATGTTGTGCGACGTCCAAGTTACTTCTTGAACGACTGATAGTTCCTTTGAATACAAAATAAAAACAGAAAGTATTTTAAACAATAAACTGAGTATCTAGCAGAGTTTCACAATATAAAATTAAGCAATCAGTTTTGGTTAAAAAATTATTGTTTCCACTTTTAAAAAAAATATAATGGGCATATTTAATATTCTAGGTATAGGTATTCTAACATATATTTTCTTAATATTATTTTAATATAATATAAAGCAAAGTATTACTCTCACTTGGATCCCGGGACATAAAGGAGTAAAGGGTAACGAGATTGCAGGTAATCGCCTTTGAAAATGGTAAAAAGTGAAAAAAAAAATAAGAGTGGGATGAAACCCATTGAAAGATGAAGATAATATAACAAAAATAAAAAAAAATAATTTATGGGCGATCTGAGGTCGGGAAGTGGAAGGGGGTGAGTTTTTAAGGGTAACAAACGGTTTATCTCCATTTCCGGCAAAACTACAAGTCCTATGAAAAAAAATTAAATTGCAAAGTTTTAGGTAATAAAAAGATCTACCACTTTTGTATTTACACTTTCTTCACATAACCTCAAAATTTATGTGAAAAATTCAAATAACCAAGTTTTTGGTTTTTTATTTTTTTCTTTTACAAAAAATATTTTTTTCACGAAATTTGATAAGAACTTACCTTTTTGTGTCCCAAACACACTGTAATTTTTTTGATTTAAAATATTTATTTATTCACCTTATTTTGACTTAATATTGAAAAAGCACAATAATTTTCAATCGAAAATTCTCCCTTCAATATATCTGCTTTTTTAAAAAAGTTGGTGAGCTTTTTGTTCGTTGAAATCTCTAGTTTCTGATGGTGTAAAAAAATATGTACATTACTGTGATAAATGTTCTCAGAAAATGCAAAAAAACGAAAAAAACCGAATCCAAAAATTTTTAATCATTATGTACAATTTTGAGCTATTTAGTAAAATTTACACTTTAATTGCTCGAAAAACGTAAGATTCCATGTTAAATTGATAAACAAAAAAATTACAAATCCATAAAACATAAAGATTGCAAAAACATGCGAAAATACATGTTTTAAATATTAAAGATAGAATTTAAAAGGGATTTCATCTAAAGAATGTGACTGCTGCAATTTTTTTCAGTAAAAAAGTTTATTTATTAAATTCTAATTAAATTTATGTCATAGAAAATCTCATAATATATAAATATAAAGTAAATCGTATTATGTAGATACTTTATAGGTCTCGCGTATCGGGGACAACACTAATCATTTGTATTTCGCATGTCGTACGCGTTTTATTTGTACATCGGTCTCCTTTTGACAGAGTAGGTAAGCTGTGTTCAGGCCGTTGGTGTTTATGTCGGTCGGCGTAGCCAGGTATGGATTAAAATTTTCGGGTGGTGGCGAAGCCGTGACTGCTAGTCAAGGCGTAAATGAAAACGAACAAGACGCATTCACACAAACACCTCCCACCACAGCAATTACAAATGATTAGTGTTGTCCCCGATACGCGAGTCTTTATAGGGACTGATTACGTTATTCGTTATAATATTTTTAAATACATTAAGCTTCTTATTTATAAATACCTTATCTTGAATTCTAATCACTTATCACATTAGTTTTTGTCTCTTAAATGGCATTTCTTCATCGTTAGATTCGACAAACCTTCCCGATTCTAGTAAATCACCATTTTCGTCTCCAATATTATTTCCAGTCTACATTGGTTCTTCATCCACAATTTTATCTGAATCATTAACTTCCTCGTAGGTTTTTTCTTCCACATTGGAGCATTTTTCAGAACCAAGACAATTTGAGCATAAATTTGTGCATTTTTAACCATGTTTTTCTCAAAATATTGTAGATGTCTTATTAAATATGAACTTTATTAACTTATTTGGTTGTTAATTATAGTAGTATATTTCAATTTACAATTTTTTTGTTTACCAATGTAACATGGAATATTACGTTTTTCGAGTAATTAAAGTGTAAATTTTAATAAATAGCTCAAAATTGTACATGATTAAAAAAAAATTGGATTCGAGTTTTTTTCGTTTGTTTGCATTTTCTGAGATTATGTACCATATCAATGTATATATTTTTTACATCATCAGAAAGTAGAGATTTGAACGAACAAAAATCCCACAGACTTTTTTAAAAAAGCTGATATTTTGACGCGAGAATTTTCGATTGAAAATAAGGGTGCTTATTCGATATTAAGTCAAAATAAGGTGAAAAAGTAAATATTTTAAATCAATAAAATTAGGGACATAAAGGTAAGTTTTCACCAAATTTCGTGATTTTTTTTTGTAAAATACAAAAATAAAAAACCAAAAACTTGGTTATTTGAATGTTTCACATAAATACACGTGACTGAAAATGAACGATTTAATTGGTTTTCTATTAATGCCAGAAATGTTCATATTTATTTATAGATTTAATTGTACCGGAAGGTTAATATATAATTTCTTGGCATTGTAGGTAATAGATTTCTTTATTAGGACGAAGGTGGAAATTGTTAAATAAACATAAGTATCTAAATTTCTTGTAGGATATCTACGAGTTGGTCTTTCCAATAAATTTTGAATATGTTTGCGAGCTGAGCAGACGGATTCGAAACTAAATAGAACAGGAAGAGTTAGAATTCTGAAATTTTTAAAGTTATTTTCACAATACTTAAACCAAATATATAGCGAATTGTCCTTTTTACTTTCCTATCTGTATACAGATAAGGAAAGTATAGGAATCATGATTTTTCTCGACCTCGAGTTTTCGACGATGTTTTACGTTTTGGGGTCTTCTGAATCCGTTTTGACTATTTTCGCGATGATATGTGTGTGTGTGTATGTGTGCGCGCGCGCGTGCGTGTGTGTTGTGTGTGCGTGTGTGTGCGTGTGTACGTCTGTACGCGCCTGTGCGTGTGTGCGTGTGTGCGTGTGTGCGTGTGTGCGTGTGTGCGTGTGTGCGTGTGTACATGTGTATATGTGTGCGTGTGTGCGTGAGTATGTGTCTGTGTGTGCTCACGCGCAAGTGTGTGTGTGTGTGTGCGCGCGCGGGGGTGTGCGTTTGTGCGTCTGTGCGCCTGTGCGTGTGTGTGCGTGCGCGCGCGTGCGTGTGTGTTGTGTGTTGTGTGTACGTGTGTGTGCGTGTGTGCGTCTGTGCGTGTGTGTACATGTGTGTGTGTGTGTGTGTTGTGTGTGTGTGTGTGTGTGTGTGTGTGTGTGTGTGTGTGTGTGTGTGTGTGTGTGTGTGTGTGTGTGTGTGTGTGTGTGTGTGTGTGTGTGTGTGTGTGTGTGTGTGTGTGTGTGTGTGTGTGTGTGTGTGTGTGTGTGTGTGTGTGTGTGTGTGTGTGTGTGTGTGTGTGTGTGTGTGTGTGTGTGTGTGTGTGTGTGTGTGTGTGTGTGTGTGTGTGTGTGTGTGTGTGTGTGTGTGTGTGTGTGTGTGTGTGTGTGTGTGTGTGTGTGTGTGTGTGTGTGTGTGTGTGTGTGTGTGTGTGTGTGTGTGTGTGTGTGTGTGTGTGTGTGTGTGTGTGTGTGTGTGTGTGTGTGTGTGTGTGTGTGTGTGTGTGTGTGTGTGTGTGTGTGTGTGTGTGTGTGTGTGTGTGTGTGTGTGTGTGTGTGTGTGTGTGTGTGTGTGTGTGTGTGTGTGTGTGTGTGTGTGTGTGTGTGTGTGTGTGTGTGTGTGTGTGTGTGTGTGTGTGTGTGTGTGTGTGTGTGTGTGTGTGTGTGTGTGTGTGTGTGTGTGTGTGTGTGTGTGTGTGTGTGTGTGTGTGTGTGTGTGTGTGTGTGTGTGTGTGTGTGTGTGTGTGTGTGTGTGTGTGTGTGTGTGTGTGTGTGTGTGTGTGTGTGTGTGTGTGTGTGTGTGTGTGTGTGTGTGTGTGTGTGTGTGTGTGTGTGTGTGTGTGTGTGTGTGTGTGTGTGTGTGTGTGTGTGTGTGTGTGTGTGTGTGTGTGTGTGTGTGTGTGTGTGTGTGTGTGTGTGTGTGTGTGTGTGTGTGTGTGTGTGTGTGTGTGTGTGTGTGTGTGTGTGTGTGTGTGTGTGTGTGTGTGTTGTATCCTCGATGAACGTTTACAGAGAAAAACACCAAATTTTAAACTTAAGGGTTATACCGGCCTCCAGTGAAATTATTAGATTTTGGGCAGAGTCGAAACATCTGGGGGGTACTTTATAGGTAATCATTTTTATATTTTATGGAATATATCAGTTATCTTCGTTTAGAGAAGAAAATTCTTTAAATTAAAGTTACTTTTAATATTATTATCTATAATTTTTGTATCATACAAAATTTTCCCAAAATGGTCTGTATTCGAAAAATTTGACAAAATGTAAAAAAAATAATTTTTTATTAAAATTGTTAAAATAAAGTTGTTTATAATATACTTCTCTATAATT
Source organism: Psylliodes chrysocephalus (assembly GCA_927349885.1). Classification (NCBI taxonomy): domain Eukaryota; kingdom Metazoa; phylum Arthropoda; class Insecta; order Coleoptera; family Chrysomelidae; genus Psylliodes; species Psylliodes chrysocephalus. Next base: position 65,460,719 of record OV651813.1, on the reverse strand, counting down.
TTTATTTTATTCATAATTTCTCTAAAATGGACCGTATTCGAGATATTTGAGAAAATGTGTAAATTACGAATTTTGAAGAAATCTCAAAAACAGATCAAGGAACAAAACATTAAATTTTAAACTTTTTATTTCGGCCTTAGGTAAAATAATAAGATTTTGGACAAAGTCGGAACATCTGGGGGTACTTTATAGGAGGTCGTTTTTATATTTTATGGATTATACCTGGTATTTATGTTTGGAGAAGAAAATTGTTCAAATAAAAGTTACTTTTAATATTATTATCTATAATTTTTGCCTTATACCAAATTTTCCTGAAATGGTCCGTATTAGAGAATTTTGACATAATGTGCAAAATTCTAATTTTTAAAAAAATTGTTAAACTAAAAGTTGTTTGCGATATCGATCTCTATAATTTTTGTTTTTTTACATGATTTTTCTAAAATGAACCGTAATGGAAAAATTGGAGGAAAAGTGCTGAATTTAAATTTTTCACAATTTTCGTTTTCAATGAATATCTATAGAAAAATGTTTCGAGTTAGATGTATGTGGAAAATGTATATATTTAGTTTAACCTCTAAAAATTTATAGAGGTACTGAAACAAGTACAAAATTACCGGAAAAAGCCTATAATAACTAGATAGGACATATCAGATTTTTTGTAATATGACAAATTAAAATAATTTTAAAAAACCGACTATAAAATCGTGCAGATGCCCTAAAAAATTAAGTTTTTTAATTTTTTCATAATTTCTCATAATTAGATCCTAACCATTTGTATATGGGACTATTCCTGAGGTATTCTCTTTTTAACAAAAAATGAATCATATAAATCGGACAACGTGGTAAGGTCTGTCGGGGTTACTGGGCCATGGTTTTACAATGTCTCATGATTTCAGTGGATTAAAATAAAAAATTACAGGGAACGCGTCCGTATTTTTTCAGTGAAGTCTATTGCTTCTTTTTCAAAAAATATGTACAAGATTACATAATTTCTCTTAATTTTTTCATTTTTTATTTATTTTTTTTTTCAAAATTGTGCTAGGGTCCACTTGCCCCAAGTGAAAGGGGTAACTGGACCATGCACCTATTTTTATGTATGCTGTTGCTTTATAATAAACTGGGGTATCTCGGCCATTTTAGGGTCCAATGAAGATTGCATAAAAAATATCTAGCATTAGCTAGAATAATGTTTTCTGTTATTAACTGGCAATGTTATGAAGGTAGGTGTTGCTTGGGCGAGGAATAAAAGAACATCTGTTGAAAAAATAAGACCATTTATTGAGGAAATAACATATACATACATTGATACAAAAGTAACATTTATGCCAACGAAAAAAAAAAAAATGTTTCAAAAGTAGGGTAAAAACGAAGAAAGTATTTTTATTTAATATTTAACTAAAAAAACTCAACATAAGATGGTGAGATCTGAAAGAACAGTGCTAAAGCCAATCATATCTTTATAACGAGCTGAACTACTTTTAATCGGCTTGGACAATTTACGTATAATACCTCTTTTTGCAATTAACGATTCTTCATCTGTTTCTATGAATTTCCATGTTTGTGGGTTTCGTTTGAAAAATCTTTCAACAAATTCGACTTTTTGTTTTGAGATAATTTTAGCCATATAAAGCCTGAAAACTGCAGCTGTTTTTCCATAAACCTTAACTATAGAGAAGTTACTTATATTAAAGCAGTTATTATTGATAGGCTCTTTATCTTCTGAAGACCAAAATTTCGAGTCATTGTCGCTTTCTTGAAGTAAAAAATTATCGCTTGTATCACTAGCTTCATCGTCAATAATTATTTCCGGTTTTTTATTTTGCTTTTTTATTTTTTTAGAAGCGACATCTTTTTTTCTTTGTATAGCATCTTCTTTCTCCTTGTCTTCCTGTTCTCGTTTTTTTAGATATTCATTAGAAGTAATTATTTTGCAGTTAGTAACTATTCTTCGCCTCTTGACCTGGGGTTGTGGCTTCGATTCTTTTTTTTTAAGACGTCTAATAGGACATCTTCAAATGTCTTGCGCGTTTTATTTTGCTGTTTGGTCCATTACAAAATTTGATGCTGTACTTGTACTAGCCACTGCTGGGTCTGGTTTGGAACTTTTTAAATACTTTTGAGAGTATTTAGACTTTAAACGTGGTCGCAGAGCATGGAAAGGCCGGTACTACCTATGCTCATTGAGAACAAGGTGTGGAATATAATTAACAAGATAACAAGTATGTTAGGGCTGAAATTTTTTGAGCCATTTTCAGTCATTTGGTGAAATTAAACATTACGTGGGAGCTTGGGCCCCATGAATTGACAGAGTATATCTTATTTTGTTCTACTTAGTAATAAAATGAAAACTGTTCTATTTCTATTTTATTTTAGTCCAATTTAAAATTTTTAATAGTTTTGTGGCAAATAAATTTATATAAACTATCTTTATATCCTTGTACATTATCAACAAATAATCATACATTCTTGAGAATTCCTCATACATCCTCGTAAATCATTGCACATCCTCGTACATCCTCATATAACCTCGTAAATCCTCCTTTTTGTACACATCCTCAGTGGTTTTCCTCTTGCAAATATCTTAGAAAGTCAAACTTTAAC
>OV651813.1:65333940-65457618 GCA_927349885.1 Psylliodes chrysocephalus | reverse complement strand
TCAAATTAATTAAACAAAGACAAAAAACATTTTTATTATTTATAGTTTTTGTTCAAATACTCACTTAGTTTCAGATGTAGAAGGTTTAGAATGTGACATAGGTAGTTTCCAGTTGAGGAACAGCTTCAGGATGTGAGTAAAATAAGGGCATTACTCCTTTCATTAAAAACATTTTTCCTCCTGGAGACTTAGCAAAGGCAGAATCCTCAAAATGTATTGAACAAATTCTACTGAATACACTCTTCATCCTCACATATACCCAAACTCTTCATCCACATATATCTAGTTTGAGGATCTTTTGGAAACCTAAATAGGTATAAATAGTGTTTTCTTATTCATATAGGTAGGTATATAGGATTTCATGTAATACAGAATGCAACATAGTATACTTTAAAATAACTATGGTGTTCTAACAATATATTTTGTCATTAAAATAAAGCAATACTAAGATTTTATAACTAAAGTAAATGCCACTAGAGCCTTCTTAAATGTACAGTGTGTATAACTTTAATTTAAAGATAGCCTATTAATAAATTCAGTTATTAAACACAGGCACAATAAAATAATTCGAAATTCGACGTTGAATGTTATTTTAAACTTTAAAATAAATTGTTGTTGTTTAAACCTTATTTTGAATTATGATACCCCTCAAAAAATTGTGATGCAACGGTAATGGTTTTTATTTACTTACCTATGAAACGTTATCCAACTGAACTTGAGATACTTTCTTGAGCACACAATACAATTCACTGGCATTTTTAAGCAATTAAATGCACTAAAATAACTTAAACCACAAAAATTTTTCAATTAAAGTACGAAATAAACTCAAAATGAACCACAAAATAACCATAAAATAACTAACGTAGTCCTGTCAATTTTTTGCTAACCAATCAGGTGTGTAACCAAAATAGCGAATATCCAATCAAGTCGTGTAACCACTATAGTGAGAGAAGATGCTGGTTACAAATATTGCATGATAGGGCTGTATCTATTATTTATTTATTTATTTATCTGAGAGTTACATTCGATCATGTATAGTTACATAGATTGATCATCCCTATTTTTTAAAATAAACATAAGCTTATGCCTTGAAGTAAAAATATAAGCAGGTATTATTTTTTAAATATCTAAAGTCTGAAAATTGGTTTAAAACACATTTTTGCTAAACTTATTCAAATTAATAAATATTTGCCAGGCAATATGGCTGCTCGCAAACGAGCTTTGAGCAATGTATATAACATATATGTATCATGGACCCTGTTAATGACAACATGACAACAGGGACCGTATTCTTGAGTCGTAGGAACGGCGTTCCTATAGGAATGGAGGGCGTGTTTCTCCTGAAATTCGCTAAGCCCGTATTCTTGAAGTCATAGGAACGTTCACTTTCTACGAAAGTCGTAGGAACATCGTTCTACTGGTTTTTCGTAGGAGAACGGAGAGTTCTCTCAAGAAATGTTAGGAAACGCATGCGTGTTTGATTTGTTTTGAATTTATTTGACACAACATTCTTTGACACAACACTGACCATTCTGTGACTGACCACACCTTTAATGAGTTTGATGTGAATTAGAAGTGATTTATTATTTTGGTTATATTTTGTATTTTAGTGAATTTTTGAACTTTTTATTTTCTTTTTATTAAAATGGATGCAAATTTGGGTAGATTTGTAATTCTTATTTATTTATTTATTTATGTATTTATTTATAATACAATACCTACTCTACAGGTCATAAACCCAATTACAGAGCAGGAATTGACAGAATATAATTATTAATAGATCACATTTTTTATATGAATGTTAAGCACATAAAAAGAACTTGTATTTCGTAATAGGTAACAAATTAACTAAGATAAAAAGTGAGATTTTATATCTGACAAATTGCAACTAAATATAATCAAGTTCATTGACAATAGAATTTGTTACTGTACACATGGTATGGAGCGGAGAATTTTCCAGAACATTTGTGCGAGATGTATTTATATAAAAAGTATTCGGGTGTCTGGAAGAAATTCTGGGAATGCAAATATTAAACTTTTCTAATAAGGTTGGGCAGTCAATAATACTTTTAATAATTTTATAAGTTACTACTACACTATAATAATCACGCCTTCTATCGAGACTGAAAAAGTTATGCTTTTGTAGTAATTCAGAGTGAGGTGTACCTATTAGAGGATAAATGCCATCAGTTTTCAGGCTTAGCAGTTTTAAAAATCGTCTTTGAATTGCTTCTATTCGATCTATATGATACTGATAAAAGGGGCTCCACACAACTGAAGCATATTCTAACTTTGATCTTATAAAAGCATAAAATAGAGTTTTTAAGGTAGAGGTTTCTTTGAAATCACTACTGCTACGTGCAATTAATCCGTACATTCGATAGGAGGAGGATACAATATTATCAATATGCTTATTAAATGATAGTGCAGTGTCAAACGTGACGCCAAGATCAGTAAATGTTTTCGGTCGCTCAAGAGCAACGTTTTCTATTGAATAATTAAATATTAGGATATTCGTTTTTAAACTGTACGACATAACTTTACATTTATCTGGGTTTAGTGATAAGTTATTTTGATAACACCATTCAACAATAATCCGTGTTAGGTTTGCTGAAAGGTTCTCGCAATCACCTATCTTCTCTACGAGGCAGTATAGTTTTAGATCATCAGCATACAAAAGCAAATTTACATTTATAACATCTGCAATATCATTAATGAACATAATAAAAAGGAGGGGTCCTAGATTCGACCCTTGTGGAACACCAGAAGAAGCACTATATTCAGCAGACCTAAAACCATTAAGCTGGACATATTGCTTTCGATCCCATAGATAGGATTGAAATAGTGAAATTAAAGAAGGAGATAATCCAAAAGCTACAAGTTTGTTAAGCAGAATGCCATGATCAAGTCTGTCGAAGGCCTTAGAAAAGTCTGTGTAAATAACATCAGTTTGGGCTCTGTTATCAATAGATTCAGCAATATATTGGGTAACGGTCAGGAGGTTGGTGACTGTTGAACGACTTTTCATGAATCCATGTTGATTTATACTTATATTTCAACTTACATGACGATATATAACTCGCTCTAACAGGATTTCAAAAACCTTTGCAAAGTTGCATATAATAGAGATAGGTCGATAATTTGAAATATCTTGTCTATCTCCTTTCTTGAAAATGGGACAGACCTTTGAGGATTTCCAGACCTCTGGTATTGTAGCCGATTTTAAACAAATATTAATTAGTATGGAGAGGGGACGAGCAAGCACAGAAGAACAATCTTTTAGGACAAAAGCTGGAATATCGTCTGATCCGGTGGTCTTTTTTGGCTTAAGTGATCTTAGTGCCTCATATACTTCATTTTCACTGAAGCTTGTAATATTTAAAAAGTGATTATTATTTGTCCCAGAATTGGGTTGAAAAGGGGAAGAAATAGTATAGGACTGTTTAAAAAGATTTGCAAAACCATTTAGAATATTAGAAGGCCCCTCCAGCATTTGACCTTCAAAATTCAATACTTGTGATATTTTGGAACTACCTCTAAATGATCTCATCGATGCCGAAGAACAGGAAGATAGGCCAGTAAGAAGATTTTATAGGAGGGAAAATGCGTTTGAACTAACGGATGAAAAATTTATTAAAACGCTTAGATTAACAAAACTACTTGTCCGTAATTTAATTCTTTTATTAACACCATTTCTGCAGGCTCCAATTAGATCTTCAGCCATAACTATTGAACTAAAGGTAACAAACAGCATTAAAAGCTTTTTACTCTTAAATACGGGATAGCATAGCTAAAATAATATAGCTTTTAATACATCGTTGTACAAAAAAGTACATACTTTATACATAAATAGATAAATCTAAAGTACACTATATATTAATGTGTATTAAAATGCTGCAAATAATTAAAATTATGCTTTAAAGTTTATAAAATAATCTCGAAATTAATTTATACTTACACTAAGTGCACTATTCACTGTAAATTACATCGTTTTTTAGGTACTAGTTGCATTGCGTTTTTTTGGTTTTGGCAGCTACCAAGAAATAACTGGTAGTACCTTATTTCTGGGAATTAGCCAATCAAGTGTGTGTCGCTGCATTAATGAGGTTTGTGATGCACTAAACCGACAGGAAATTTTGAACGAGTGGATACAATTTCCTAGAAATCAAGAAGATTTTGAGGAGATTAGAAATAGGTAAGAAGTAAGTCTCCAGTTGTAAAAACATTTATTTTCATTCACTTTTTAAGGTTTTATCGAAAGCACCAATTCCCAGGAATAGTGGGTATTATAGATTGTACCCATGTAGCTATTGTAGCACCACATGGAGATGAATTTCCTGAGCACATATATATGTTAATAGAAAAAATTATCATTCTATTAATGTGCAACTGGTAAGTTATTATAAATATTAAAAGCTTAAAACATTCTCTAGATTAATTATCTGTATATTGAAATAAAAATAATTAAAGAATGCTATATACCTACCTACCTACTTAAATATAAATACTCAATTTATTAATTTTTTAGATATGTGATGACAACTTGTACATTATGAGTGTAGATGCTCGCTTTCCAGGTAGCTGCCATGATGCTCACATATGGAGACAATCAAATGTAGCTCAAGTAATGGAACAAATATATAGGAATAATCAGGATAATTTATTTTTTCTTCTGGGAGATTCAGGTTGGTTTTTCATTTGAATGGTAAAATTAGAAAATAGTATCTAAATGATCTTGTTCACTTATAAACATATATTCATTTATTATGTTTATACTTATTCCAATTACTCATATTTTACTTGATTCTTACAAAAAATCACTACCGAAATAATATACATAGGTACATCAAATAATATAACAAAGCTCTTTTTAGGTTATCCAGTAAGACCCTGGCTTCTAACACCATTACAACACCAGCCAGCTGGTGTTGCAGAGGAAGCATTTGATATTAGGCTCAAAAGTGTAAGGAGCATTATAGAGCGATGTAATGGAGTGCTCAAAAATAGATTTCGTTGTCTCTTAAAACACAGAGTTCTGCATTATTTGCCAAATAAGGCATCAAAAATTATCAACTCGTGTGTAGTATTACACAACATGTGTATCAAGGCCAAGATCCCAGAACATCCAGAAGAAGAAATTCAAAACATTGATTTTGGGATTTATGAAGGGGAATTGCAACCTCCAGTAAGAGCCATAAATCCTGACCTTTTCGCTGCCCGTAGGATTCAGCAACAGATAGCAGCTAATCATTTTAATGATTAGTTATTATAACCAATTGTTCAATGAATATTTATAAATAAAATATTTGGACTTTGAATTTTTTCATTTTGTTTCCTATCAGTATAGGTACGTAAAAAAAAGAATAATAGAAATGACATTACAATTTATAACCCATTAAATATTTATTAGTGGAAGAAATAAAAAAAACTCTTGATAAAGATATTTATTTTTTTTTTCTTATTTCAAAAATGCATATATGTAAAAATATTCTTTAAAACTATATTAAATGTGGGTCTGAATAAAAAGTTGTTTTATTATTATTAATTCTTTTAAAATTTGGTCTTCAAGCAAATTTCCTTTTTTCATAGTTTTCAGCTTTTCATCTTCATAATTTTTTCTGTGTTTCATGTAGTATATTTTTTCCTCGTAAAAATTTTTAGATATTGTTCTTTTATCCTCCTCTATTTTGACCAGTTTTTGTGAAATTTTTAACGAGTTTTCCAGTCGTCTAGTTTTGTTAAGTCTTACCCTTGGTGTTCGATCTACTGGTTTCATGTTGTAATCATGTTCATTAGTAGCTTTCTAAAAATAAGTTTATTATAATAGATATATTTGCAACAAAATTATTTTTAGGTAGATCTTTTAAGTTTAAAATTTACTCTTCAAACGTACTTTATAAAAATATTAATAAAGAATATGATTTGCTTGATTTCTTTGTAGACATTTCATATTTCTATATTTATCATTTCACATTTTTGTGTAGATAAATGTACTAGCTTAATTTTAAAACATTTTACATTGTTATATTAAGAAACACTAAATAATGTGAATATAAACTTACTGATTTTAGAATTCCACCACTGGTGTTTAAATTCAAATCGGTTATGTCCTCAGCTAGAAAACCATCCGAACCAGAGGGTGATAAGCTACTTGTTTCTTGAACAGCACCCTGAAATAATAGATAAGTATTTATTGAAGCATAGTACATAGCCAAAAAAGAGGCTATTAGTGGTATGGGATAGAATATAATTCAGTTACAAACCTCTGTGAAGTTGAATTGTACTTCAGGAACTGAGACATTACTGTCTCCGAAGGTAACCTTCGGTGAAACCATTTCCAAAATTAAATTTTCGGTGTCATCGAGTTCTGTTATCTTTGATGGCCCACCACCTGTACCTTGACTATATAGTTTTTCTTTAACGACCTTTGCCTTTACATTTTTTTTTTAAGTCTTGCCAGGTCTGTAAATTTTAAAATTGTTATATTTTTTAATTTCATTACAGTTTGATGCATTATTTTTAAGTCAAAAATAAATCAAATCACGGCTATGAAAAATTAACCAAAAAATAGTTTAGAATGTATTTTAATTTACGAAATAATACCGTTATTCATAATTATTATTAGACTATTTCTTAACAATTTAGAATAAATTATCTTATAAATACTAATTTATTATTGAAAATTTACATTTTTTTTAATAGAGAAGTTAACTAATAATTTAACAATAAAATAAATATTTTAATTCCATTACAAGATCAGTTATTTTGATATTAAAAATTTTAAAAGTTCCTAATTGATTAGATAAATCTAAAATTTATTTTAATCCTAATAATAGAGTAAATATTTGTATCTTTTAAGCAATTATTACCTTCTTTGCATTGCAAATTGGGGAAAATCCTAATAGGATGTAGGTAGGTACCAACTATTTATAAAGGGTACCATTTAAACTATTTATTACCTAATTATGCGGGAATTTGGGAAAATCCCTAAATAACAGCCAAAATATTAAAGGATGTAATTTTTAGACCTATTTTATGAATTGAAATTAAATAAAAGCATGTTCTGTAAATTTCCGGTTTTTAAGATACAGGATGTTAAATTTTTTTAAATAATTAACAAATAACTAGTATTTTTATTAGATTTAAAGTAATGTTTTAATAATTTTTATGTAGCTTACATGCATTAAAATTCATTTTTTTAATGATGTGGAGTACGAAAAAACCTTAAGCGGCAAAAATGTGATATTTTTCAATTACAGACAAAAAAAAATGGCAAAAAATAGGTAGCAAGTTTCTTTTTTAATATCAATTATTTTCTTTAAAAAAAGCAATATATTAAAGCACATTGTGTTTATACTGTGTGTCCCAAGAAGTTTTATGCAAATGAAAAAAAGTTGATCTTACACGTTCACAAAAAAATATTCTTGATTCAAATGTTCTGCATCACTTGAAAATCCATAATTAAACATAAAATTTGGGAAATTAAAAAAATTCTGGTGTACATTGGTTTTTGATTATTTATTGAATAAAATTAATCGAAATTACTTAAAAATAAATGCAATGATTTAAACTTAAACCTATTTTTTAATTCCTATTAACATTTTAATTGGTATTTTGCTCTATATTGAAATTTAAAAGTTATTTTACTATTCATTTATTTTACTGAATCATAATTTTTATTTTCCCTTGTACTTTACAAAATTTAAAACTGTTATATGTATCTCCAAGTGACTCAGAACTTTTTCAATTTTTTTTGTGAAATGTAAAGTACATTTTTCCATTTATTAAATATATAAAATATCCTGTATGAAAAAAATGTATTAAATAAAGAACAATTTTTACGGAATATTTAGGTACCTATTGTTAATATATTATTGATATCAACAAACTTACTTTTCTCCAATGCTTCCAGTCTTTTTTAGCATGCTTCTTCCCACAAATTTTGTGCTTTTTTAAAGCTAAAATTATTTGTAAATTTGCCAGTTTGCAAATTTTCATTTCTTTTCATGAATTCTATTAAAAACTCTGCGTCACTGTAATGGGCGTACGTTTATATTTTATCTCTTCCATTCTTTAAATTTTTCAAACACTTCTTTAATTTAAAATTAGAAAATATTGACGAAATACCCTCTTAGTTTTAAATTCAAAATGATACTAATTCCATACACAAATAAAATTTCAAATTCAAACTAGGTAAAGAGTGAAGTTAAAACTGTTACTCTTCTTTTTATTACTGCGAAATAATACTAATACAACAAAATATAGTTCAAATGGTCATTGAAACCAAGAAAAAGAAGAAGTTTTGGCAACACCGTTCTATTTATTCCCCGTTTGATCCAATGAACTGGAGTGGGGTAGAATGCTTGTCAATAGACTTGATGTGCGACTCTATGGGCGAAGATAGGTTATTTTTTATCTCACTCGGGAGCATTTAAAATAGCCAGTTTCTATTTCACATTGTTATTGTCTGATCCACCAGCTTGTGGATTGAACAATAACAATGTGAAACAGAAAATGGTTATTATAAATAGTCCCGAGTGAGATGAACAATAAAAATGGCTGCGCCCATCGAGTCGCACCTTGTTCTAATAGTACAACATGTACATTGGCATTCTACCCCCCTCCAGTTCATTGGTTTGATCACGTTCACCGGTGAGGTCAAGGTCAAATCTATTTTACATATTGGCGCCAGTTTTAAAATGCAATGGTAAATCGTACTAAGATGTTATTTATAGTTTATATTGAACATTGAGCACAAATTTAGGTTTTTTTATCAAATATTTATTATACCATGAAAAAACTCCTTTTAAAAGCCATTTTTTAAAAAGGTGTTCACATAAATTATTTATATTATTTATGCATCCTTTAATATGTTGTAAAAATATGAAAATTGTTAATATTGTCTTTATATTTTTTTATAGGGTTGTTTTGTAGTATTTACAAGTAAGAAGGCAGAGCATGCTCAAAAATACAGATATGTTGCTTTTATTAATTTTAGTTTATTTTTAAAAAAATTATGTTAACACTAATTAAGTAAAAAAATGGCAATTGTAATTTTAAGCGATCTTTTCTTGGAAGAATTTTGTGAACAACTCTTGTTGGATTAGTCTACTTTGGAACACCAAAACAGTGTTAACTTATCAATCAATACTTTGTATGATTGTGCTTTCATAATAAAGCCAGCCCTTTATATAATTAAAAACACAACATTAATTTTTAATATTTTACAAAATTCATTATTTAGGTATTATTTAAAATTGTTTTATTTCATAATAAAAATTATCTCTCAACAATTCACCCCCTTGGGAGTGAACCCCTGAATGAAGAGTTGCTGATTAGGGAGGGACTTCTATTATTAATTTTGGTGGCACTCTAGGGCGACATATAGATGATTGATGGTGCCATTTGGCTTACAGGTCAGGAAAACTCGGAAATATCCCAAGCACCACCATGTCCGCTTAGCTTCTTTATCTCAAGAAGACGTAGGGGAGCCCTTGAGTTGTTGTTATACCCTTAGCTACACCATTAAATTCGAGTACTCTAAAACATACGCCTCCTTTTTGTTTTATTGTTTCTATTATTTTTATTTGTCAGCCGTTCACTATTTGGAATTATTGAAATTTAAAATAACTAGTTCATTTTTTTATCTTTAAACAATCTTTATACAAATAAACTAAAGAGCACAATTATTAAAAAAATAACAGACTCACAAATTCTGGAGGTCCATATGAAGATGCCCAACATTTCTTAAATTAGCAAAATAGTCTGGTACATTTATCGCAAAAAATATGTTTGTGAAAATAGTGAAAATTATAGAATGAATCTAATGATGAAATGAAATATACAGTTCACATTACATTGATTGGTAGTTGGAAAAGGTTGTTGGTCACTCTATAAACAAAGCATATGGTATCAAATAAGACATACAGGTTTGGATACCAAAATAGATATCTGTACCTCGGAGCCAGACTATGTTAAGTCCAAATTGGCCAAATTTTAGGTAAATATGTTAAGTGACTTAAAATTTTGCGGCGCATGGTTCGATATTTTCCATTTTGACGTATCTTTTAAAATAACAAAAACAGCTCATTTTTTAACTACGCTAAGCCCACACTCCACAGTCTAAAATGAATATATAAAAAATGCTCTCCTGAAAAACTAAGTTTTTGGACTTAACATACTCTGGCTCTGGGGTACAGATATAGATTCTGCTCTTGTATAAAATTACTCAGTTTATACGTCCAGAGGGTTTCAATTAGTGTATGTGTGGTCAAATATATTGTGAATATCTACATTAGAATCAGTTTTATTCCTCAAACTATCATTTAGACTTGTTTCTTCAACCAACCTTGGTATTTTAGGTTTACCGTTTTTATTAATTCTGTTTTAATTTAATATCACACTTCTCGCAAGTCATATCCATAATTTTTAATTTTATTTATTCAAATCTATAAAACAACATTTCCAAATATAAATAAATCGAAATATATTGACATTTGACATCGTAATTTGACGTTGACAGCTGTCCGCAGCCAAGATCGGCCACGAGATGCTAAATGCCACTGGTGGCTCCATATAATGCGCATGCTCGCTAAATTGTCATAAGAATGATGTAAATATACGCGGCAAAGTTTAAAAACATGTAAAAGGAATCTTTTTACGTATTTCAATAATTGTCAGATACAAAAATGAAGGGACTTTTAAAAACTGTTAATACAGTAATTAAGGATATTAAAAATAGGTGTTTAAATAGTTTTTTAATGTATTTAAATAATGGAGGGCGTTTTAAAAATTATGAATGCAGTAAATAGAATATTCAAAATAAGTGATTAAAATGTTTTTAATATAAATAACTGGTATTTCGAATTTTTTCTTAATAAAACGAATAATGTGATTTTAATTTAATATTTTTACAGATAAACTTAATGTTTCTTTCATATTTGTAGTAGATAAGCCAGATTTGTGGTTATCCGACAAGGCCAATAATGATCATAACGTTTTGTTTAGGAAAATAAATAAAACACAAAAATATGGTGTACCTTATGTACCTATATTTTTAAGAAGTTTATAATCTTATATATCTATATCATATATAGGTAGATATATAAAAATAATAATATAATTACTGAAAATAAAAATAATATTAAAAAAACATAAATAAAGTAGTGTATTATTGAAATAAAATGAAAAATAAGTTGTTCATAATAGGTAAGTATATCTATTCCACCTATATATGCCTACGATTGATGTCAAAACAATGGCTAATTATAATTACAAATATAGGACAAAATAATTCAAAATATAATCACAGCTAATGAACTTCTACATTTATATACTAATTGCAAATCCAATATTTACTATAATATAGATCAGGATTCTGTGGACTTTAAAACTTCTACTATTACCACCTTATTACATAATACATAGGTGTGCAGATTTTTAAAAAATCGTTTTTTTCTTTTTTATTACTGTGGTGGAAATTTTTCTCATGAACACCTTCCCCTTACGGTTGGCATCTAGTGTGAGGCTCACAGCTTGCTTTGTTTAGAGCACATGTCACTAAAAACAGCACATAGATCCTATTGTTCCACCCTGAAATTGCCTGTAATTACAACTGTTATACCAAGAATTTATTCTGCAATCTGAACAAAAATAAACCTAACAGTAGAAAACAACCCCCATAAAGTACCCTTCAGATGCTCTATGTGGAAAATCTAATCAGCTCATTTCAGAATAAAAAAACCTTAAGTTTAGAATTTGATGTTATTCTCTTTATCAATTTTTGAGTTATCATGGATGCAGATAGACAATATCGCAAAAATGATTGATCATTTTTGAAACTGGGAACAATATTTTTATTGGGAGCTTTATTGCTGCTGTTCTTGAAGACAATCATATTTCTGTAATTTAACAAATGTCTGATTTACTTTAACAAATAACAATTTTTTGATTTGTTTTTTTTTTACTATTTAATAAATTAACAAAAATATATGCTATCAAAATAATATATCCATTAACCCAAATAAGATGAGATCATTTTATCAATACCTTCTGTTTTTAGTAAAGATATTAATCTCTTTTAACTTTCCAAGTACCTAGACTGAAACGTTTTTCATAAAAAATGGTTCCTAGAGACAGACTAATAGTTATAAAACTATACATTTTCATCAAAAAACTTCCATGAATTTTATCAGTCATATAATTTCATTAGGTATATTTATGTAATTACGCACTACAAATGTTTCGATATAAGCCATAATCATATTTGGAATGTTAATTTTAAACTTGTGACTATACCTAATGGTAATTATTGCGAAGACGCCCTTTTCTTAAAAATACATATTTTTTTACAAAACTTACATTTTGGTCTTTAGGAAGGAGAGTATTTTTCAAATATACCACCGGAAACCCCATAAATTAACGTTTTTTTAAAAAAATTACATATTAAAGTCTTATGAGGATCATTAAGTGATCATTTGTGTAAACTTATTCATTAAAATTTAGAATTATGTCTTTCATGCTCTGTCAATATAAATTAGTGCGGTGTTGCCAAGTGTCCAAATAAAATCAACGAAAAAGAAATCAGTTCTATTAATTTATTTCCTTTCACATTCCATGATTTATTTATCCATTTTGATTGAATTGTTGTAGTACATTATTTTTAAATATTAATATTACGTCATCTATAAAATAATAAACAATACTTTTTGAAAACTTTGAAACATAATTACTTTGTGTTATCCAAAAGTTTTATTTGAATTTGTTTGACAAATGACGACAGCCAGCCAGTTAACTTTAAAAGCTGAGTTCGGATTGGCGTTCGCTGTACTCAGAGTGCACTTGGTATGCCTCAATTGTAGTCGTCTTGGCACTCGGAGCGTACTCTTTTGTGTTCGGCTTGCCACAGATCACGTACTCCGAGCGGATACAGTCTTCTCTGAGTTGACTGGTGGAGATCAGCCAGTATCTATAGGAATGTGTTGAAAAAGTCAAATGTCAATATTCTAATCTTATTATTAATCAGTTTTTACACGTATTATTTCTTGTTTGTTTTTGTTATAACTATTTCCTATTTGATTAAAATTATTTTTTACAGTCTATACACAAACACAAAAGTGTATTCAAGTGCAAACTATCACTAATGTCATTTGTCATTCCCCTTGTGTTCGTCTTGAAATTATAAAAAGAGCGAACTTTGTCTATGACGTCACGCACTCCGTGCGCACTCTGTCCGATCTGTCGAGTTCCAAACCGAACTTACCCAAAGAGTACTATCAACAAGGTTAACTGTGACGTCACTTGTTGCATACTTTTAAGGCATTTCTTTTGCCGCGTTTGAGAATCCACATCTGATGCATTTTTTACATCTCGAGCGTTTTTTTATCCACATCGGACACATCTACTACATCTGCGTTTGTTTATCCCAGATGTACCTGTTCAGATTACATTTTTTACATCTCGATTTGAAATGAGATGTGAATGAGATGTTCGTTCCATGCCAGAAAGTAAGTGTTCTGTGAAGCCAAGTTTGTCAATTTATCCTTTGTTTATGCTATCATGAATATAAAAGTGATTAGTTTGTTTAATTTTTGTTTAGATTTTAAATGTAGGTTGATTTGTAGTCTCAAAAGTCAATTTATAAAGTATAAACTTCTAACTTGTCATTGACATTTTATCACGTGGTAAGCTTATAAATGCCGCGTTTGAGAATCCACATCGGATGCATCTGAGATGTGAATTTTTTATCACGTGATGGAGAATTAGATCTGAATGTAGATGTAATAAACAAACGCCAGGGCCTGCGCGCTCTTGTTACACCTACACCCTAATAGTACTGAATGCTCGTTCCACCCACTTCCTAACCACAGCATAAGCGAGCGAAGCGAGCGCGCCCGGCCGACGTTTCGAAATTCGCGCGAATTTCGAAACGTCGGCCGGGCGCGTGCTTTTTGAACATATACCATAAAAGCACGAAACGCCGTACCACCTACTTCCCAACCATTACAGAAGCAAGCGAGCGCGCCCGGCCGACTTTTCGAAATTCGAGCGAATTTCGAAACGTCGGCCGGGCGCGCTCTTTTTCCATCTACACCATAAGAACACTCGTCCCACTCACCTCCTAACTAAGCTAGAAGACAAAGTGGTATTTTAGTAACCCATTCCATGCGCATGCCAGCCGAACCGAACACAAAAGAGTACGCTCTGAGTGCCAAAACGACCACAATTGAGTCATACCGAGTACACTCTGAGTACAGCTAACGCCAAACCGAACTCAGCCTTTATAAGCTTACTAGAACATACCATAATAAAAAATAACAAAATCAAAAAATCCCCAAACTTAAATTAAATTTGACATATGACCACCACAGCAAACACAATACTGTAATCATTGAGAAAATGTAACCGACCTGCTGTTTCTTATATCACCTTGGTTAACCTGGTTAATAAAATCGCGTTCCGTAAATGTCAAATTCCTGAAAATTGTAGATTTACGGGACAATGTTCCTGAAATGCGGTTGGTACCAGCTGTCACCAAAGTGACCAAACTTTTTCATCGGTTGACGTTGACATTTGTGATATTAATGTGTCATATCAGTTAAATTTGTTTTGGACTTTTTTTTAATTTTGAAAGAAGGAACATTTTAGCAAACGTAAAAACATCAACATCCAACAAATGCCGCGTTTGAGAATCCACATCGGATGCATTTTTTTATCCACATCGGACACATCTGTCCCATTACATTTACGTATACTAAATCACGTGATCAAAGATTTACTACATCTTAGGCCCGTATTTATAAACAGAACTTACGTGAGTCGGACTTGGGTAAGTCGTCCTTGAACTAAAATCAAAGTTCGGTTACAACGTCTCTAAAGTTCTAGGTGGGTCTGGTGTTAAACTGGAATTTAGAGATGGATATTAATCTGCAACTGTTATGTACATTTACGGATTTGTTACTACCCATCTCTAAATTCACGCGATATAACCGAACTTCGATTTTCGTTCAAGGACGACTTACCCAAGTCCGACTCAGCTGAGTTTTGTTTATAAATACGGGCCTTAGATGCATCCGATGTGGATTCTCAAACGCGGCAAAAAAATGCATTGATTTGACATGAGACAATTGACATTTACAACAAGCGTTCCGTAAATATTCCACTTACTAAAACCAAAAAAGAAACCGACCTGAAAACGCTAGTAACCGCTTTAACCACACAGGTAATATTCGGTGATATACGGAACACACGGCAAGTATGTTGCTTATAGAGAAATGCCTTAAAAGTCTCCACCAAGTGACAGTTAAACTTGTTGATAGTACTCTATAATTTTGGCTGGCTGGCTGTCGTCATTTGACAAACAAATAAATTCACTTGGTTCAAAAGTTTTAAAAACTTTTGGATAACTTAAAGTAATTATGTTTCAAAGTTTTCGAAAAGTATTGTTTATTATTTTATAGATGACGTAATATTAATATTTAAAAATAATGTACTACAACAATTCAATCAAAATGGATAAATAAATCATGGAATGTGAAAGGAAATAAATTAATAGAACTGATTTCTTTTTCGTTGATTTTAGTTGCACACTGGCAACACCGCACTAATTTGTATTGACAGATCATGACGGACATAATTCTAAATTCTAATGAATAAGTTTACACAAATGATCATTTAATGATCCTCATAAGCCTTTAATATGTAATTTTAAAAAAAAAACGGTAATTTGTGGGGTTTCCGGTGGTATATTTGAAAAATACTCTCCTTCCTAAAGAGAAAAATGTAAGTTTTGTAAAAAAATATGTATTTTTAAGAAAAGGGCGTCTTCGCAATAATTACCCAAATCGGGATTGTGACCATAATGTATATTTTGAAAGGGTACATATACTGCTTATTCTCATCATCTCTTAGCTTTATATGACTTGTGCAACAACAAGCAATAACATCTAATTTACAAAACTTCTGTGACTTTTCAAGGGTCCGGTAAAGGATCCTGAGGTGCGAAATTGACAAAAAAATGTTTAACACTCAAAAGTAACTAGTTTCTATAGTAAATTTTTGAAAAAAAATTTATGGATGAAGCAGTATTTTTCGAAAAAAATTGAATTAAAAATCCCAATTTTACAGGTTATAATCACAAAACAATTACTCTAAATGACAGTTTCTGACGTTTCTGTCTTAAAAATAACAAACGTTGCCAAGTTGTTAATAAAATTATAAGTTTAAGGATTATTTAAATTTATAATCATAAATTTTTCGTTTGGTTTAAAAAGATAAGTACGGTAATAATCGCAAATAAAATGCAAAAATTAATATATCAACCAAATTAATTTTAAAAATGCAGCTCAAAAAAACTACATACAAAATTAAAAAGTGAATTTAATTAAATCACTCAACATGTAATACCTAGACAACTTTTTTTTTAAATTTTCTTTCTCAAAACGAAACAACGACTTCCGCTAGCGTGGCGGCTTCGCCGCCACCAAAAAATTTTAATCCATACCTGGCTACGCCTACCGGCATAGATTCCAACGGCCTGGACACAGCTCAAATTGAAATGAAAAGTCTCACATAACACATTATAATCAAAAATCATACATTTTTCGTTTGGTTCAAAAAGATAAGTACGGTAATAATCGTATATAAAATGAAAAAATTAATATATCAACCAAATTAATTTTAAAAATACAGCTCAAAAAAACTACATACAAAATTAAATTAATTAAATCACTTAACATGTAATACCTAGACAACTTTTTTTAAATTTTCTGTCACTCAAAACGGAAAAAACGACTTCTCGTAGGGTGGCGGCTGCGCCGCCACCAAAAAATTTTAATCCATACCTGGCTACGCCTACCGGCATAGAGTCCAACGGCCTGGACACAGCTCAAATTGAAATGAAAAGTCTCACATAACACATTATATTTTCACCTATAAATTATTTTCTTCTCATTCAAACAGAAATCTTAAACTTGGAAATTATCAGTGATAAAAATCAACAATATAGTATGGCAACGTTGCAAACTCGAGGACCTTATGTGTCAAGAACTGACAATTTCATGAATCACTTTATTTTAGGTTTTATGGAAGGAAATGATGAAAAGTTAGGTTAAATCAGTCAAAATATTGCATTTTATTATAATATAAATAAAAATAGCAAATGAAACGTATTATTCCATATTTAATTTCAGTTAAAATATTATAAAAAGTAAGTTACTTCAATATATTAATGCTAAAATTATGAAATTCGCACCTCAGGATCCTTTACCAGAACCCTTTTCAACAAAGGACTTCATAGTTCTGAGCATTGCTTTTACCTGTTAAATTTGCATTAAATGTTTTAAACAACTGAAAATTATTCATCTTATCTGTTTTTTGTTAAATTGTGGTTATAATAAATAACATTTCCTCCAGTATGTTGTAACCTCTAATTTTGAATGTTAAATAAAACCTTTTTTAATTCATAACACAGTACTCTTCTACGTTCTAGCTATAGTGTAGATATTAGTTACACTTATATTAACCATTTCAAAATTGCTTTTCCAGCTTTCAAATATTGGTGCTTAAAACATCATATTGGAATAAAAGGGAAACTTTTACCATTTTTATTTGCAAATACAATATCCTGTAATTGTGAACTTGCTGTATTAAACTTTCACTTTTTTGGTAGGATGAGTTAGGTATTGCAGTCCTGTTTCTGTTTCCAAACCGTGTACTTCTCGACTATGTCTATTTAAATTGGACTTCTTAGAAAACAATTTCTCACAAACGGAGTATTACAACATTCCATTTTGATAAACAACAATTATCACTCTTCTAGAATGAACAAAGTTGAGAGAATGACAAGTTAAAAACGGCGCCAATTTTGGACACATTTAGCGAGCATGCGCATTATATGGAGCTACCAGTGGCATTTAGCATCTCGTGATCGGCCTGCTGCACGGTGTACTATAAGGTGTATCAACTCCTATTTAAAAACAAATGAAAACGGCGATAAAACCGATCGTACTTCCTAGCTAAAATCCGCTAGGTTCGCTAGTATCTATCCGGCGAGAAAGTAAATAAAAGATGAAGGTGGTAGGAGCTGCAATTTGAAAAGTGTTGACAGATAAATATTTTTTAAAATCTAAAAATATATAAATCATGGTGGATCGTTGAGCTGTTTTTAATTGTGATTATGGGAGAGAGTCTTCAACATATTGATAGCAGTTTTATAATGCCAAAAAACAGTTATACAGAATATGGTGCAATTTAGGTGGTATGGAAATAAACATTAAACCCAAAAGTTCCATTTGTGAAAAACATTTTAATGTAAATTATGTTATCCGTGAAAAAGTGCTAAGAAATCTACTAGGAAACGTTATTTTTCAAGTAAATATGTTTAATGTCTACCTTTTAAATGATTGTAGGTTATGTAAATAGGTTATTCAACTTTGTCTTTTCTGTAATAAAAATAATTATTAGTATAAAGTTTTACTATATAAATATTTCGTATTATTTATCCTGTCCCCTTGGTACTAATAATGTTATGACTTGGACCCTATTATAATGTGTTCATGGTATAAATTTCATATACACAAGGTACCTATTTCTTTTGATATTTTTCTGACCCTGTGAATTAATAAAATCTTTGACTTATTCCTTTTAGCCTGATTATAATGCTAGAAAGTTGTATCTGGTTATAAGAATCAAATAGATACTATGATAAATTTATTTTACTTGTAGCCTTTTTATTTTCAAGTGTTTAAATATACATTTGTTTAATAATAATCATCCTTGAATGTGTTTTGTTCCAGTTCTTTAAATGTATTTACTAGGTTTTTATAGAAGTACTGATTTTAAATTAATACAAATTTGAGTTGTAAGAAATATTTAAGATTTTTCAATTCTGTATTTTTATAGGAGTTAATCCCTTTAAGTAAATAAATGTAGTTTGGGGTCGTAGATGTTGGTATTTGTGTATTGAATAATTTGTACATACACTGGTTAATAATTTAAACAATGTTTTTTCTGATGTACCTAATAATTATTTAAGGTTATCTTGTAGTTGACGAGTCTAGAAATCCACATATTCACACCATTCCGCACTGAATGAAGTCTAGAATTTGACACAAATTTGAAGTTAAAAATAACGATCCTATTACTTGAAAATCTACAGATTTTTTTATTTTTAATCGATGAAAAAATTGGTAAATACATGATAAAAAGTAAAAGTTATTTCAATATGCTTATTCCCTGGTTCCAAATAATTAAATATAACCTTGCAACTATATGTTACGATTCCAACTATCAGAACTAGCCGGAACAAGAATGGTGCATTTCCAGACCCTTCAATTATAAGATTACCATTATTTAATGTGCAGTGCAAATATAAAAAAAAAAACTACCTAAAAAATGCTGTTCCTGCTTTTATTACTTATGATGGGACTACTTCTCAAAGGAGACGAGAATGTGGAAAGTATTGCTGATACAGTTATCGAAGTTATCCACTGGAGGTGAAGTGTTAATCTTTTAGGAATATAGGAAATATTTTTTTATACCTAACAACTTAATATTTATTTATTGATAAGTTATAGATACTATGTATTTGAAATTCAGAGTAATCATTATGACAGCAGCATTCTTATTGTATTCGGATTCTAACACAAATAAAACATCTCATTAAATTTTTGTTAAAATTATTAATTTATTAATTTTACACTAGAAAGAAAATTAACAATACACACAAAATTATTTAAAATTAGAAATAAATACAATTTACACATTTCCCATTATTACACTTTTATTTTCTTAATTTATTCATTTCTTATATTAACAATTTCAATTAATAATATAGTTCATTATTTAATTGGAACTAATTTTATAATTTTACTAATTATTTTTTTATATTTATTTGTAGAAAATGAAATATTAAATAAAAGCATAGGAATTGTTCTATTGGGTAATAGCAGTAATGAAAAAATAAGTAGGAAAATTTCAAATGTATAGTTTCCAGATTTATTATGAGTTTTTTATATTAATGTACTCAATAAGTAGGTTTATTATGTTCGCTTGTACATGTCACAGCAGCAGACAGTAACAAACCTGGCAACACTTCTGATTTCAGAAAAACATTACAACAATTTGTTTTACATTATATATTTCAATAATATAATATAATAATCATTTATATTTGATTAATGACAAGGTTTACTTTTTAAATAAAACTATATGAGCCCTGTCCCGTTTCAATTAGCACACTTCTCATATTTATAGTGACTGTCACTACAAGAACAAATCATACATAAATCTGATAAATTCTTTTATTTTTTTAACCCTTTCACTTCCACTTTCATTAAAAAAAATACCATTGTAGTAGATTGTATGTTTTCTTTGTTTATTTTAAGTAAATTAAAATATTTTCATAGTATTTTTTATTACTCCAAGACATAACGTCCCTGTTCAGGGACATTACAAAAACAAAAATTTACTATGAAAATAATTTTTTATAATATTAATCCTTAAAAGTAATGCAAATAAAGTAAATAAACCAAAAAGAAAAAAATTCTACCAAAATTAACAGATTTATACTTCAGGGTTAATTAAGAGTGTCCCTCTGGAGGGACAAATACACTGAAAGGGTTAAATATTTACAAATTTTCATGAGTGTTTCATCACCTTTAACTTTGATAACGGCAATAATTCATTAAAACATTGTATTTACAAGTTCTTGAAAATATTGTGCAGGGAACCTACTCCATATTTTTAGATTACCCATTTGAATTAATTCTGGCAGTGATCTTGTGGGTGCTGCACGCCTCTGCTTAAAAATTATCACCCCATATACAAAAAAGCATCTTTATTAAATGAACAAGAAACTAAAAAAAAAATAAGCATTATTAAAAACTACAAAAAGTGCATCATTTGAAAATCCATATTCAAGCTCCAGATTTGTAAAATTAAAAAAATTCCAAATACACATTTAACTTGTTCGATTATTTATTGAATAAAAGGTCTGTTCCAACGATCAGAAACAAACCACTGGGTAGTACACAATTTTGCAGTCTCAATAAACTACTGTGTAGAATCCTGATGTCAGTAACTCATTTCTGAGCATTGTTGGAACAAACCTAAAGTAAATCGAAACCACTTAAAAACAAGCACAACATTTATACTCGAGCAAATTTTTAATTCCTATCAAAATTTTTAATTACTGAATATTTTGTTCTAGTTATATTAAAATTTAAAAGTTCTTACTCTTCATTATAATTATATTTTTTATTTTCCCTATATACCTACATACTATCTCTAACATTTTAAAAATTTGATGCCTAATTAAAGATTTCATCTAGCATTGCAGAACATAAAACGTTTTTCACATTTGTATAAATCTTCTACATCTGTCATATTAGGATAACAAGATTGTATCTAGACAGCTAGTTATTTTTTGGAGTTGAAGTTTGTATAGCCATTAACTTGTTTGATTTTCATTGTGTTTCTAACTCTAATTTAAGAGAAAATCTTAAGTGATAAAAATGCAGAAAGAACTAAGCGACCTACATTTTTTAGAATATTTGATAAAGCATAGTAGTAACTGCCAGTTAAAACTGTGTTTCTAGTATTTAGTTTAGGTAACAGAGACAAGGCTTGGAACAGAAAATACATACTTTTGTTAATTCAGAATTTTTAAATGTTGTTTTATATTATACATCTTTCTAGGTATCCTCTATAATTTTTTTTATAATTTTCAATCAAAACTGTTTAAAAACAAAAAGTTTAATAAAAAAATACCCATTATATTTAATACGGTTTATGCTCTAAAACTCACTGTTCTTTTAATGGCAGATTTTTTAACCTCTGAGTAAAGTTACGCATAAGTATAATCTATAGCCTAATCAGCAAGTAGTTACTTTCAACTTTATTAAGAGGTAAAAACCTGGTCTTTAATCTTAATATAATTGTGGAGGATGGAGACTACATTTGCTAGGGATTAGGGAATAACAAAGATCTAACTACTATAATGACACTTGCTAAAAACTGTATAAGTTCTATGTACATGCAGATAGAACCATGTGAATAACTTTAGTGCTTCGATAACACAACATTGATAATTAACAGATGAACATATTGGTCACAAAAACAAATTAATTAATATATTCTAATAAATCTCATTTTTTCCAAAAAGTACAGTTACAACCTTGTTATTCTTTGAGATGTATTTATTACTGATACTTATTAATAAAAATAATAATAATTGATATAGGTACTTACTGATCTTTGGAAACATATATACTCCAGTCCAGTGAGACTTCATTATTCTGGTATAATGCTATTTCACAGAAATGTTTGTAATTCCAATCACTATGTATGGATTTGATTATAGTAGGTATAAAACTAAATGTTTATTGAATATCTTTAATCTGGGCAATGAAAACCACAAAACTCACTTTAAAAATAATAAGCTTCAATCTGAGTACCATAGTTAAGGTCCACTTCTTCATTTTATAATCTGTAACCCACTGTATTGCTGTTTTTGCCAAAACAAAGGTAATATTTGAACACAAAACAAAATCAGCTGTTTTTTATAAACACCCCCATTTCACTTATTTAGTAGCAAGTCTCTGGCAGCAACTTGTAACTTAATTGGAGCATATTTATTAAATTTTGAACACTTTTTTTGATCCTATAAACGCACACATCAGTGTAGCTTGTTTAAAAAAAAAACACTTATAAGCAACCATCAATAACAATAAACTTATTTGTTGACCATTAATTTTTTCATCTGTACTTCTTCTGATAGTTTTGTCATTTTTCATATCATATAAACTCGAATTTTCACCATCACCAACTATTTTTATGATTGCACTTTTTCTGACAGATAAAAAGATTGCCGCAATTTTCCGCCGTAACGACACTAGCGAACCTAGCGGATTTTTGCCCTAAGTACGACCGGTTTTGGTATGTTTTTTTCAGGGAGTTGAAACACCTTTATAGTGCGCCGTGGCCTGCTGTTCCGTATATCACCTTGGTTAACCCGGTTAGTAAAATCGCGTTCCGTAAATGTCAAATTCCTGAAAATTGTAGATTTACGGGACAATGTTCCTGAAATGCGGTTAGTACCAGCTGTCACCAAAGTGACCAAACTTTTTCATCGGTTGTTATGGTTGACGTTGACATTTGTGATAATCATGTGTCATATCAGTTAAATTTGTTTTGGACTTTTTTAATTTTGGAAGAAGGAATATTTTAACAAACGTAAAAACATCAAAAACTAATATCTAGTTTGAGTTTATAAATATAAAAGCCATCCAAACATCAACATCCAACAAAAAATGCATTGATTTGACATGAGATATTTGACATTTACAACAAACGTTCCGTAAATATTTCACTTATCAAAATAAAAAAAGAAACCGTCCTGAAAACGCTAGTAACCGCTTTAACCACACCGGTAATATTCGGTGATATACGGAACACACGGCGGATGTGGCGCGAGACACTCGTCTGAGTTACGTCACTTCTGAAAATATCGCTCCATCCATACAATTTGTATATATGGAACGATATTTTCAGAATTGGTGTAGCCCAGTGCTACACTTTCGATGCAAAGGAAAAGACCTATTGTTCTGTGGTCACGCCGTCACATGTCACTTGTCTTGTTACATGTCCTAGTTTTCTAATTTATATTTATAAATGCTGCGTTTGAGAATCCACATCGGATGCATCTGAGATGTAAAAAATCTTTGATCACGTGATGCAGTATACGTAAATGTAATGGGACAGACGTGTCCGATGTGGATAAAAAAACGCTCGAGATGTAAAAAATGCATCCGATGTGGATTCTCAAACGCAGCATATTTAGGCATTCCAACGACCTGTCAAACAATAGGTGCCAGTGGGAAATTCTTGTATATTTAAGGGGGTAGCGACATAGTCTTGCAAGTTTTATTCGAAGTAGTACTCGCCAAGCCTGCCAATTTATGAAGAAATGTATAGGTGGGTTTTTTAAATAAAATTTTTATTGTGTTTGACATAAAATATTTAAATGTAATCCATTATTCATGTTTTTACGTAAAGTAGATAGAATACACCATATGTCGCCACCCTTAGATATACCAAACCTGCCCACTGGTAATTCATTTGTTTGGAATGCCTAATTAGGGGGTAGCGACATAGTCTTGCAACTTTTATTCGAAGTAGTACTCGCCAAGCCTGCCAATTTATGAAGAAATGTATAGGTGGGTTTTTTAAATAAAATTTTTATTGTGTTTGACATAAAATATTTAAATGTAATCCATTATTCATGTTTTTACGTAATTAGGCATTCCAAACAAATGAATTACCAGTGGGCAGGTTTGGTATATCTAAGGGTGGCGACATATGGTGTATTCTATCTACTTTACGTAAAATCATGAATAATGGATTACATTTAAATATTTTATGTCAAACACAATAAAAATAATATTTAAAAAACCCACCTATACATTTCTTCATAAATTGGCAGGCTTGGCGAGTACTACTTCGAATAAAAATAGCGTCCAAGTTGCAAGACATTAGAGAGTTTTAGCAAATGTACGTTAGATTTCCGCTAACGTTACGTTAAACTAAGATTGTGACATTTTTCGTAAACATTGAACGGAGTAGATTACAGTCTATCCCTAAGGTAACGTTAGCGGATGGTTAGCGGCTGTTTGCTAAAACTCCCTTATGTCGCTACCCCCTTAAATATACAAGAATTTCCTACTGGCACCTATTGTTTGACAGGTCGTTGGAATGCCTAATTAGGCATTCCAAACTGAATGGCTACCAGTGGGTTCTGACGGGTTATGATATGGCAAAATTATGGCAACCCTGGTAGGCCTGGTGATTTGACAAGGTCAATGAAATAGATAGTTACATAGATTGATCATCCATATTTTTCAAAATAAACATAAGCTTATGCCTTGAAGTAAAAATGTAAGCAATTATTTTTTTTTAAATATCTAAAGGCTAAAAATTGGTTTTAAAACGCATTTTTGCTAAACCGATTCAAATTAATAAATATTTGCCAGGCAATATGGCCGCTCGTAAACGACCAGCTTTGAGCAATCTATATAACTATATATGTATCATTGACCCTGTTAATGACAACATAACAACAGGGTTGCCATATCTAAACTGTCATTACCCACTGGTAGCCATTTGGACAGGTCGTTGGAATGCCTAAATTGTTTTACGGATGTTTCATATACTGACTAAGCTGACCATAGTTAATAAATAACTGCACAAAAGATATGCATGTTTAATTGGTTATTCTTTATTGCTTATGTAAGAAAAATGTTTAAGTTTGATTTTCTCCCAGATGATGAGAGTAATAATGAATGTAAGTGATAAATCAGTGTTCTATTTATTTATAATTAACATTACATCCTTTTTTTAGCAGAAACACAGTTAAATAAAACCACAGTGGTTCAAGCAGTGCCAGCAATGTTCTTAAAAAGTAAAGAAATATTACCAAAGAATTCACAACTTGTTTTACAATCTGTATTGAAGGAAGCTAAAATAAAAGTTATTCAGTCTAATCATGTAGAAATAAAATATTTTTGCCCAAATGATGTAATAGATTTTCTGAAATCTCAAGATTTAGATGAAGAGTCTATACTTAAAGCAGAACAGAATCATTCTGATCTCTTGCCTGCTATTTATGAAGGTATTTTTTAATAATCAAACATCCTGTATTTTGTAATGATCTTTATGCAGATTAAATAAACTTATTCTTTTATTCTAGGGGGACTTAAGGTTTGGGAATGTACTTATGATTTACTGAATTATTTTAAAGAAACGCCAAACGATTTTAAAGACAAGTTTGTGTTGGATTTAGGATGTGGTGCTGGTATTTTAGGAATCTACTTATTAATAAATGGGGCTACTTGTTGGTTCCAAGATTATGTGAGTTGAAATTTGAAAAAACTTGCAATTACTAATTCTTGTTTTTATTTTAGAATGAAGATGTTATTAATCATATTACAATACCTAACGTTATGCTCAATTCTGAAAATTTTATAGCTAGATCCAATTTTTTCTCAGGTGACTGGAGTTCTTTTGTAGATTTAGCTGAAAAAAAATATTCCAATTTCAAATTTGATTATATTATTACATCAGAAACAATATACAATACAAATTATTACACAAAACTGCATTTAGTATTCGAAAAATTGTTGAAGAGTGATGGTGCTGTGTATCCTTTATGATTATCATAAATAAGCTTTATTCAAACCATAGTGAATGTATACAATCATAACAAGAACATTATAAATTAAATAAAGCTAAAGCCGATAAGCATAAAGATACTTGTTTCGGCAAAAAAAAACAACGAAAATATATGTAATTTCACAGATTGAGAACAAACATAAATTAATGTAAAATGTATGTACTAACTAGATGAATGATTGCTTGATCGATTTTTTTATACCTATCTAATAATAACAATATCCGAGACAATATCATTCCAATAATAACAATAAGTAATTTATAAGTATAGTTACAAATCTTTTCTTTTGTAAAGCTCATACTTCGTATTTTTCAGAGTTACTAAAATATTTTGATTTTATAGTATACTTTGCAATAAAAAGTTATTTTCCTTATCTAGGATTTTAGATTATTAGCTGCTAAATCATTTTATTTTGGTGTAGGAGGAGGTGTTCACTTATTTAAGGATTTTATTGATAGTAAAAAGATATTTCAATACAAAAATTGTTGGAAAAGTACAGAAGGAGTCAGAAGGGAAATATTGAAATTATATTTTTTATAAAATTATGTTTTATATACAAATACTAGAGTTGCCACCTGTTCTTTTTTGAAAAGGACAGTCCTTCTTTCAAACAAATTGTCCTTGTGACTTTTTAAACCTTAAAATCTTTGTAGTCAAAACTCATATTTTGGCGTAATTAAACGTAATTTTTTTTTAGGTTAATTTTAAATATGTAAATTTTTAACCATTTGGTATCTTTCTGACTTGCCTTTTTCTATTACATAAAAAAGCTACTTTTACAAAATTAACAATTACAGAAAAAATGTTTTGTGTTTCCTGAAAACCTAGTAATTTTATGATACAATGTTTTGACTCTACGATGACGAAATGTTCTTTGGACCTGGTTTTAAAAATATAAGCTGATGAGGACCTTTTTTTAGAAGCTCGCCAGAAAGACCTGGTTAAATTTCCCTTTCGTAAATCTGACAACCCTACCTTTATTAACTTTTCAAAAAGGTAGAAAGAAACAACCTAGTAGTTTAATTAAAAATTATATAATGTATAATTACCTAACCAAATTCAAGGTGTACAAAGTAAATTTTTATATATTATTTATAAGAATTGTTTTTAAAATGTAAATACTATATTGGAAACAAAACTTCTATAATTTTATTTTTACAATTTTTTCTAAAATTAAGGATTTAATCTTTCATACATCCACCCATCTTCTGCCTTATGAGTTAACACTCCATCTGGTTCATTTGGTCCTGGTTTTCGGAATACAATTCTATCATGAATTCTATCAGTTTGGCCTTGCCAAAATTCAAAGTAGGTTGGTTTAACTATATAACCACCCCTAAAATTAAATATGTGATTAAAGTTATGGACTAGACTTAATACTCTGAGGTTCACAGTTTAACTGCCTATTTTACAAAAGAGTGGGTTATACAAACAATGCTGTAAACTCAGTTTAGCTAACAGGAGTTTAATTTTTAATACTGTTTAACAATAACCCGATAATTGTACAACGAGATTCACAGTTTAAGATTACATTTTAACTGCCTATTGTACAAACCGCCCTTCAGTATTTAATTGTCTACACCAGCTCATTACAAGGCTAATGTCATTAAGTTGTTTAGTTTTAATCTTAGATAAAAGAGATCGGAGATGTAACATCGCACGTTGTCTATTCCAACCCTAAAGGGCCCCACTCACCTCGTTCTTTTTCGCCGTTTTAAACCGACGGTTAAAAAAGTTGGAAGGAAAAACGTTGACTGATATGTTCACACACAACAGTTTTTTTCGCGCCAGTTTATCACGATGGACCGTACGTGCCTATTAACAGTGGCAGCGGTTTTGGCAGTGGAAAAAGATCTCGAAAAAAGAAAATGGACTAAAGACTGGCTACTTAAACGCAGTATACTGTCACAAACAAATTTACTGAAGGAGCTAAGATTGGAGCCTGGTGATTGGCACAATTACTTGAGGATGGACCAGGATACGTATCGGAAACTGTTAAAACTAATAACACCGTTAATTAAGAGACATAATACCCATTTACGGGAATGCATCAGTCCTCACGAACGCTACTCTGCGGTTTCTGGCCACTGGCCTCAGCTACGAGGATCTAAAGTTTTCTGTTATTATTTCACCGCAGGCACTAGGACGCATAATACCCGAAACCTGCCAAGCTCGATAAACTCTAATAAAAATCTCTGTTCCACTGCCTAATATTCGACATTTTTATTATAGCTAGTTTTAAATAATAATAATTAAACAACAAAAACATGCTGAACGTTACTGCTACTGATAAATGCCCGACCAGTCAAACTGTTGAGAACACACACCTCGTGTTTACTCTTACTCGAACGGTTGGCTCGATAACCGTCAAAAATCAAGGCTCGCCTGAAATTTTGGAACGACGTTCATAAACGACGTTCTTGCCCATACACCTCGATTTTGTGACATTTTTACCCTGACGTTTTTAACCGTCGGTTAAAAACGGCGGAGAAGAACGAGGTGAGTGGGGCCCTTAAGTAACCCACCAATTAAAAATCATTGTTCACGACGCCACCCGAATTGCTCCGAAATTTCTATTCTATGCTTGTCTCCGCGTGAGTAAATCATTTATGGACCGCCGTTTTTTGAATTATTTGTTGGTGTTATTAGCAATTTGAAGTGTTTTAGTTATTCAATTTCAAGTTGAAAATGCCACGATGTATGGTGAAAAATTGTATATACAAATAATATAAGTGTCAATGTTATGACAAATAAGAAATATATTCGTTTTCAGCGGTAAATATTTGTTGACGTTTTGACATAAAGTGGCCATGATTCTTTGAGCTGAATACTTCAGATCCGCAGTAAGGAGTTTCAATAAATATTAAGCATCAAATACATAATATTTCAGAAAATAGATTTCATAATGCATTAATTTACAAAAGAGTAAAATTTTAAACATTTAGGGTGAGATTACAGAACGTCTGCAACTTTGCAGATCTGCAAATATGGTGGACTTACAAATGCAAGTATTCCAAAAAATATCTGCAAATTCGCAATATTTGTGTTTTATTACCCCCAACAACACTAAACCCAAATTTGGAATACGAAAACTTGATACTTGCATGTCTAAGTCAGTCATATTTGCAAGATTTTCAAAGTTGCCGCCATATTTGCAGATCTGCAAAGTTGTAGACGTTCTGTAATCTCACCCTTAATCTAAATAAGAAGTAAATAGGCATTGTTACTAACGAAATTTTGTTTTTAATAAGTAGTTTTATAAGAATATTTACTAAAGGTGGTTTTTAGCCCTTAGGTATTTTTACAAGAATATTAGATCAAATACAGGTTCACCTACTTAAAATTTCAAGGTTCATTTTATTTGCGGTTAAATCGGAAGTGACATTTGAATCTTCAGTCTTAAAACGAAGTAAAACGCGCAATATGATCTAGTATAAGCAAAAAACAGTAAAGTTACGGAAATTAGTCATATTATTAGTAAAATGTTACATTATAAACCCCTAAACAACTCGAAAAAAAATCTACGATTACTAAAAAAATCTAAATTCTAGCAATATTTATTATACAATCGAATGCGGTTTCAAAGATAACAGGATCAATAAATCCAATTCTCTAAATTTTGGAGCTAAATGCTCGGATAAAAGCATGCGACCGATAGGAATTACAAAAATAATCGATTTATCCGTTATAATTAATCGATTATTTTTGATTAATCGAACATTTTCAATAAAGTGTTTTAGTTTTTTAGGTAATTCGATTTATTGAAAATAATAGTTTTTTTTAGAAAAATCGATTTATTGTTTAATCGACTTTTTAAATTAATCGATTATTTTCGAATTACCGAATATTTTCGATTAATCGATTATTCAAAGGTATTCGAATAAGTTGTTTTAAAATACAAAAAAATAGATTACCTATATAAAAATAATCGATTGATCGAATATAATCGGTTATATTATATAATCGATATTTCGGTTATTTTTTAGAATTATCGATTTATCGGTCAATCAGCTTTTTATTAATCGATTATTTTCAAAGAAAATTAAATATTCAATTTTAAATGAGATATGAAAACAAAAGGATTATTTGAAAATAATCGATAATTCAGTTATTTTTTTGGAAAATCGATTTATCGTAGAATCGGCTTCTTAATTAATTGGTTATTTTCCCTTAATCGATTAAGCGATTATTTTCGATGTTTTAAAAATGATCGAATAATTGATTTTAAAGGAAATAATTCTTTTTTTTTTTAATCGATTTATCGATTATTCGACCTTTTAATTAATCGATTATTCGACCTTTTAATTAATCGATTATTTTGATTAATCGATTATTTTAGATTTTTCAAAGATTATCGAATAATCTGTTTCAATGGAAATACGAAAAAATTTTATTTAAAAATAATCGATTATTTAAAATAAACGGTAATTCGTTTATTATTTTTTGTAAACACTGATTTATCGGTTGATTGGCTTTTTAATTAATATATTATTTTTGATTTTTCAAAGATAATCAAGTAGTCGATTTTAAAGGAAATGCGAACAAAAATAGATTGTTTGAAAATAATCGATTGATCGAAAATAATCGATTATTATTAATAATCAATAATTTATTTTGATAATCACCCACTCTTAGCGACCAAATGACTTTTAATAGATTTAAATTTTAAAATGTTATCTGGTTTCAGACATATGCATTTCTAGAGTTTTATGTGACTCATCATCCTTTATATTAATTAATATTCCTAAAGAAACAAGCTTTAATATCTTTTTCTGAGGTTATAATACAAAACAGCATTTTCTCATTTTGACTAATTTTTAATATTATGTGATAGTCGTAGAAAAAATATAATGTTCAACTTACAAGGTTTGATTTGCAGTATTCGCCTGCGCACATGCTTTTTTTATAATACTCTTAGACAATGAGTGCCATTTTTTACTCGATTAACAATATTCTATTTCAACATTTTACTGTAGTCTCTTACAGAAAAGTCCATAGTAAATAATAGCTAATGAAATATTCTACAAAGGTCTTCTCTTTACATAAAATGTCGTGGCATCTGTTTGATATTAAAAAATCACGTTAAATTTATTTCATAATACAAAATTCCATTGAACGTATATTTTAAATAAATCTAATAATTCATTACGATGCTAATAAACAAAGTCCGGTCCCTGTCACAGAGTTCGGGTCCCTGCCCAGTTCCCCCACTCCGTTAACATTTCTTTAGAAATTGGCAACATTTGCACAGGTTAAACACCAGTGTATGTTATATCTCTGGTCTCTTTTATCTAAGGTTTTAATGCAGTCAATATGTATCTGTTCAACTAGGTATCAAACTGACTTATTATTTACCATTGAGATGGTCTTGGTACTTCCCCTTCTTTGTACTGAGTCTTTAGTTCTTCTGCCTTTTTTTCTAAAATATCCCGTCCACTTACTGCCTTACTTTGGTCACTACACAATGCCCCAATTTGACTTTGATATGGTCGTTTACTGAAATAATCATCTGCTTTAGAAAATGGTAGTTTTTCAACTGCTCCTTCAATCCTCACCTAAAAGACCAAATAGAATATGAACAAAAATGTGATTTACCTAGAAAAATGTAAAGCATCAAAATGGAAGTGAACCTGATAAGCTGGGCCACCACATTGACTTGCTGAAAACTATTTCCTTTTACTAACCCTAAAAATTAGGAATATTTTTTTAATAATAATAAATTGCTGTAACCAGATTAATATAAAATGAATTTTGAGGATCAATCAAACTTTTTGAATATTTTACTCAAGTTTTTTTTTCTGTATGAAGAGATTAATTAAAAGATTAGTGACTTGACGTTAGCCATAAAGTTTTTTGAAATAATGTATGTGCAGTATGAGTGGATTTACAGCATACAATAAAAATTGGATCAATTTTATAAGAACCATTTAAAAAAATATGAGCCCATTTCTTTAGGGCCAATTCCAGGATTGTGTTAAACAGAGATTAAAATGACAATTGTTAGTGTAAAAATGTAATTTTAAACTTCGTTTAACACAACGGTGGAATCGGTCCTTAATGCTATAAAGCTGTGCTAGGCATTTCAAATAAACAGATGTTTGAAGGAAAATTAGAAATTTTTGAAGCTGTCAAGTAATTTGGTTTCTACGTTGAACTCTTCGTTTAAAGAGAAAAATTGCTAACGTTTCAAAATACTTACGCATCTACTATAGTGTTCCCAATAAAAAGTTAGTGCAGCAACTGGATTTTCTTCCTAAAAACAAAAAATAGAAAATACGAAAAATACTTCAAACTTTAATTTATCATACTAATTCTTGACCTTTTCTGCTGGTATAATGAGTAAAGAAAATGAAGCCATCTTTGCTATACCCTTTGAGAAGAACAAACCTTGCTGAAGGTAATCCAGTCCTAAATAGAAATATTGTTTTTAATCCATCTATTTAAAAAAAATCTTGTCTTTTTAAAAATAAAAGCATTAATAAATGTAGACTTGTTTTATATTGTTTTGATACATCTATTTAAAAAATTGTTGTCTTTTCAAAAATAAAAACATTAATAAATGTAGACTTGTTTTCATTTTGAGTAACACCGGCCGATATGAGAGGCACCTCTTGGCGACACTGTTAACTACATTAAATCTGTAGGCTGGCTGTTGAGCTAAAATGAGGGACCTATCAATTTAGTGAGGCCTAAGCTTTTGGAGCAATCCACCCTCCATGCCTTACAGATACCAACACAAAAACTTTTAACTGAATATATTTTCAACTAAAAATATCGAAGCTGGTATACCTGCTAAATATTTTATTAAAAATAAAATAGTCAGCTCCTTGACTGACAACTAGGAAATGATAATGGGGTATATTCTGTAACAATTCCTTTATATTTAACGGCCTTTAAAAATATTGGCGGCCTTTAAAAATATATTCGTATTCGTTAATTTACTTCTGTCATTATTTAAACAGATTTCTTTAAGATAGTCCTCTAATGTATTTTAAAGATCCGTTTAAATGACAGAAGTAAAGATTTAACGGCCTTTAAAAATATTGGCGGCCTTTAAAATATTTTGGTATCCGTTAATTTACTTCTGTCATTACTTAAACAGATTTCTTTAAGATAGTTCTTTAATGTATTTTAAAGATCCTTTTAAATAATGACAGAAGTAAAGAAGAAAATATTTTTAAAGGCCGTTAAATATAAAGGAATTGTTACAGAATAGACCCCTATATCATCTATTACTTTAAGGTTGGTATTTGCCCATACAAATTTGCGGAATATGCACGGTTTACTTTAAACGCAGCTTTCGAGAAAAATATACTTCCTGGCATTAATTTTAATATTAAAAACTGTTAATGAAGTAGGTATGCATAGGGGTTGTAAATGCTTCTTAAAATACTCAAAAAATGACTGACTTTTGGTTTCTAAAACAACTTGGAATCTTGACTTGCCTAGGAATTTTCTTTAAAACTAAACATATTCACATGTTTTATTTTCCTTACAACCCCTAGAACTAATAAGAGAAAATCAAATTATATTTTGAATATATCACATGACATATGGAAAGTTACAAATTTAAAAACATTTTGAGGTATTTTCCTTTAATTAAAAAAAAACCTGAAATTTTCCAGATAAACAGTTCTCCGTATATGTCCAGACGCCGCCCTTAAAATAGAAAGAGTGAATCACAAAAAATATTTCTAAAGTAGAGCATGACTGGCAAAGACATGTGATGTACGCAATAAGTATACAGTGCTTATTTTTTCGTGTTAGGCATGCCACTAGTATACAAGTATATAAAATGGCAAAAGGGCCACAATTAGAAGATATGGTGGTGGGACATTAGCCAAACCGAATGTGAGGCACAAAGCTAAAGAGCAGCGATATCGTAGTTGCCACATGTTCACTACAAAAGCACAGCTATGTCTAATACAAAATAATAAGTATTGTATATGCACGCCTCTGAATAAAATAATTATTTAAGCAGTATTTTTTTTTTTACTGACAATCAAGTTCATTCAAAAGTGAATTCTATCCACTATATCATTTATGCCATGTTTCTTTGAAACACCTAGTATATCTCAACATATATTTAATTAAAAATAATTTACCTACTTGGTACTAGTGGAGAGACACATAGCGTTTGCCTCCACTGTCCGTGGATCACTTTTGACTAAATTGAACCATTTTTCAAATATGTGAATAGGATCCTTAATTTCAATATCTTTCTCGAGAAAAGTTGTGCTTTTATTATTGTAACTTGTTCGCATACCTAAAAATTACAATTTATTGAAGTTATTATAACTAGATACAAAAGAAGCCTTACTCATTATATAGGCAGTAAATAATCTGTATGATTTTTTTGTTATCATTTTATAAGAATAAGTGAAAAAGTTTTCTAATTTTTATATCGTTTGAAAGTTTTCAACTAAACTGTGGATAGGTATTCCTGAAACTGTAAATATATAATTAGTCATTTTTTGTATTTTTTTTTTGTAAAATAGTAATTAGTTTACTTTGTTGGAAATTTGCTTATCTTGAATATGAAAATAGAAAAATATTAGAAATTATAGGCAATAAGTCAAATTGTATCACATTTTATCATAAGGTTTTTCATATATATATATATCATATAGGTACTTTTAAAGTTAATTTGTTTGTTTGAAAGTTACATTAGGGATACAGGTACATTTATGAAATAAGGCTTACCACTAATATCCATGATAAATGTGTTTGACTGTTAAAAATACCTACTAAATAAACTATTTTTAATATCTACGTTTTGAACAATACCAGAGATGAGATAACACAGATAAAATGTATGAATTTATGTGCAGAACGACATAGATTATGACTACTGCGCAGATTGTAAATAAACCTAATCAATAACCCCAAATACAAAATATCTATTTTGTTTATATAAATTTGTATCTATTTTGTAGTGTAGTATTTGTACCGCGGTCAGGTTAGGTTTCACAAGCGCACTTTCATCAAAAAATCATGATAACAAGCAGTGTTGTCAGAGTAACAAAGTAAAAAGTCGCCACTGTCTGAATCTAAACCTGATTTAATTTTTCCTGGTTTTTTGATGTATTTTCATAAATATTATTCTTTTTTGAGAAATGTTTCTCGCCAATTTCATACCTTAAACAACAATCTTTATTTCCAACAACCCTCAATTATGTCACGTATAATTCAATGCTTATTTTATTTTTTTTTATATAAGGGTGAGATTACAGAACGTCTGCAACTTTGCAGATCTGCAAATATGGCCGAATTACATATGCAAATATCAAGTTTTCCTATTCCATAAAAGATCTGCAAATTCGCAATATTTATTGTGGTTTATTACCCCCAACAACACATTAAACCCAAATCCATTACTATGTTTAAAAACTCGATAATCTGACACCATGAACTGTATTCAATCAAAAGAAACAGAAGACTTCATGGTTGTAGGATGTTCTAACTTTCTTAAGGGTGGATTTGGATTTAGTATTGTTGGGGGCAATAAACCACAATAAATATTGCGAAATTTGCAGATATTTTTTTGGAAAACTTCAGCCATATTTGCAGATCTGCAAAGTTGCAGACGTTCTGTAATCTCACCCTTTAAAATTTGAAAATACTATATTTCTACATCCGCGTATCCATGAGATATATAATAATAATAATTATTGTGACGTTATTTTTTTCTATGTATTGTATAAAACGTGTATGAAAATATTGATGTACTTCTACGAATACAGAAATTTTTTCACCAGTAAACTAGTGCCGTCACACTCATAGACACAAAGTCGTCACTTTGGCGACTTCTCACACTAACTGGCAACACTGTATTCAACCTCGAACTCAACGCAGTGTTGCAAGTGTCAAGGAAAATAAAAACGTATCAGAAAAACGTACTAGATTTCTCTAGTAATTAGCTCCGTTCGCGGTAAGAATTCTGAACCAAATAATTAACAGTAACGATTTCGCATGCGCAGTATTTAAAAATGCGTTCGCGAAACAAAAAGAACTGAATGATTGGTTCGCGGTAAAAATGTTATTAGTTCCGAATTCTGAACCGCTTGTGCTACACCAGGGGGTCGATTCTCGACTCGTAGGAATATTTTCCTATAGGAATTTTTGACATTTTTATATACATCGAAAATTTATGACATTGTCCTACATATAGGAAAGTGTCACAAATTCCTATAGGAAAAGGTTCCTACAAGTCGAGAATTGACCCCCAGGAAAATGTCATAAATTGTCGATGTAATTAAAATTGTCAAAAATTTCTATAGGAAAATATTCCTACGAGTCGAGAATCGACCCCCTGCAGGGTTATTCTACTAAATTTATAGCCCGGCTAAAAGTTTATAGCTCGGCTACAAGTTGGATTTTGAAGTTAGGAACATATAAAGTTCAAGCCAAAATCCAACTTGTAGCCGGGCTATAAATTTAGTAAAATAACCCTGCTGGAGCGCGTTCAGATGACTTTACACGGGAGTAGACTAATTTTCTTAGATTGTTTGCCCAGACTACTCTAGAGTAATTCTCATTGGCCCAAAATTTCTGAACGGCAACGAGAGTAAACGTCAACGAATTTGAAAATTATAGTTTTTTACAGTTATTTGTTTATAGACATTTTATTCCCTTATATGTTTGATGTTCCTCGCTTCCCGTTGTTATTGTTACTCGTGTCACGTATAGTTTTACTTTTTATTCATTTAATTTTTTTAAGCTGTTTTTCTTTCTTTTTATTTCAATATATACCTATTCACAGCCCTATTTATAATAGAGATTATAATGAATGATCTATAAAGTCAATAAAGGCTGTATGTCACAATGCTAAATTTAGTACTAAATTTAGTACTAAATTAATGCATTTTTTAAGTTCTAAAAAAAATTCACGTTGCAAACAGCAAATTTAGTACTAAATTTAGCACTAAAAAAATAAATTAATTTGTTTTATTTTATACTAAATTTAGTACTAAAAATGCGTCGAAATGTTGCGCAGTAGCTTTGGTTTATAAAAAAGTTGACAGTTGACACAACTGTCGAACTGTCTCTGTACCATTTTGTTTTTGGTTAGCGTTAGCGACATTTGGCATTGCGTGTGATTTTGTACAACTAAATAATAACAACTTAATAATAATAATAATAATAATAATAATAATAATAATAATAAAACAGTACACGAAATAAATAAAAAATATACGAAATAAATAATAGCTTAATAAAATCACAATAATCTATTTTGAATCTGTCAAATGCCACAAATGTTTAACGGCTTCAACGCTGTCAAGTCAACAGTCATTGCGTTCGGTCTGCCAAGTTCCTTTAACTCCTTTAACACTTTTAACTCCAAACGACCCTTTTAGCGTTCGGTTTAGTACGATTAGTGACAATTTAACTCGCTTAAAT
The DNA here is from genome assembly GCA_927349885.1 of Psylliodes chrysocephalus. NCBI lineage: Eukaryota > Metazoa > Arthropoda > Insecta > Coleoptera > Chrysomelidae > Psylliodes > Psylliodes chrysocephalus. The sequence continues at coordinate 65,419,988 of OV651813.1, read as the reverse complement.
GTCATTTAAAAGCAGCCTAAAATTTGTCCCGCTCCAGCCCCTGACTATCCGAACTCGCCTAGTCTAATTTCCACAAAACATTTTAGTTCTGTTGGGGTTCTGTGCTAACTTAATTTAGTGCTAAATTTAGTACTAAATTTAGCATCGTGACATACAGCCTTTAGACAAGAAATTTTAGATTATTTATTTTTTTTTTTTCTTTATTGGTCTCAACTTATACAAGTTATTTAACCAGCACTAACATTAGTTACATGAAAATAAATACAATAAAATTTAAAATACTATTTGGCTCTGTAAAATTAAAAAAAAAAATTATTTTAAAACAAATTTAACCTTATAAAATTCCTTTATGACACAAAAATAATATGAAACAACAACTTCTGCAAAAGAACTTTACGTTCTGTCAAATTTACTCAAATTAACCCAGTCCAAACTGGGTATAAAAAGGTCTTTTCCTTTGCATCGAAAGTGTAGCACTGAGCTACACAACTTCTGAAAATATTGTTCCATTTATACAAATTGTATGGATGGAACAATATTTTCAGAAGTGACGTAGCTCAGTGCTACACTGTCGATGCAAAGGAAAAGACCTAAAGAGTGCACTCTCTCTAGACTAATTTGACTCGACTTTCTGGGGGGCTATTTTCAAACTCGAGAGAATTCATTTCCATCAAGAGAAATGTCATACGTCAACGTAAAACCGTATTTTTAGGGCTCTTAGGGCCAGTGTGAACTCACTGACTGTTTCTCTCGGTTTATTTAGAGATAATTAAAATTCTCCTAAGAATTTTAATCCTCGATGTTTTTAAATACAGCGTTTCCACATTGACGTATGACATTTCTGATGAGAATCTTGAGAGAAATGAGTGCTCACATACTTTGAAAATAGGTCCCCTGAACGAGAGTAGCTAAATGTCCAAATTGAACGCTCTACTGTTCCTGAACGAACCAAGAGCAAATTGAGCACGCTCTTTTTGGTCGGAGCGTGTTTCCTGAACGCGCTCGGGGGTCGATTCTCGACTTTTTTCCTATAGGAATTTGGTTGATTTTCCTATAGGAAAGTAGGTTACGTATTCTGGAGTCAAGTTGTAGGAATATTTTCCTAAGCAGTTATAGGAAATGATTTCCCATGCTCATGAGACAGGGAATTTAATTTTCCTACAAGATTTTGTAATCGTGCTTGCGCAATAGTAGCTTGTTTAAGGTGGTTTATTGATTTATGCTTACTTTTAAGGCGATTCCTTAGATTAAAGAGACCGAAGATGTAACATCGCACACTGCGCATGTTGTCTATTTCAACCCAAAGTAACCCTCCAATTGAAAATCATTGTTTGCACGACGCCACCCGAATTGCTCCGATTTTTCCATTCATCGATCACCTCCACCTGAGTTTAATCACCATTGACAGATGTTTTTTGATTTATTTGTTGGTATTTTAGCAATTTAAAGTGCTCTAGTTAATCAATTTCAAGTTCAAAATGCCACGATGTATCTTGAAAAAATGTATGTACTTATAATATAAGTACTAATGTTATGAACATATTCGTTTTCAGCGGTAAATATTTATTAACGTTTTGACATAAAGCGCCATGATTCTCTGGGCTGAATACTTCAGATCCGCATTAAGGGGTTTTAATAAATATTAAACATACGAAATCAGATTTCATATTACTTACATAAATCTACAAAAAAATAAAATTTTGAACATTTAATTTAAATAAAAAGTAAATAGGCATTGTTGTTAACGAAATTTTGTATTTAAAAAGTAGTTTTATAAGAATGTTTTCTAAAGGTGATTTTAAGCCCTTTTTGGTAGATAAATAAGAAGTAAAGAATCATAGTTGCTAGCTAAATTTTATTTTTATAAGGTATTTTTATAAGAATATTAGATGAAATACAGGATGACCTACTTAAAATTACAAGGTTCATCTTATTTGCGGTCAAATCGAAAGTGACATTTGAATCTTCAGTCTTAAAACAAAGTAAAACGCACCATATGATCTAGTATAAGCAAAAAAAATACTAAAGTTACGGGAGTTGGTCACATTAATAAAATGTTACATTACAAACCCCTAAACAACTCGAACAAAATTTTCGTTTACTAAAAAAATCAAAAATTTAGCAATATTTATTATTTATTATACAATCGAATGCGGTTTCAAAGATAACGGGATCAAAAAATCCGAATCTCTAAATTTTTGAGCTAAACGCTCGGATAAAAGTAAACGACCGATAGGGGCTACAAAAATAATCGATTTATCGATAATTCTGATATTTTTTTATGAAAATCGATTTATCCGCTGTTTTTAATAAATTATTTTTGTTTTTTTAAGATAATGTATTAATCGATTTTAAAGGAAATACAAAAAAAGTAGATTTATTCAAAATAATCGATTTTCGTTCAATCGGTTTTTTCATTATTCGATTGAATATAATCGGTTATTTTATATAACAGATATTTTTTAAAATTATCGATTTATTGGTTAATCAGCTTTTTAATAATCGATTATTTTTGATAATCGAATAATCAATTTTAAAGGAAATATTAAAAAAAGGATTATTAGAAAATAATCGATAATTCGTTTTATTTTTTGGAAAATCGATTTATCATAGAATCGGCTTCTTAATTAATTGATTATTTTCGATTAGGCGATTATTTTGGAATTATCGATTATTTTCGGTATTTCAAAGATAATCGAATTATCGATTTTAAGGAAATACAATAAAATAGATTATTGAAAATAATCGATTTATCATAGAATCGGCTTCTTAATTAATTGGTTATTTTCGATTAGGCGATTATTTTGGAATTATCGATTATTTTCAGTATTTCAAAGATAATCGAATTATCGATTTTAAAGGAAATACAATACAATAGATTATTGATAATAATCGATTTATCATAGAATCGGCTTAATTAATTGGTTATTTTCGATTAGGCGATTATTTTGAAATTATCGATTATTTTCGATATTTCAAAGATAATCGAATTATCGATTCTAAAGGAAATACAATAGATTATCGATAATAATCGATCGATGAAAAATAATCAATTATTTAAAATATTCGATAATTCTGTTTTTTTTTTGAAAATTGATTTATCAGTTAATCGACTTTTTAATTAATCGATTATTTTTGATTAATCGATTATTTTAGATTTTTTAAAGATTGTCAAATAATCTGTTTCAATGGACGAAAAAAATGGATTATTAGAAAATAATCGATAATTCGTTTTATTTTTTGGAAAATCGATTTATCATAGAATCGGCTTCTTAATTAATTGATTATTTTCGATTAGGCGATTATTTTGGAATTATCGATTATTTTCGGTATTTCAAAGATAATCGAATTATCGATTTTAAGGAAATACAATAAAATAGATTATTGATAATAATCGATTTATCATAGAATCGGCTTCTTAATTAATTGGTTATTTTCGATTAGGCGATTATTTTGGAATTATCGATTATTTTCAGTATTTCAAAGATAATCGAATTATCGATTTTAAAGGAAATACAATACAATAGATTATTGATAATAATCGATTTATCATAGAATCGGCTTAATTAATTGGTTATTTTCGATTAGGCGATTATTTTGAAATTATCGATTATTTTCGATATTTCAAAGATAATCGAATTATCGATTCTAAAGGAAATACAATAGATTATCGATAATAATCGATCGATGAAAAATAATCAATTATTTAAAATATTCGATAATTCTGTTTTTTTTTGAAAATTGATTTATCAGTTAATCGACTTTTTAATTAATCGATTATTTTTGATTAATCGAATATTTTAGATTTTTTAAAGATTGTCAAATAATCTGTTTCAATGGACGAAAAAAATGGATTATTAGAAAATAATCGATAATTCGGTTATTTTTTTGGAAAATTGATTTAACGTAGAATCGGCTTCTGAAATAATTAGTTATTTTCGACAGACGATTATTTAGGAATAATCTATTATTTTTGGTATTTCAAAGATAATCGAATTATCGATTTTAAACGAAATATAATAAAAATAGATTATTGATAATAATCGATTGATCGAAAATAATCGATTATTTAAAATAGTCGATCATTCTGTTTTTTTTTTTTGAAAATCGATTAATCAGTTAATCGACTTTTTAATTAATCGATTATTTTTGATTAATCGATTATTTTCGATTTTTTAAAAATTATCGAATAATCTGTTTCCACGGACGAAAATAAAATGGTTTATTTGAAAATAATCGATTATTTAAAATAAACTATTATTTAAAATAAACGATAATTCTTTTTTTATTATATTTTGTAAACACTGATTTATCGGTTAATTGGCTTTTTAATTAATCGATTATTTTTGATTTTTCAGACATATGCATTTCTAGAGTTTTATGTGACTCATCCTTTATAATAATTAATATTCCTAAAGAAAGAAGCCTTAACATACCTTTTTCTGAGGTTATTATACAAAACAGCATTTTCTCATTTTGACTAATTTTTATTATTATGTAATAGCCGTAGAAAAAATATAATGTTCAACTCATAAGGTTAGATTTGCAGTATTCGCCTGCGCACATGCTATTTTTATAATACTCGTAGACAATGAGTAACATTTTTTGCTCTATCAATAATATATTCTATTTCAACATTTTACTGTAATCTCTTGCAGAAAAGTCCGTAGTAAATAAACGCTAACGAAATATTCTATAAAAGGTCTTCTCTTTACATAAAATGTCATGGCATCTGTTTGATATTAAAAAATCACGTTAATTTTATTTCATAATACAAAATTCGATTAAACACCTTTTAAATAAATTTAATAGTTCATTATGATGCTAATAAACAAAGTCCGGTCCCTGCCACAGAGTTCGGGTCGCCGCGTGTCGCCGCCCAGTTTCCCCACTCCGTTAACCTTTCTTTAGAAATTGGCAACATTTGCGCAGGTTAAACACCGGTGTATGTTATATCTCTGGTCTCTTTTATCTAAGGGCGATTCCAAACTCATTTAAAAAAGAAACATATGCTGCGTTTGAGAATCCACATCGGATGCATTTTTTACATCTCGAGCGTTTTTTTATCCACATCGGACACGTCTGTCCCATTACATTTACGTATACTGCATCACGTGATCATAGATTTTTTACATCTCAGATGCATCCGATGTGGATTCTCAAACGCAGCAATACTACATATATTATTAAAAGTTAATTTTAATTTGACGAGTAAAATTATCCCATTTGAAATGTCTTTAAGTCAATAAATAAAGTAAACCAAAATCCATAAATTTTTTATGAAAATTTACCGAAGAAACTAGGTAGTTACTTTTGAGTCTTTTTTTGCGAAATTCGCACATCAGGATTTCTCGACGGAGCCCAAACCAAATTATAATGATGTAAAATGTGAATTTTACTATAATTTGCTAAATATTGAAAGTATATTCCTATATTTTTGTATTTCAAATCAGAAATTAGAGGATACAAGCATCAACCTTTTGGTGTAGGAAAAACATTTGTACTAGTTACTTTCTTTAGTTTCTACTTAGGGCCGCCGAGAGCCAGGCCGGGCCTCAGGACAATTGTCTAGATCGGGTCCCGTGACAAAAAAAAACAGCTCTTCAAACAAAAACTTTTCCTCCTCTACTTGGATTCAATTTTCTAAAAAAAAAAAAAAAAAGCTTCCGAACCTAAAACTTCCCCCTCTCGTCTTGTGTCGAATTTCTTTTCTCATACAAAACAAAAATTCCAGTTGCCGGGCCCCCCTTTATACCGCTGCCGGGCCCCCATTTGAGTCCGGGCCCCGGGAATTAGTCCCGGCTACCCCCCTCTAGTCGGCCCTGAATAACGGTAATCACAATGGTAGTCCTTCTGAAACTTTTTCGTTTTCTTTTTTTGCTGCTAATAAAAAATATTAAAAATAAATAACCAGTACATCCAGAAAATCAAATATTTTTGACAAATTGTCCAATTGCCTTGTTGCCAACTGTTAAACAACTATATTTAACTGAAATAAATACATTCCATTGGTTCGTTTTAGCGTTATCTTGAAATTATCAGTGACATACTGAAATTGGAACTCCTACAGGAAATTGGATTCCTATTGTACTCGAGAATACCGACAACTAAAACTGTAGGAATATTATCATAGGAATTCATTTTCCTCGGAATCAAATTCCTACAACTCGAGAATCGACCCCCTGGAATACCGAGACCGCGCGGAAAAAATTCAGAATTGATAAAAAAAAATCAACAAAAGAACTAGATTTAGGACCGATTTCACCACAAAGCACGTATCTTCTAGAGACCCCACGCCAATGTTAAACTTTTAAACCAAATTGGCGCCACCTTGTGTTTGGAGCTGGAACTAAAATGACAATTGACAGATGGCGGTAAATTCAAATTGTAATTTTTAGGAGTAGGTAGTAGTTTTAAATTAAATTTTAAATGATTTCCACATAAATTATTTTATAAAATAAAGAATGGAACTAGTAAGTTCGAAACTTTTATTTTACAAAATAATTTAGGTCGATTATACCAAATTTGAGGAATTAATTTGTTATAAGCAGGGGTCTGATGTGAAGAGTTGGTTCTGCATATTATTATTAAATAAATATAAGATATCAATAAACAATAAAATAGAACATTCTTAAAATATGTTTATTAATAACTTAAATAATATTATTAGATAAAAATAAATACAAATAATAATACATATTTAACGAATACTTACTTGCAGCAAATAGGTATATAATCTCAAATCTTTAAAATACCTATCAATAATTTAAATGTGAAGTAGAGACTAGGATATTACATTTTAGTAACACTAAAATAATATATTTTATAAATGTCTTTTAAACCGAGGACAAATGTAATATAGGTATTGTATTAAAAGGTGAATCCTTTTAACTATTCATTCAATGATAAATAGGTATTTTCCTTCCAAATACAGATGGTGGTATTACTCCACTGCTTTGTGTATTACTCTCTTATGTGAAAAATGATTTCGGAATCTAGTCCAGTGATAAATTGATTATCAATTAGTTGTTATAAATTACATACCAAAGAAAGATTAGTTTTAAATCGAACGATTGTACCTACCGAATATGTATAGTGCTTTCCAAATATATTCCTGTATTTTGTTTTTGTTAATTTTTTTTTAATGTTTATTTTCAATCATTTATTTAGTAATAAACTAATCTTCACATTTTATTATATTTCACTGTAAATCATTACAAAATTTTAAAAAATGCAACTTCTGACCCATTCAATGAATAGAGTCCCATGTGGTCCCGTCCCAAATGTATCAATTATATTATATAGTTCACTGAATCTATCTCATTTTTTTCTACCCTATATCAATCCCCAGTTGGACAAGGTGTTTCGCACTCCCGCTTTGCGCACCCGAATCGGAGGTTATGACGTGCACTGACAGCTGACAGCGATTCGTTTCTCTAGACATTGGTTGATCCGAACGAATATTTAACCGAATGAATCCTCGGAACAAATAATCGGATTATACCGAGGATTTTGATACTCGGATTACCGAGGATTTTTAATTCGAATGATCCCATCACTAGTTGTTATACCCGTTTCTTTTTATGATGCAGATGCATGGTGAATCAATGAAGTTTTTCTCGAAGTTTTCAACGTAGCACCCACAGGTAGCACCAAAATTATTGCAAAACACAGTAGGTTATAACTAAGACGAAACTATAAACAGAAACCAAAAGCCAAAGCCAACAAAAAATCACTAAAATCAGACGGAAAAATGAGATTAACCAAAAACATAAATAAATACCCCAGCTAGCACATAACGTTGCCAAGCCTTTCGGCGATGTTGCATTAAGGGAACGTAATAACATTACTGTACAACGTAAATGCAACGTTCATGAGAAGTTGTTAAGGGAAATCAAAACCTCGCAAAACTTCTATTTGTTATTTACCTAGTTAACCTACCGTAAACATTACCACAACATTACAAATCTGAATTCAGAACGTTTAGATTTATGTCAATTGTCACTTGTCAGTTTTTCTTGTCAATTGTCTTTTTTAATGGTTTATTTTTCGACATCCAGAATTTATTTTATAAATAATTATTATTTATACATTCGAATAGATTTGGTAAGGGTCCTCTATAAAATAGATAACTATTTTCTAAACCATTGTCTTTGTTTCAGATTACAATGCCTGATGTAAATTTATTATTTCATTCATTAAGTATCTTTAGCAGTCGATGCCAATGACACCAAATAAAAAAAAAACTACAATAAAAACAAAGAATTGCAGACAGGCAGATCAATCGTTGTAAACCAGAAGATAAACATTTAACCGAATGTCCGGCAACATTTGACACCAAATACTTATAAAAGGTAATTATACTTTATCGAACTAAAAATACATTTTAAAAATATTATTTTTTAGGTTTCCTTCGACATTCTAGGAATTTTAGAAGCAAAAGTAAATACTACAGAAGTGTATAGAAGAATATAACACCTGAAGTTTTATAAAAAGTGAATCTATAGGTACATGATATGTCAGGTATATCAGAATTCAAGCAGTTCATTCTCTTCAACAGGCTAGATTGCCTGGAAATGCAACCATCAGTTCAAGTGAAAACCCAGCAGAAAAGTTGAGAGAAATCATAGATGATACTCTCGAGTATAATAGAATATCTTGCTAAAAAACACCAGTTGTTTTTTATAAAATCTACATATCGATGGCTCAATCAAATACTGCCACAATTAAAATACTATTATTTCGAGAAATTTCATTTTGTTAGTCTCTATTATCATTATTTTGTTTTTGACATACTCTTTATATTTTATTTAAAAGCTTCGATATTTTGCTGTTAAATAAAATGATTACGATTATAAAAGTGAGTTGTTGCATAGTTGTAAAAAATTTGGGTGTTTTTGAAGAAAATAACTCGAATTGAGGCAGTTTTAGACACAGTTTGTGGCTACATTTTAAATGATTTATCTTTAAGGATATTTTTGTTTGTGGTGGTATTTAAAGTAAAACCGTAATGATATTTTGCATCCATTGAACCAAAAATGTAATTGCTTTGTTTTTTGACTTGTGGCGGTTTTTGATTGAGCCATCGATATATCTACTTTGGAAATCAAGCATAAAATTTGTAAAATTCAAACAAATTTCAATACACTAACATTGGTTGTTTTATTTAAAACAACAAAGTAAGACATATTTTTTAATTTCTATATAATTTCCTTTAATTAATAATAGGTAAACAAGTTAACAATTTTTTTTTATTTAATGTATTGAGACGTAAAATCTTTTTATATAAAAATATAATTTATGCTCTTCTAATAAATTGTCATATTTAGGTTACATTATAGCACTTTATAAATATCTATGCAAAAAAAGTTAAAAAGCTTGATTTAAAAAAGATATATCTCTGCGTCTTAGGTAAGAAATCAGCGAACTTAGCTATGCTCTCGTAATCTAATATAATAATATGTACCTAGTCATTGTTGTATTCGTTTATTATTTTTCACCAATCTAGCTTTATCATCGTTCACCATTTAAGGTTTTAGTGAACCTTTGCAATATTGGTACCTTATTATACTATTTAGCTAATTTTGTCCAATCGTTCAGTGCTTTCTAGGTAGCTTCTTCTATCCCACATGTGTACTTGTGTTTGTGATATAAGGTGTGTTCTTTTATTCAATAATTGTTCCATCAGTGATTGATGTAATTTATCTATTCTGCAGTCGTTTTATATTTGAACTCATAAATTTAGGTTAACTTAAATGATTGATTATCCTCACCATTCGTCTATCACATATCCATTGGCTTTAAAAGCCGATGGATGCCTTGGCTCATTGGTGAACTCATCGCTGGAAAAAAGAATGATTCACACATACAATCGTCTTTCCATCACTTAATTTACGAACGGTTTGCTGCAAGCGCTGGATACAGCACTGAATAAAAGAACACGCCTACAGCTACCTCTACTTTTGTGCTATTGGTACTTGATTTCAAGAACATTTTAATAATAAAGTTATATAAATATTTTGTTTTATTTGAAATTTTCATGTCTCGATTGAGATTTTACTATAGCCTCAATTTCAGCCTCTCTGTATTACATTACACAATGTGTGTCCACGGATGGACTTAATTATACTTGTAAAAATATTTATTTTAAATTAAAGAAAAAGTTATTTTTCATAATTTCTCAATGTGAATCGAATTTATTTAACAAGCAAGAAATTATGAAGAATTACTTTTTTAATTTAAAATAAATATTTTCACAAGTATAGTTAAGCCCATCCGTGGACACACTGTATAATGCTGTAGATCTAATTCACATTATAACATCAATAGAACGTTTCAGAGCAACTTTCGGGGTAAGTACCGTAAAAGTGCTAGTGTGATGTTTTTCGAACTTCACTTTGTAACTTCTGTGAGATGTGCTATAAAAGTCTTGCCGTTGCGGACATTCGGTAGTTGCAGGGAGATCAGGGTTACATTTACAGTACATTGCATGCGAGCTTAAAGAGCCTAAAATTGCAGCTTATTAACGTAGATGGGATGTTTTTGTGCTAGCTGGGACACGTCACATCTTTGGAGTTTTTCTCCCATAAAGCTTAAAAATGGAGTAAGAAATCAGAATTTTACCAGTAGCCCCATCTAGAGTTTGGAGCAAATAGCATAAAAAATGTCAATTGTCGGTTTTGACCTTGGTCATTCACGTGGAACCTCTATGTGCTTTGTGGATTTCACCGTTGTGTTAAACGAAGTTTAAAATGACATTTTTACATTAACAATGTCATTTTAATCTCCGTTTAACACAACGGTGGAATCATAGATTGGTGGAATCGACCCAACGTTAAAAATAAATTCACTAGGAAACGGGGGGAATTTAAAATGTCTACATTTCTTTTTATACATTAGTTAGTAGTACTGAGTAACTATGTAAATAAGGATATTGATAAGAGTAAATATATAGTAAATATTAAATACTATTAAAAAAAGTAAATACCAAATTGTTTTACTACTGATGTGATCACTCTACATACTGGCATTTCTATTTATTTTCGTTTATCTATAAATATTTGTAATTTAAAATATATAACCTATTTTTTAAGGGTCGATTCCACCGTTGTGTTAAACGGAGATTAAAATGACATTGTTAATGTAAAAATGTAATTTTAAACTTCGTTTAACACAACGGTGGAATCGGTCCTAATTCATCCAAAACGGTAAATAATGTTTATACAAATGTATACGGAAGCGGCCATATATACACAATCATTTGATCGTAGTTTAGATAGTTTAGTTGTGACTAACTTCGTTCCTTTCAACACGTTATGGTGTAAAGTGAACTGTCTAATTTTTAGGTTAAGTTTGTGTAAGTTTGTCATTTCCAAAGTATTTAGGCGGAAATAAACTGTTTGGTGTATAATATAATTGATTTTAATTATGGCAGATACTGCAAAGGTAAGAAAATATCACTTGAAGAATGCCCGGAGAATTTATTTTTCGGTCTAATATGAACTAGTGGCTAGTGAGCAAGCCTACTCTTGTCAATAGAAAAAAGACTGTCCAAAATGTCGTGGTAAATTGTTTTGTAGTAGCTAATAATGAGTATTGAAAAAAATTGTCAAAAATGGCCATATCTACTCAAACATCTAACAGCTTATTATTAAATTTGGATATCCCCTATTCAAAAGAGGTTGCATCACATTAATATTTATTATAATAGGTACATTAGTTCACTGTTTGAATCACCTGTTTCTAGGTACAGCAGTACAAAGAGGATGTTAAGAAACAAGCAGAGACATTGGTTCTAAAAGGATTTCCTGAGACCATAGTGAAATTGAACAACATTCTAGAAACTCCCCAATTTAAAAACAGGAATTTTGTAGATGTACATCAAGATTTGAATATACCTGTACCAGATCCTATCATTTATAATAGCCACACAGATTTACCAGTTGCTAAAAAACCTAAACTTGACCAAGATGGTACTAAAGTTATGATATTACCCACTGGATCTGTTCCTACAAATAAAAACTTAGTTGATTTGATAGATAATGTTAAGCCTCATATAAGAAAGTTGGTGGAAGATTCTAACTTGGTAAGTCCTGAATTAAAAAATACAATATTTGGTAAAAACGCAGATTATAGTAAATCCATGCAATGCTAAACATTTTAATTTATGTGGAAGTATATGTCTTTGGAAGCTTAAAAGTTAAAAAAAAATCTTGGCAGTCACTTATTTTAATGATTTTAATCTGTTTTAAAATATTCATATTTTCACTTGTTCTTTCCTATTTGCCAATGTAGGTGATGTGACATTTTTATACTTTTTTTTTTTAGTTTTCTCATAAGTATGTATTATTTTTTGTGAACCCGTGATGGCTCCAGGCTGCACAGTTTAGGTAAATTAGTTAGGTTTTTTTTTTTAATTTTTCTCATTTTATGTATAATTTTTCTGCGACGCAACATGTGCCAGGCAGAACAGATTAGGTAAATTAGTTAAGTTTTTTTTTTTAATTTTTTTTTTTTTTGAAATGTGGATTTACTATAAACTACATTTTTTCCTAACATTTTAAATAAGTAACAGTAATTTTTAGTTTAGGTGGGTAATACATCATGTGCATATCTGCACTATTCTGCTCTGACCTTTAGAATTTGAATTTTAAACCTCCAATTTTGCCAGATTTCCATTCTTGTTTTGTCGTTTGCTTTTTATCTTTTAATTTTGAGGGCAAGGAAACTTTGTTTTACAAAAAAAAAGCTTAAAAATAATCTAAAATTAAAGAATATTTTTATACATTTCTGGGCTTCAAAATTTATGCCTACTTGACAGCATCTATTATAACTCAAATGTACTTTTTCCTAGATTTAAAAAAAATTCTATATAACCTTGACAACTATGTAACGATTCCAATTGTTAGAACGAGTCAAATCAGTAATGGTGCAGACCTGTGCATTAATATCCGCCTAAACTACAAGATTACCATAGGCAACTGGTCCCACAAATGGGGACCTGTGGTGTCTACATGCTTTACTGTTCGTGTTTATTTGAATGTGAAATTCGTTATCAGATTCCAACAAAAATCCATCATTTTGTGCTTCAGTTCATTTTATTGATATAAACTCATCTACTTCTAGAAAATTTAGTAGGAATTCGTTATTTCACATGTTCCCGAAATGACTGCAGCTTCCTTCGACAGACAAATTATAGCTCACTTTATACATATTCATGGGCTTACAAGTTTTAAGTAATCCTCACAACAATCGCATATATCTCATTCAAGTATTTGTGCTATTTGGCGGCTCCCTGGGATAAAGGCTTAAGCTAATATCTGAATGGGCAGTAAAATTAGTCTTGTATTCATTCTTATATCTTTCAGTTTTCTTCCCTATGGTCCAGTGGCGTAGCCAGAAATTTTTCATGGGAGGGGTTTCTGAGAACTATGGGTGGGGGGATCCATCAACAATGTGAAATATTTTAGATAAGATTGTTTTTATTTTAAAAAGTAAATAAAAATAAATATTTTTTTTATGAAAGAAAAAAATTAATAAAAACAAACAGTTAATTGCGATCAGCGTCAATACGATGGCGGAAGGGGTGAGGATATATAATAATAATAATATTATTTTATTTTTATATGAATAATACATAAAAAACAAGTCAAGGTACATGAGTATATAAATAAAATAAGCGACAGATATAATAGTAATAAACTAAAATACGAAACAAATAATAATAATAATAATAATAATAATGAAAATTAAGATTAGCGACAGTTGTAATGTTAATAGTAAAAAAATAGTACACAAATGCAAATAATAATTAACATTAGCGACACTTATAATGATACATATAATAAAATTAAACACAAATGTAAATTGTAATTAAAATTGGACTTAGTGAAATGATAAAAACTCTTCAAGGGTATATGGATTAACATGGTTTATGCATTTTTTAAGATTTTTTTTTAAACTGTTGATGTTTGAGCATTTTTAACATAATCTGGAATTAAATTGTACAACATACATCCATTAAAAAATGCCCCTTTTTGATATAGAGCAGTATTGTGTTGATTAGACTGTAGTGAATTTTTATATCGAGTAGAGTATGAATGATCTGCATTGTGTAAAGTGAAAGAGGAAAAATTGCATCTAACATAACATAAAAGGTCATAGATGTAAACTTCGATGGCAGGTAAAATATTGAGCTCTTTAAAGGCATTTCTGCAGGTTTCTCCAGATTTAAGGTTAGCTAAAATATGTATGGCATATTTTTGGATGATAAAAATTCTATTGAAATCCTTACAAAGACCCCAGTGTATAATACCATACCTCAAATGGCTATGAAAATTTGCAAAATATAGAGTTCTTGTTATATGGCTACTACATTGTTTAGTCATAACACTAAGTGCAAAACAAGACGACGATAATCTTTTGCTAAGCTGTTCGACATGTACGTCCCAAGTTAAGTGGCAATCCAGATAAATACCAAGTAATCTTATATTATTAGCATATTCTAAGAAAGTTGCATTTATATGTATTCCGTTGCCATTTATTAGATGTAAAAACCATGCAGGCAGTTTTATCATTATTTATAGTTAACTTGTTGTGATACATTCATTCTTGTAGACTTGAATATATTAAATTCAGATTTGCTTGAAGATTAGAAACATCTTTGAGTTTTAGGGGAATATTTGTGTCATCAGCATAACAGACAAGTTAATTAATCGCATGGCCTAAAGCACATTTTAAATCGTTAGCGTAGATGATGAAGAGGAGGGGAGCAAGTACCGAGTCCTGAGGCACTCCTAAAGAAATTTCTACCGACTCAGACAAAAAGGTCTCACCAGCAGATCTAATAGAAACTTTTTGAGTGCGAGTCTCTAAATAAGACTTGCACCATTCATGTACTATACCACGTATTCCATTATGCTCGAGCTTAATCAGAAGTAACGAGTGATTGACATAGTCAAAGGCTTTTGTAAGGTCTATGTACAAACCAATATCTGCAGATCGATTGTCAATTGCATCTATAATCTCTTTAACAAACGTAAAGAGTGCCATGTTAATGCTCCGTCCTCTAATAAACCCATGCTGTGAATCATTTATCAGACCATTCTGGGTAAGATAGTTACTTAAATTGTGATATATGATTATCTCATACATTTTTGAAAATGTAGAAAGCAGGCTAATTGGTCGATAGTTGCAGATGTCATTAGGATTATCCTTTTTAAATAAGGGTAAGATTATAGTTTGTTTTATTGATTTGGGGAAAATTCCCGATTGAAAAGAAATATTAATAAGATAGGCAGGGGTCGGAGGATATATATCAAGTGATATATATCATATTTATATCTTGATATATATCCAAAAATGTCTCAATACGCCCCTGTATAAAAGTATAATAACTAGCGATTAATATGTGTTTGTGTTAAATATTAATGTTAACAAAATAATGTTAAAATCTGTTAATTTTATAAATTATTTTTGTTTTTTCTTTTTAATTTGGGTTAGAATAAACAGTTTTGTTATTTAGAATATAAGTTTTCGTTAATATGTTTGTGTTAAAATTTAAAATATAGTTTGTGCAAGAAACTGATATATATCGGATATACAGGGTGGCTCACGCTCAACGGGACGGAGCTTTATGGGAAAACGACCAAAGATATAAAAAATTCGTTTGGGAGGAATACGTAGGTTACAGACGGTTACAATTTAAAATTTGTTAGATGTATACAGGATGTCCCACATAAGAGAAAATATACAAAGTTATATTATTTTTAATGGAACACCCTGTTTTTTATTTTAAAATTAAAAACTACATCAAAAATAATGTCAGTTAACTAAAGGTTCCCTATTACTATTATTATTAGTTTTCGATTTATTTGAATTTTTAAGGAAACAGAGTCTCCCAGAAATTAATTGTTTACTCTTGTTTGAATAATTTTTAATGAACTATTTTTTTTTCTTATGTGGGACATCCTGTATACATCTAACAAATTTTAAATTGTAGCCGTCTGTAACCTACGTATTCCTCCCAAACGAATTTTTTATATCTTTGGTCGTTTTCCCATAAAGCTCCGTCCCATTGAGCGTGAGCCACCCTGTATATCCGATATATATCAGATATATATCATGTGATATATTTATATAAATATCATATTTTCGAACCCTGAAGATAGGTTAATGGTAATAAAATGTGTGATTTGCACTTTTTAAGTAATATACTTGAAATTTCATCGAAACCACAAGCTGTGGAGGATTTTAATTTAGAAATAGCTTCAGAAACGTCTTCCTCGGTAATATGAGGTAAAAACATTGAGTTTATTTGATTTTTGTGGTCGAAGAAACGTAGTCTGTATTATTTTGTTTGTTGAAGTGCTGTGATAAATTATTACCCACGGATGAAAAGTAATCATTAAATTTTTTAGCAGTGGAAGCAGGGTCTAAAATCTTATCATTCTCTTTCACTTTAATTTCATCCCTGTGCCCTACGCATTCACAACTTTTTTTATTAATTATTTTCCACATTTTTTTAAATTTTATTTTCTGCAGATGAAATCATCGCATCATGTTGGTTTTTCATTGAGTTGCTTAAGAGATTTTTGTATATGAAGTATATGAGTCTTTTAATTGAGGATAAATGTTTTTTAAATCTCCTAGAGTAGTTAAAATATTTCTTGTATGGACAATTTCTGGGGAACTAGCTAGATTATAATGTGAGTATTTATGTTTTGGTGAATAATAACATTTCAGTGAGAAACATATATTAAAATAATGTGTAGATGTTGCAAAAAAATTATCGAAGGATAAATTTGGACAATATTTGGCCTTGACATTTGTCCAATTTTCTTTTGATAGGTAATTACAGAATTCAGTTATGTTGTGTTTAGAAAACCTACGTTTATATTCGTTTTCTCTGCAAAATGTAGTATCCTCAAATGGTATTATAATAAGCTGAGCAAAATGATCTCATAGACAAGGTTTTAACATTTGGACACTAAATTTAGAAGAATGGATATTCGTGATAAAATTATCTAAACAAGTGGTGCTGGTATTAGTCACAGGAGTAGGTTCGTTAATTATTGGTTTTAGACCCTGACAACTCAGAAAATCTACAAACTTTCGTTTTTGTGGTGTATTTTTTAGTAAATCTATATTGAAATCGCCACCTAAGATGATTGTATGGGTGTTCATGTCAACATGGCTAAACAAAAGATTAAAGTTGTCAAGAAATTTTTCCAAACTAGAAACAGTATTTTGTGCGAGATTTTGTGGAGGATGATGTAATAATAATAATAATAATAATAATAATAATAATAATAATAAAAATAATAATAGTTTATTTGTCCTTTAGGATCATGTTACATGATATAGGATAAGTCATAATATATATGAATAAAAAATATTAAAATACAAATAAATATAGGTACAGTATACAAAAAAAAAATATATATACATATCTAAGACATGCACATTAAAAATATACAATTAGAAAAACATTTACCTTAAAATATGGTGGTATTCAGATAAATTATAAAAACATGAATCTACTAAATAGTTTTTAAGTTTTCTTTTAAAAGGTTCATATTTCTTTTCAGATTTAATGAAATCAGGGAGTTGATTAAAAAATTTAATTCCAACAAATTCAGGCGATTTCTCAAATAATGCTGTTGAATGTCTTGGTGTTCTGAATAAATTTGCATTCCTAGTTGAGTATTCATGATAATTTGAATTTTGTAAAAATTGGTGTATGTTGCGTTTAGCATATAGCAACGTTTTATAAATGTAAATACAGGGAAATGTTAATATTTTAAATTTTTTGAAGTTATATTTACAAGTTTGCATTAATTCTAGATTAAAAATAAGCCGGATTATTCTTTTCTGTAAGATAAATACTTTAGATGCATTGACTGCATCACCCCAAAGAATAATGTTGTATGATATATGAGAATATGCTAAAGCATAGTAGACATTAAGCAGTTGCTCTTGGGTAAATATTGATTTTAATTTTAGTATTGCATAGTATGTGCTGTTTAATTTTTTACAAACATTAGATATTTGGCTATCCCAACCCATATTGCTATCAATATGTATGCCCAAAAATTTTGTAACATCTGAGAGCATAATTTCTGCATTATTGACATTTACTTTACAATTCTGGGTAATTTGATTTCTGGAGTAGAACTGAAGGCAAACGGTTTTGTTTGAATTAACAATTAAAGAATTTCTATAACACCATGATGTAAACTCATTAAATATTAATACTAAAGCACATGTAGGATTCCCCACTCGACCGTTCATTGTTGGTTTCCAATAGCAGTTTATGCCAAAAAAAAACATTGTTTATCTGTTGATTATATGCACACTTAACATTAAAACTCTTCATCGAGTTTCATCTTGAACAATGGACAGAAAATCAAATGAACATGATCGTGTGGATGACAGCACAATGATGAATAGATGATGGCCAGTTATGCAATACCCATCGTTTATAATTTTTGGGCATTTCCGACGGACACGTGGGTCTTTTGACCTTTTCCCCAGAAAATGCTGTTTGATATACACTGCACTGGGCATAGAAGAAGCACAGTTTAATGTTCCTCCGCACTGAATACATTTTCAAAAAAAAACTTTGGGAATAATAGTTTAATTTGCATTTTCATTTTTTAGACAAATCATTTGTAAAATACTTCCAAACTTTGGATTTGTTCACGTTTTTGTTTTTATAAGATACTAGCGTGAAGTCAATAGAAAAAATGCATGAATTCCAAAAAATAAAGGAGAGATAATGTTTTTTAGGGTTCAAGATATGTATGTAATAGTATTATAGATTAGAGTTAAGTAGAGTAATCTAATATTTAATATCACATTTCTGGTACGGCTCTCATCTGCTAATATCACCAGATTGCAAGCAGAACTGACTCTCTAATAGGTCATATAAAACTGTTCTTGAGAAAAGCAGTCCTCCCTTAGGCTGTGGGGGTGTCGGGACATCGAGAAATATGGTTTTTGTCGATTCACTCCTCATATTTTTTATAACATAAGTTACGTTCTTAATTATTTATACTATTCATTTGTATTTATTTTTATTTCATTACTTTTCTACCCTCTTAAAATGTGAAAATCCAAAACTCTGAAATACGTAATTATTTATGTATGATGAGTAGCTTTAATTCCAATTTTTAAGTTCCTACCTTAAAAAATCTACACTCCCATACAAATGTTCACACCAATTTCCCCCTCTTAAAATATAAAAATCCTAAAACTCTGAAATACGTCATTATTTATTTATGATGAGTAACTATAATTCCAATTTTCAAGTTCCTACCTTTAAAAAAAATTTATACTCCCATACAAACGTTCACCCCCATTTCCCCCCTTAAATTGTAAAAATCCAAAACCTTGTATTACGTCATTATGTATTTATGATGAGTAGCTACAATTCCAATTTTCAAGTTCCTACCTTTAAAAAATTCGATGCTCCCATCAAACTTTCTCTCTCTGTTACCCCTTTAAAATGTGATGTTTATAAAGTCGGCCCTTAGTGGATGCCTACGTCGAGAAAGGGATAACTATGCCAAATTTCAAGTCAACCGAACTTATAGTTTTGGAGATCTGTGTGTGGTATTTCGCTTTTGTATAATACTAACTGTTGCCCGCGGCTTCGCACGCGTGGAGTCGTGTTTTTAGTGTAAAAAAAATTATTATTATTATAGATTAATGTTAATTAGACTATTCTAATATTGAAATATATTAATCTAATTGATAATCTCATTTTGTACCACATTTCTGGTACAGCTCTCATCTGCTAATATCACCAGATTGCACGCAGTATTTATTTTTATTTATTTTTATATATTTTTATTTATTTTTATTTATTTTTATTTATTTTTATTTATTTTTATTTATTTATTTTTATTTATTTTTATTTATTTTTATTTATTTTTATTTATTTTTATTTATTTTTATTTATTTTTATTTATTTTTATTTATTTTTATTTATTTTTATTTATTTTTATTTATTTTTATTTATTTTTATTTTTATTTATTTTTATTTTTCCCCTCCTTAAAATGTGAAAATCCAAAAAATATGAAACAAATCATTATTTATTTTTGATCAGTAACTGTATTTCAAATTTTCATGTTTTTAACTTTATGGAACAAAAAAATATATACATACTTTCAAACAAATTTTCACCCCCCGTTTCCCCCCTTAAAATGTGAAAATGCTAAAACCCTAAAAGACTTCATTATTTATTTATGATGAGAACCTACAATTCTAATTTTCAAATTCCTACCTTTAAAAAAAATCGATAATTTCAAATAAACTTTCATCCCTCTTAAAATGTGAAAATCCAAAAATCCTGAAACACGTCATTATTTATTTATGCTTAGTAGCTGTAATTGAATCGGTGAGTGAAAGAACAGTACAAGTGCCAAAAACCGTAATTTTAACTGAGATAGGCAAAGTGTTTAAAATTCATAGGCCTATCACATAGCGAAAGAATAATACACAGATCAACATCATACGAGCGATGGGAGCTTGTTCAATTTTCGGCTGAGTGAAAAAACAGTACAAGTGCGGCGCATGTACTGTTTTTTTCACTCAGTAGCCATGTCATTTCGTAGACAAATTTGACACAGATTTCAAAAACTGGTGGTTGCAATTTCATAAAAAAAACCTCTATATCAGCTGATGAACAAAAAGATAATTTTGTCTTTCAACAGTACAGCCAGTTTACTGATAAAACTTCTGGATATATTACTTCATAGGCGGTTTTCTCTGGCACATTTTTATGTGTGGAGCGCATTAGACTGATATCAAACCTAATGCCAATCTGCAGTTAACCTTATGGCGGGCATACATGCTACGGTCTGTCTGTGCAGGTGTGCCTGCACAGGTAGACATGCACGCTACGACATGAAGCCGACATGCGCAAGCACACCTGCACAGGTAGACCCGGTAGACCTCTCCGGTAGACCGTTACGTGTATGCTTGCCATTAGAAAAAGCCTACTCAGAAGTTGTCCCTATTAACGTAAAGAAGATAAACACTATAAAGATACTTTTATTTTACTTTAGTGATGAAATCCTAGAGTTTTGCTAATATATATATATATTTCTTGGAAAGTCAAAAATGAAGATTCTAATTCAAAAATTACAAATATGTTTGTTAAATAATAATTAATAAAGCTACAAAAAAAATGTTAAGTATTTTTTTTTTAAATTGAGTGAAAGAACAGTATAACTGCAAGTCATTTTTTTCAAATAAATTTTTTTCCATAATTTTAGTTTTAAATTTATGTACGTATTATTATCGGTTGATAAAAATTCTATAACTTCACAATACATAATTAGGCCGAATAACCCATAGTTCTTTTTTAAAACAGTTTTTTTTGTTTTTCTCAAAATGGTCATTTTGGATATGTATTGTTCTTTCACTCACCGATTCAATTTAAATTTTCATGTTTCTAACTTTAAAGAACAAAGAGTTTCATTAAAAGCTCCTCCCTCCCTCATTTCTTTCCTTTAAAGTTAAAATTTCCAAAAATCCTTTTTTAGCGGATGCTTACGTTATAAAATAAACCTATGTTCCAAATTTCAGCTTTCTAGGCTCAGTAGTTTTGGCTGTACGTTGATAGGTCAGTCAGTCAGGACAAACTATTTTATTTAGATATAAATAGATTAATTGAAAATTCGAAAATAAAAAATCCTAAATACTCAAAACCGTTAGTCTTTTTCTTTTTTGGTCTATTTGGGCTCAATCCCTTTGGAATCTTTGAACGTGATTTTCACCCCCTTCAAAACGTCGGATTGATTTGAAACTTTGCACACTTATCAAGGACTGATGACAGTGCAATAATTTAAATAGTTTGTCCTATTATCCTGATCAGGACCTTCAGGATTAGCGATTTTGCAAATGCGATACCGTATGTTATCCCTGTGTTAAATTTTGATCAAATGTTATTCAATGTTAGGGGTTAAGGAGAGGGGGTGCATTGTTTACCATCTCTTTCGATCCTTTATTCATCCATGTTCTTATTATAATGATTAGTCCCAATAAAAACCCAGCTCAAGTTCGCTTTAGATGCAGTTGGTTAGTTATCCCTGTTGTAACTTTTTTTTAGAAATATTAAACGGTTTCGCCGATATCACAGAGGTTGTATAAAATGGGGGAAATCGGCGAAATCGTCTGTCTATTTTTATGTATGAGAGTATTAAAATAATAAAGCGTTTGTAATCCATAGGCGTAGCACTTCTTTTAGTAGACAGTTAAAATATTTTTTGAAGTTATTCCTCGAGTATACACTTATATTTTCACCTAATTATCCTGCTTATAACTTCTAAACAGCTGAAGGTAAAAAAGTGCAATTTTTCTAAAATGTTTTATTTTTCCACAAGGTATGTTAAGAACATTGTGTCAAACAGGTTATGTATGTATAAGGGTTTAAAATTTGACTTTTAAACAACGTTACGTTCATAAATAATAATTTTAATATAAAAACTACTTCTTACCTACAAATCCAAATCAGAATCGAAATCGGAAGATGAACTGTCGCAACCAATATTTACAATGAGTGGCTCGATCATTTCATCAGTAATATTGTCCAACTTCCACATTTTCTCTTCTTCTTTAATCGTATGATTTACTGCCTTTTCCCAGTTTTCAGGCTTCACATTTTTTACAGCCTCCAAAAACAACTGTTTAACATCACTCATTTTAAAAGAATTATTTTTTCTTGAAACTTCTCCCTTTATCTGTGCCCATATCAGTTCAATCGGGTTTACTTCGCAATGATATGGTGGTGATCTAACCACCGTCATCCCACGATTTTTTGCAATTTCATCAATTTCATATTTTTTGAATTTCTCTTTATGAAGGGTACACAAATGATACTGTTCTTTTCTCACAGAACCGGGATGGAACTTAATATTCTTTGAATTTAGCCAATGCTCTAAATCTTTTTTTAACCACTTGGTTGTGGGCATTTTTTCTATAAGTCTCGAGGATAACTTGCATAATCTCTTTAAAGACATCAGCATTCATGTCCTCGTGGTAGTCACCGGTACGAGTAGATTCAAAAGTCAATAAACCACCTTTAACAAAACCGTTTGAACTACCGATGTGTACTATTATTAGTCTGCGCCCCTTTCCTGATGGTGGATTTAAACCAGTATATAAATTATTTAAAAAAACCCGTCTTCGACACTAGAATTCACACTGCACCTTGCAAGTTGCAACTAAACGACATTTAGTAAACTGTCAAGAATACACAACTTGGACCTCCTTACTAAATGGAAAACCTATAATCGCATTTTCAGTGAAATTTGTTGGGAAGGTATTTATCTACTTATAATTCGATTACTGTAAGAAATTCTTGGAATTAAAATAAAACAAAATTGGCAAATAGGTACTTATTGAAAATAATCTTAAGATACGGCTATGTAATCTTTAATACACAGGGCTTTTGGCCTGTCCAAACCTTTTTCTATTCTTCTGTACAGCTTATGTTTATAAAGGACCAATAAAAGACCCAAAACTTGTAATAGCTCGAGTACATTTATTACAATTTTAGGAAATATTTAGATTATTCTGTAAAAATATTTAAAATGACCGTGCTAAGTTTTGCATTAGAAATGCTGTTTTATTACTCTCTCATACATAAAAATAGACTATAATATTAAGGTTAATTTCAGCGAAATCGCCGAAATCGTATGAATTTTAGGTGATTCCCGAAATACGGACGCGTTTTGACCTTAGTGTGTTTTACGACTCTGTTTTCCATAAACAATTTCAAAAAAAGTTAAGCACGAAAACCTCAATTCAATTCAAACAAAACTCAATATATGGATAAATATATACGGACGGAGGTATATTTGTATAAATAAATTGAATAAAAAGTTTGTAGAATAGTTGTTGGAAATCCCCAACACGGTATTCCCAACAGGAATTATAATAATAAGAAAGATCTTTATCAAATAAATATCCTACCTAAATTAAATATTCAGCATTTCAAAATCATAAACTTTACAATCATAAACATCAATTTGCAAGTTTAGGAAAAATAAATTGTTAATACGTAAAGGGTAATAAACTTTAGAACCCAAAGGGTGTAATTTTTATAATTTCGTAAGGGGAATTAGGGATTTTTCTCTTGTTATTTCCAAAAATTGCAATATAACATATATAATTGATAATTCTTTTATATTCCAGTAATTTAGTAACACAAAACATGTCAAAAGTCAGAAATGGGTTTTTTACACATACTTTGATTTTATTTTACTATACGGAGAATGGTCGCACTGCGCAGCTTTCTGAGTGCCTTTTAAAAGGAGATATAAAACTCCGCCATTTTGAACCCTTATTACGTATGGCCTACATCTTGGCGCAATATTTTTAATAGTTGCGTTTTAATCATCCGCTTCTGCTTCGGAATTGTCGGTTTTCTTGTTTTAATTTGACAAGTTAAAACGACTAAACCGACAATTCCGGAAGCAGAAGCGGATGATTAAAACGCACCTGATATTTTGCTTGCGGCTGTCAGTGTCAGTGTCAGTGAATATTATTTTTTGAGTCACAGATTATTGCTAAAGAATCAGTTAGCTCACTCGGACCAGTTTAAAGTTTCAAAATAAGATCCACTCCAGGGATACAAATTTAGGATACGCAGAAGACAGCTGTTTTATTATAGGCGGTTGTTATATATTGTATTATCCGAGTTGCGCAGTGTATAAACTGGAACATTGAGATCAAAAGTGCCGACGCAGAGTGAGCGATCTGATTCTTTAGCTATAAACTGTTGCATAGGGTTCAAAATGGCCGGGCCCTATGTTGGGCGTGTCGGACCTCTCTCTTGCGCCGTATAGTAAAGAAAATCAAAGTATGTGGTTTTTTAACAGATTGGTAGCACTCATTTCAGCCATTTTCCCCCCAAATCGCATTATGACTTGCAACAATACATTTTCAGTCCAACGCTATTTGCAATACAAATTGTCGCAATTTTACTTGCAAACCAGGAACGCTGTGAGTTGTAAAGTGATCTGTAAGAGCATATTAGCAGCATTACAAGTGATTAAAAAATAACCTTATTTAGACAACTTGAGACAATATTAAGTAGTTCCCTTTTCTATCCTACTTCTGAACATATAAAACTTAGATAAAAGAAACAATAGATGATGCATTTCATTCATAAAGTATGTTTTGTTTGGTCCCAATCAATGGAAAAGAGAAAAAAAATTTATGCGGATTGAAAGAAGACAGATTGTAATCCAAGATCTCGTCTGGCAACGCTGCTGTTACACGCAACTAAAAGTCTGTCGATATCAGTGGCGTATCTTATTAAAGATAAAATCATAACAAATTAAAAAATAATGAAATACTAACCTATATGGTGTGCAATAAACTTTATAATGGTTTAAACTTTAAAACCGCTTGGATTTGGAATAAGGGTATGAAGTTGAGTGAAATCTAGGTGAAAAACTTAAAAAGCACTATTTTTTTCCAAGAATAATACAATTTTTATTGCATATAAAGATGTTAAATACGAAATAGCTACGCGCTACGTTTCTTTGCAATGTCCAGGTTTTAAAGGTAAATAGAGGCGCTTTGATATAAAAGGTCAATAAAAATAAAAATTAGAATGCTAGTCCTAATTGGATAGAGTAGGGAATGTAGAAAGGCAACTAGAGGATAGTGGGGACAATGAAGCTATACCATCCTTTATTACTTTAACTTTGCCTCATACTAGAATATTAATAGCAATATTAATATTTTGGAAAAAATAGCTAATCACCATTACTACTTTTTAATTTATAATTTTTTTTTTTTCAGATTAAGATGTGGATTTCATTCATGATTCCAAAAATCGAAGATGGTAATAATTTTGGTGTTTCTATTCAAGAAGACACGTTGGCAGAAGTGCAGTCCGTTGAATCAGAAGCAGCTGCATTTTTTGATCAAATTTCACGGTACTATATCTCTAGAGGTTAGTTTTTATTTTTTAATTTAAATCTACCTTTTTAATTGATATTTCGTCGTTGAAATTACAATAGGAACTTTGTCACGAAAAAATAATTTTACACGATTATAAAATGCTAATAAGTACTACATGATAATTCCTACACAGATTATATTGCCAGATATTATAAATAAATTTTTGGTATGGAATACTGACAATACGTATTGCAATACATGGAATACCGTTGTATGCATACTTAAAACAATAAAGTAGTGAATTGATGAATTTTTTGACATAGGACACCTTCCAGTATCAAGGACGATTTGCTTCATTCAGAAACATAATATTAAATTTAGTTTAATATTAAAATTGTTTTGGTGTCTTAATATTGTTAGTACAGTATGGTATTTCGGGCTGGGCAGGCCATTCAAAAAATTTAGATGTAATTCAAAAATGTTTCTTAAAAATAATATATAACTTCTCTGACAGAAAACCTTTTCCAATAGTTTAAGGGACTGTGGGAGATCGACCTTCACCCATCTGATAACCAAATGAGGCATATTTTTTATGAAATTTATTAAATTATGAACACGTCTATAGGAACTTGCCATCCGAAAAGTGTTCATGGCTATTTTTAATTAAATAAATTTTAATCAATTTTTTTTTATAACCTTCACTTTTCTGATAACAGAACAAATTTAATTTTAACAGATAATTTTTAACATGAAGAATATGCCTCGGTAGGCTTGTTTACTTATTTCTGTTCATGGCTACCTGGCAATCAGGTATAAACAGGTAAGTCAATATTGGTAACTACACCGATATGTCAACCAATAACAATTGATATCAGAAGAGAGATAATTTAATTACGAAAATAATCGTATAGGCTTGCCTGCAAAAAACTGTTCATGGAATACTAATGCCATGCTTTAAAGTTTTAAAATCGGAGCAATTAAATATATGCGAGAGAGAAAGTAAAACGTGCGAAGTGCGTGTGGCAGTACAGGACATAATAGCAGCTGCGCGCGACATGTCCGTTGAATGAGATTGACAGAGACAGTGCTTATTTGTTGTTGAAAATTATTTTGGAGCGGCTGCCAATAAACTTTATTTCGATTTTAATTATTATATTACTATAAAATACCTATACTTATAGGTATATAATAATCATAAAAAATAAATAATTAAATAAATTACTAAATAAAAAAAATACATATTTGAAAAAATATTCTTTTTATCTAAAAGTTAAGTAAAAAAATGTTAATATAATAACGGGAAAAAATAAATGTATGTTAGAAGGTAAACAAATTTTTGTGATTACTAATTGTAGTATAATGTAGAGAACATCGGCAGTCAAGAGCGGGGAGTGCGGGGAACTATTGCGGTAGCAAAGTACCGCCGGCATTTCTCCAGGCAGAACGATTTGAGTCGCCTTGAGTGTCTAATGTGATCAGCTGTGGTTGTTGGCTGATTCTCATGCATTGTGTTCTCTAAAATTGTGTTCTATCGGTAATCATTTGGTAATTAAATGATTATTTAAGTTGATAATTAATAAAATCTAACATGTAGAAAAATAATATTCAATACATTTATGGTATCAAAAGCGTTTATTACAGAGCAAACGAAATACACAGAAAAATAATATAAAATTCGTAATTATTCAAAATCTGAATCATCTGAAGCTACATTAAGATCTTTAGACTCTAATAATTCTTCATTTACATTTTCCGTCATTTACACGATCTCAGTTATCTTCAAAGGTGTTTGGTCCCCTACAAATCCAATTGGTTTTAAATAATTATTTTCTAAAAGCCAACCACAGTTTTCAGGGCGCAATTTTATACAAATTTACAGACAATTTTTTTTTAATTTTTAAATAATCAAAAGTTTTAGAAAAAAAAAAATATTCACAAAAAGGTTGCTAACTTAAGATTTTGATTTAAAATAAATTTTCACTTATTTCATGATTTTTTTTAAAAAAAATTTCAAATTCTTTATATTTACTATTTAAAACTGTAACTTTATTATAACACTTGGAGTGATTCTTTGGTTAGCTGGATACTTCCATATTTGAAGTTTTGCTTTTTACGGAAAGCCAATTTTAAAGAACATATTCGAAATATATTAACATCAAAATCCAGAAGAGATTTTTTAGGACCACGTAAAAAACACTTTTATTCATGTTTTACTATTTTATTTTTATTTCCCAATTACAAATAATACTCAGCACGTGTTGTCACAAAATAATTATCAACAACAAATAAACACTGTCTCTGTCAATCGCATGTAAAAGAGCATGCGCGTTGGGTTACATTCAACGGATGTCGCACGGAACTGCTATGTTGTGTCCTGTTCTATCACACGGACTTCGCACTTTTAAAACTTTAAAGCATGGCATTAGTATTCCATGAACAATTTTTTACAGGCAAGCCTATACGATTATTTTCGTAATTAAATTATATCTCTCATGATATCAATTTTTATTGGTTGACATTCCGGTGTATTTACCTATACTGAATTATCTGTTCATACCTGCTTGCCAGGTAGCCATAAACAGAAATAAGTAAACAAGCCTACCGAGTCATATTCTCCATGTTAAAAGCTATCTGTTAAAATTAAATTTCTTCGGTTATCAGAAAAGTGAAGGTTATAAAGAAAATTGATTACAATTTATTTAATTAAAAATAGCCATGAACACTTTTCGAATGGCAAGTTCCCATAGACGTGTCAATAAATCAATAAAATTTCGTAAAAAATATGTCATCTGGTTATCAGATGAGTGAAGGTCGATCTCCCACGGTCTCCTCTACTACAAGAAACTAGTATATTTAGCTTACGAAAATTATATTTCTATAGAATGCTGTGTCTACAACAAAAAATAAGCAAAACCTAACATTAATCTCCCACATACATAATACTAGGTACAAAAAAAACGGAATTTGAAACCGAAAAAGCCACGAAATCAATTGGTCAAAAAGCATTTTATTATATTGCACCACGTATTTCTTTAAAAAATCCACATTTTATTGAAATTTTAAATTAATTCGAATATAAAAAAAAAAAATAAAAATTTGGTTCCAACAACTATCAGAAAATGATATTCAAAATGTGTATACAATTTCTAAGTAGAGTATTAATGATGATCCAATCTAATTCTTCTAAATATCTATAGATTGAAAAAATATTTATGATTTAATTCTTACCTTTTTTATTATCTATACAGGGTGTCCAGGAAAATGTGGGAGGTCTCTCAGATTCATTTAATTAAAAAATAAGATGACAAGTTCCCATATTTTTTTTCATAGCGGCCCTCCCTACGGAAATACGGCCTCTAAAAGGACACCACTGGAAATCAATTTTTCTTGAATAACTTTCAAACTACGTAATATATTTTAATGAAAATTTAATATGATAAACAGTAGTATGAACCTCTTAAAGTACTGCCCTTAAAACATAATTAGCTTGTTTGGGCGGACTAGGTTGTACATTTTAATGCTTACATTTTTGAAACCCTGTATGATAGAGGTTAAAAAAATAAATTTCGATACCTTGAACATTAACCCTTAACTGTTCCGGCGTCGTCTGACTACGTCATATAAACAATTCTTTCTTATTGGTTATTGAGACCGCGGAAATAAGTTCAAGCGTAGTCTGTCAGACGACGCCGGACCGTTAGTGCTACTTATTTGCCTGTCGCCCTGTCGCTGATTTCAAGAACTATAGCCGGACCATCAAAACGGGTGCGTTGGAGTGATCGCTTATGTCAATAGTAAAAAAGCGTAGAATGACCAAATGCCTGTACCTAGCATTGTTCCTTATCACATCACAATGAAATGTGATTCTCTGTAAAAGTTCCTCCCTAGTATCAACGGGAGAGGAATGCACCAAGGTTTTGAGATGACCCCACAGGTAAAAATCCATTGGCGTTAGGTCGGGAGACCGTGGAGGCCAGGCAATTGGAACTCCTCTGCCTATCCAACGGTTTCGATAGACCTTATTCAGGTGGTCCCGTACACCGACGCTAAAGTGGGGTGGGGCTCCATCATGCATAAAATACATACTTCGGCGGTTTTCAAGTGGCAAATGCTCTATTGAATCCAGAAAAGCGTTCTAAAGGAACTGTAAATAAAGTTCACCATTCAGTCGTGGCGGCAATACGCATGGTCCAATCAAAAAATTGCCGATTATTCCTGCCCAAATATTAATTGATTGGAACTGATGTTGATAATGAACAATAGTGGCATGAGGGTTTTCATCAGCCCATACATGTGAGTTATGTAAATTTACAATACCATTTTTGGTAAACCCTGCTTCATCGGTAAAAAATAGTGCTAATGAAGTTTCCGTTTGTTCGTTGTTGATCTAACAGCCAGTTTGCGAACTGGATTCTTCTAGGAAAATCTTCAGGAAGTTGTTGATGCACTTTTTGCAGATGATACGGATATAACAACTGTTCTTTAAGTACTTCAGCAATTGTCGTTTTTGACACATGAAGCTGCGAGGCTACTCTTCGAGTGCTTATTGAAGGATTATCAGCTACAGTATCCAAAATATTTTCCTCCAATTGCACCGTACGTTTTTGTCACACCAGCATCAGTACTTGTTTTCCTAAAAATTATTAGAGAAAGTTAATAATGGTTACCTTATTAACTGGGAATCGCCCACCAGTCTCTCTTAGACGTTGGTCAAGTCGCTGAAATGTTTTCTCATTTGGAATATTGCGATTAGGATATCTTTCTTCATTCATACAACCTTTTTTCTTCATAATTTCAACAATGTGTCAACAAGATTTAAAATGCACACGTCAATGCAATTATTCATTTATTTATTTCGTAGGTACCATAGTAACGTTTGTAAAAACAGTGCGATTTTTAATACTGATAACTGTTCTATTTCAATGACTTTTGTAGCACACTTTGCTGTAGACAAAAAAATTGGAAGTCATGGTTTCTTTTTAATAAAAATAAAATATTCTATTATTTTGTTTTTCTCGTAAACGGTTCATTTTATCGACAATGAAGAAGAGTACCTTTTCTTTAGCTTAATGTTCAAGGTATCGAAATTTATTTTCTTTAGCTTCTTATCATACAGGGTGTTAAAAATGTAAGCATTAAAATGTACAACCTAAACTAAACAAGCTAATTATGTTTTAAGGGCAGTATTTTAAGAGGTTCTTACTACTGTTTATCATATTAAATTTTTATTAAATTGAATTGGTGAGTTCGAAACCCATACAAGTCCAAAATTTGACATTTTAAAGTAAGATAGCCGTTTTGTTTAAAATTTGTCTCTATATCGATTGAGCTTAAAAGCCGTACTAGATACCTAGCCGTTAACGTAGTACAGCTGATTACACCCGTGAAATTAGGCGAAAAACCGTACATATTCGTGACTCGTTAAAAGGTTTTTATTGTTTTTCTCGGAAGGTTGATTTTGCACATGTACGGTTTTCGAACTCACCGATTCAAGTATATTACGTAGTTTGAAAGTTATTCAAGAAACATTGATTTCCAGTGGCGTCCTTTTGGAGGCCGTATCTCCGTAGGGAGGGCCGCTAGGAAAAAAATTATGGGAACTTGTCATCTTATTTTTTAATGTTCTATCTGAATCCGAGAGACCTCCCATATTTTCCCGGACATCCTGTATATCCATGAAATTTTGAAACAAAATAATTATTGTAAAGATACTAGACTTTTTTATTTTTAATACTTATGTGTTTTAACATTCTTTTTTTTAAGTTACCAATATAGAATAAAATTATACTAAACATATTTATTAAAATAATAACAGAATATTTATTCCAACAAAAAGTTGTTTCATGGGCAATGTATTTTTTTGGCTGTTTATTGAGTTAATATTTAATATCTAGAATTAATAAATTATATATTGTATTATATTTAAAAAAAAAATTCAAACATTATTTGTATTGTATGGTAGATAGATAAATATTAATATTTTTATTATTGTATTGTCTTATGTTTTAATACTTTATATTTTTAGGAAAACTGATATCAAAAGTAGCAAAATATCCTCACATAGAAGATTACCGAAGATCAGTACAAGAATTAGATGAAAAAGAGTACCTGAGTCTATGGCTTGTGATGTCTGAAATAAGAAACCGTTATTGTGCATTACATGATATTGTTCTTAAAAACCTGGATAAAATCAAAAAGCCTAGACCTCAAAATGCATCCGAGTCGTTGTATTAGAATTAAATTGTACCGTGTACAGGGTGGATCAATGATTTTGAGAAAATTTTATCTTGAAAATACAATTAAATATAAACTTAAGATTCTAAATTCTAACATCAGTTTAATGAGAAAAATTAAAAAATGCTCTCATTGGATATTAAATTTTATGTTAACATAAATGTTTGAGTGCTTGAAAATTAGCTTTTTGACATTTATCTTATTACTTCTATTTTTGACATTAAAGGCTGCACATCTCTTTGACTCATCCTGTACATGATTTTGAAATAAATTTAATATTAGTTTGCATCCGAATATGATTGCAAGTTTTATAAAAATAAATATTTTCTTAAGAATTCATTGGTCATCTTAGTGTATACAATTTTTTTCTAGACTAGTTCTACTATACGTTTTTGACAATAAAAATTTAAAATTCTAAACATATACTTTCTTCATACCTATGTTTTGATTTTATCACTATCTAAGAATTGGATTTTTAATCATCCTAAAAAAATGGACATAAAAATTTCTACAAGAAAAAATTTTGGATTACAAGTGGTGGAAGCTTCTGAAATATCTATACTATCTATACTCTTATCTAAAAAAGTAAAGAGTGATTCACAAAAAAAGTTTGTTATACCCACATGGATATTAGCTTATCTACTCACACAAAAAAGTATACTATTACGAATATATTTCATATCCATAACTGTGTGAAACAACCATTGAGATAGAATAAAGAGGAGATGCTATCACAATGCTAAAGTGACTGGTGACTGCACCTTTGCATTATATTTTCACGTCATATGTCAAACTCAAAATAGTGAAGCTAGTCAATTTGGGTGAGAATAAATGCAATTTTTTGTAAATAGCTTCATTTAAATGATATAAAATCATTTTCATTCCGTCAGTCTTCAAATATAAAATTATTGACTTCAATAGGCATTTTCGGAAACCTATAGATAACAAATCCAGATTACCCGATGGATTACGTGGATCACTGAACTTAGTTCCGACAATTTACGAACGAGTTGGATTATTGATCCTGTTTATCTATGGCTGTCAATCTTTCACTTTCCCCTCTATTTGTTAAAGAACCATTTTAATTAAACATATTTGTAATCTGAATAATAAAGTCGCAATATGAGCATAAAGATTACAAGTTATAACTAATTGAATGTAGAAAAAACTTCAAATCTACTACTGGCAGACACCAAACACAAAAAATTGCGTTATCCCTTTACAAAATCATGCGGTGCGCTCGAGGATCTATTACTAATCTACTCGTAGAGTGAGTCACAAAATATTGATCTCGATCACAAAGCTGGATCACTAATTTACTAGTTTCCGAACACGGATAAGGTTAGAAACCATAGGTAAATGAACAATAGGATCCATAATATTTCTGATCCGAGTAAGTTTCCGAAAATGCCTAATTAAATCAAAGTTCGACTCAAGTCACCATTTTCATTACATTTTTCCGTCACTTGAAGTGCGTCCATCTGTCATATCGCAAAATAGTGTTTATGTCGTCTCTACTTTTTTCTATCTCTATGGAAAAAACCTTTACTTGAATTCAAATCTGTTATAAAGAGTAAAGTGACTTTTTGCACTATTATAATCAATCGTTATTTTTACGTAAGAAGCAACATAATATGTACTGTTAAAATATAACGTTTAAGGTTTATATGGACCCCCGGAAAAAGTATTTACACGTTCAAAATTTTTGAAAAAATTTGTGAATGTAAATACAACTTTAAGTATTATTTTACCAAAATTTGATCCGGTTTGTATCATTGGTTCTCAAGAAAAATCGGAAACTTTACTTTTTTACAAGTATAAAACAAAGAAACTAGAATATCAAGAGAGATCATTATTTCATAAAATAAATTAGTTTTGGATAAGAACATACATTTTTTGAAAATTTTTGAACTTACAGAAATGACGTAATTGAAGAATATATATATTTTATTCACAAAAATTAGATTTAAACTATCAAAATGAATGTATTATTATAGAATATACCTTCAATAATTATAATTAAAGACAGTGACCTCGAAACATTAATACGTTTTTTTATAAATTTAGTGAAAAATTCAATTAAACAATAACACTATTTTTAATTTCCTCTTTCAAAGCCTTATCTCTGAGAGGTGCTGCTATCTCAATTAGTACTTTCTAAAATTGCTCACAGATAGCACTAAATTTCCTACTCAAACAGAAATTTCGCATGTCTGCGTACACAAACGCTACAGTGTTGCCAGATCGAGTTGTATTACTAAGTTCGCTGGATTAAATAAATATTTTTTTATTAATAATTCGGTCGATGCAAACGTATTAATTTTACAGAATATTTGAATTATTTAATTATTAATTGAAAGGTGCATTCTGAATGATGCATGTGTTTTATCAATTAAAAAAGTTGAACAGATGTTTACCAAATACCCAATTTTAACAAATTTTCTTGCAAAGTGTTATGTCCCTTGCTAATAGATGTAGTAGCCAGAAGATTTATCTTTGAAGTTTCTTTATTTGTGGTTATTGATTTCGCATATCCACAATTGGAACATTTAAAGAATAATTTTGAATTTAATCCTATACTGAATTCTCTGACAAATGCTAAATAACCAGTTTTTTGTTATGCAACATTTATGACTTTTCAGTGATCTTATATCACCAATGAAATGACGATTCGTCTATCAGAGATGAAAAATGGATACAACGTCATTGTATTAGCACTTTGCCCTATACGGGAATTTTCAACGAAAATTATCCACTCTAAATAATTTTAAAGGTGAGGCTTTCATGAAAAAATACAAGAACAAGTCGAAAATCATATAAAGGGACAATTCTGCTCATGGTATACTCGTTGTAACTTTCACGGTCTCCTCCCCATGACCACTCTTCTTTTTTTTTTTTTTTTTAATGAAACACCCTATATATTAGTAAGACAATAACTCAAAATCAATTCCATATAAATTAATTTTAATAAGTTAAATGACAACCGGTTTTGGCCTTAGGACATCATCAGGTCTAAAAATTAAGTGATAAGCGCTTACAAAACACTACTAGGATGTCCCCATAAAAAGGTTAAAAAAATACACGTGCATGATTAAAACCGAGCCCCAACAAGGGTAAGGTAGTTGTAAGAAATAATATCATATGTGGGACATGTTGATAAATGTGAAAATATGGCGATGAATAGTGTTAGCCTATAAGTTTCTTTACGCAAACCTTTTTTCAACTTGTACAATTTCTATCATATTTCCCACACATGGTATCTCTTACAACTGCCTTTTTAATCATACACGTGTGTTTTTAAAATATTTTATGGAGACGTCGTATTATATTGTAAGCGCTTATTACTTTATTTTTAGACCTGATGATGGCCTAATCCCGAAAACGGTTGTCATTTAACTTCATAAAATTAATTTACGTGGGATTGATTTTGAGTAATTTTCTTACATTTAAGGTACATATCAGTTACCTTGTAAACTATCACATTTTTCTACTCTTTTGTACTATTCGATTTCAAAAATGTATACTTGGGTAGCTATTCTTGAATTCGAAGGAAGCGAAAACAGGTTTTTTATCTTTATCTGCAACGTACAAAATTTGTATGTTTGTCTTATTTATCCCTCAAAATTTCTACTCCCTGAAATTCAAGAATAGATACCTGGAGGTGTACATGAAATCGATTGAAAGTTGCATTTCTTGAGCTTTTGTTTACGTTCTTTCTTTCTTTCTTTCTTTCCCTTTCTGTCTATTTTTTCTTTCTCTTCTCACTTAAAATTATGGATAGTTTTCATTGAAATTATTTAATATTCATTTTATTATTAAATAGTACCTAACCATAGCGCGCGAACGTATCCTCCAGTCAATTTTTTTTTATTTCAATTTTTTGACTGCGCGAACTGAGTCCATTCGCCAAACCACATAGATTATATTATGTTCTAATTTTATACCATATTTTAAGGATAATACGCTCACCCTAAATAATTTTATTTCAGTAAAGTTCATAGTTGAGAATGATTTAGAGCAGTGGAAGACTTAACAAAAGCTCGCCAGGTCATATCCATCTCTTAGCTGGATCGCTTGGGCCGTCCGCGCTCAACACCTCACCTCCCGCGGCTTACAATATAAACAAATAAAACATAATTATATTGAAGTTTGGCAATGTTCTTCGTATCGAATAATGAGGATTTCCCGCGTAATCTATTATTGTGCTAGCCAGAGATAAGGGACATAAAGATTGGAAACGCAACGACCGCAGCAACGATGACGTCATCTAGCGTCTCAGATGTTAACTACCGGTCTACGTCGTTTGTAGAGAGACCAGTGTTGCCAAATATTTTTTTTGAGATCGTATAAGTAGAGTAGAAAAATGGTATTTCGACAAGAAAATTGTACAATAGATACATGCATAGCATAATATAACTTAAATGGAATGACATAATAATTTCTTTATCTATTTATAAAAATGTTTACAACGAAAAAAAAACTAAAGAAAATACATGAAACTTTAAATTAACACATTTAAAGTAATCTATGACTGTCACTTGAAAGTGTTTGAAATTTTGCATGCCAGCTTTTCTTATGCCGTGATAGTCAGTGTACAAAATCACCGTGGTCAAAATCACGATAAGTCAGAACGAAAATGACTGCTTTCAGAAATTACGAACGGCCTATGAATCTTTGCAAGTAGTTTTTGATTTTTATTGTTTTATATTCTAAAGTTGTTGCAGATATTTAAATAAACCTACTAAAAAAGTGAAGATCATATTTTTACGTACGATCTCACTGATGCAATCGTACATCGTACAGAGAGTTAAAAAATCGTATAAATACGATTTAAATCGTACGGTTGGCAGCACTGAGACAGATAGTAGACGTGAACAGCAGTGGACAGTTTGTAAATATAAATGTCAGTTTTATGTATATCGAAGAATCCTGAATTTAAATTTTGAGTTCATGATTGTGTTATCCTCTAGATGAACTAAGCGAAATAGTTGTGGCTGTTTTTGTGTGAAATTTAAGGACAATAATTATATTTTGTATAATTACAATAAGTCGGAGAACGTATTGCATTAGTAACACATGCCACATGAACAAATCTAACAACCCCAATGTGGCGTTCTTTAATTAACCAAAATAGGTAAGATCTATTCATGTAAGTAACACAAATAGTAATAAACTTTTGTCACAAAGTAGGTGTTTATGTATTATTTATTGTTATAGAACAAGAAAATGGCTTCAAAACGTTAGAAAGAAGATTTGATATATAGGAAGAAAAATATCTGAATTCCCATTATTGAATTTGCACTCAACATTTTTAAATACCAAAATAAAAACAAAAATGCAGTGTTACAAATAACAATCTAAAATTAAAAAACATTTGTCGAATATAGATTTACAATAATTAATCGATAATAAGTGTAGTATTCTTTTTAATAAATAATTTAGCGTAATTACATTGTAATTACAAGTTTATTTACAAGAACATGAGAGTGAAGTCGATATTTATGCAATCTTTATTATCAGGTTTTTAAATTTCCCGCTGCCTTGTTTGATTTAGATGAAAGCGCCACATAGTGGGTCAGATGTTAACTGCGATAAAGCTGGTCGTTGTTAAGTATTGGATTCTTATGGGCGTTTCCTATCTTTATCTCCCTTATCTCTGGTGCTAGCAGTCTCTTTTGGCGGCGATATAAACTAACGAAATATTCTATCACAGATATAGAACCCCGTAACTTTAATAAATTGTGTACTAAATTTGATTCGACAGGTAGAGTCAGAAACGAGTGAGGAGGTGGGTCCATATATAAACCTTAAGATTTTGTACCCTTGCAGTTCCTTTAGAAACGTCAAAAGTAAAGTATCTTTTTTTTACGAGTAGAATCAATTGTTACTCTTAGATTAAAAGCAACATGCTCTGTACGTTTAAAATATAAAGTTTCAGAATTTGTATACTCCCTGTTCCTTTAGAAACTATCCCGAACTCCTATTAGCCAAGAGTAAAGTATTATTTTACATAAGCAGAATCAATCATCACTCTTACATTAAAAGCAACATTATTAGTACTGTTGCGCTTGTGCATCTACCAGGTGGACAGAGAACGTCAAAAAATGAGGGGACAGACTTGAGGAGAACTTATTTATTCAATATAAAAATATATTCGCTCCGTGCGCGACAGCAGCGCTAATTTGTTTTGGTATTAAAGGAGTATTTCTGCCTATACTGACAAATACAATTTTTAATAGAATTCGTAAATAAAAAGTATATATGTTAGTTTTAATAAAAGTATATGGATTTATAAAACAATTAAAACATTAATTTATTATTATTATATATTTTTCACGCTTAAATTGAAGAAAATTATGTATAATCATTAAA
Organism: Psylliodes chrysocephalus; assembly: GCA_927349885.1. Classification (NCBI taxonomy): domain Eukaryota; kingdom Metazoa; phylum Arthropoda; class Insecta; order Coleoptera; family Chrysomelidae; genus Psylliodes; species Psylliodes chrysocephalus. The sequence continues at coordinate 65,381,458 of OV651813.1, read as the reverse complement.
AATCAATAATAAAATATAGGCAGGCAACAGTATTTACTGGAAAATAAGTCATAACTCTTTTTAAACCAAGGTAACATAAAACGAAAATAAAGTACATCAACAATACGGAGTACCAGTAACTTGAGTCAGTAATACTCAATTCCCAACATGCTCCCACCTTAAGTCATGGATGACATCGCATCATATGACTTAATAATCTAACCTGTCGGGCCGTTTAACTTGTCTTCCACTTCGTGTAATGACGGATTTTTCTTTTTGAAGTTTAATTTCGCCGTTACTGATAAAATCTTGTGACTGACTTCCTCCAATTTCTTGATTTTGATAAAGATCTTTAGCAAGCTCGGGTTTTAAAAAATCCTTTTCTTCACCATCATAAACTTCAAGAGGAAAAATTCGTTGTAGTGGCCGTAATAAAAAACCCTTTTCAGTTTTTAATCTTACTAGTCTAATTTGACCATCTTTTCCAGAAATCAATTCAATAATCTTTCCTAGTGGCCAATCAATGCGCTTGCTATTGTCGCTCCCGATAAATACTATATCTCCTTTTATTTTCTGTATATTAAATTTTCTTTTCTGTAAATTCATACATCCTAGATATTCTTTTCTGAAACGACTTCTAAGAATTTCTCGCAATTTAATTCGGTATCTATATCTTTTTTAAATCTATTGCTTCCGCAGCATCTACATCCGGCACGCCGATTTCTTTTATGTCTTGTAAAAACATAGCTGGAATAAGACTGATCAAATCTGAATTATTTTCCGAGATATAAGTAATTGGTCTGGAATTGATGACTGCTTCACAATCACATAATAAAGTGAAGAGTTCTTCGTATCTCAATGAAGCTTTTCCCAATAGCTTCTTAAGTAAATCCTTCAACATCCCTATTAATATTGAAACTTTGAATTTGATCCCAATCAATCATGCCAAATAAATTATCTGCACCAACGAAATTTGTGCCATTATCACAGTACAGGATTGAAGGACGGCCTCGTCTAGAAATAAATCGTCTTAGGGCTTGAAGAAAACTATCTGTAGACAGCGATGTAACAAGTTCTAAGTGAACTGCTCGGTATACAGCACAGGTGAACAGGCAAATCCAACCCTTTGTTTTGTCTCTCAAGAAAAGAGGTCCCGCCATATCTACTCCAGTTACTTCAAAGACTGCTGCATCTTTATCTCGGTCTCTAGGTAATGCAACTGGGCAGCTTTCCACATTTTTCCCTCTGATTCTTTTGCAAGGTATGCACTTCGAAATTACGCTTCCAATAGTTTTTCTACCTCCAATAATCCAATAATTTTCACGTAAAACACTCAAAAGGGTTTGGACTCCTGCATGACAAAGGTCAATATGTCTATCAAGTATGAGTCTACGTACGACACAGTGTTTTGCTAGTAAAAGTACTGGAAAACGAAAACTTTCAAAATTTTCACGTTCTGAAATTTTGGTGCGTAATCTCAAAATTTGTTCCTCATCTTTATATAAAACCAAGGTACCGAATTGTTTGTCATTCGTGCCATCGAATGCTTCCTGTTGCACTAATCTAATTACAGACTTTTCAGCATATTCGGTTTCTTCAACTGAAAGTTCACCGTTGATTTTATTTTTAGGATTTTTGCAATTAAAAATAAATCGATATATCCATCCTACCATTCTAATTATTTTCTTGAACTTCGAAAAGTAACAATTTTATTGTGAGATAACAAACCAACAATTTGTTACTTTTTCACTGGATATGACTTCTTCATTCACTGGATAATTTTGAATTGGCCAATCGGTAATAGGTTTCTGTAACCATATCGGTCCCTCCCACCATTTAGACTGCACTAATTTAGTCGCTGAACATCCTCTGGAAGGAAGATCGGCGGGATTTAGCTCTCCAGGGACATATTAGTCGTTTTCCTTTGACGTATGGTTCTGGTTATGGTTGACGTTAAATTGACAGTATTTTTGACAGCGGTTCAGATTTTGGTTCGTATGGATGACATCATAACAAAAGCCAATGGAATGAATTGGGTTATTGGTTCGGTCAGTCATATGTCATTTTAGTGTAAATTTAAATACCACGTGTGACTCATTTTTAAAGTTAGTTCTCAATTTTATTTTCTTTTAATTTTTTTGTGTAGTTAGTTATTTGCCAAAGAAAACACTAAAGCTATATGATATAGAAGAAAAAATATTAACTAACTTAAGTCTTTAATATAAAAATAAAATATAAATAAAATAGACACTACCGACAGGGCAATTAACAGACGAAAATAATACTAACTAATTTAAAACTCTTTAAAATAAAATAGAAATAAAACCGACACTACCGACAAAGCATTTAACGAACGATGCAGACCTTTTTCTAGCGATAAACAGAATTATAATCTTCTTTTGAAAAATAGTGGCACATTTTTTTAATCTCATTTCAGTCTAAGACTTAATAATGGTGTTAAAATTAACACACACACGCCCTTGAAGATTTCATCTCGAATACTAAACATTTCTAGGAAGTTTTGTCGATCACTACATATTTTACTTTTATTAACATTATTGTCTAAGTTCTTTTTTCCTTATTCATATTTATAAGAAAAGTGTCTAGTAAGATCTATTTTCTTAGTTGACCTCATACGGAACTATTTAGGTTCCGAGGAAAACTAAATTTAAAAAGTTAGACAATGAGAAGAATACTATTTAAATAAGGATAGAACATACCGCAAATTAGAACCGACTCGCGAGGCTGGTTCAAAAATGTTAACCAAATGGTTATAAGTGACGTCATTGTTTATGAAAGGAATATGGTTGGTTCTAATTTGGTTAGCTAGAACCGGAACCAAACCCCAAAGGAAAATGCATAATACCAAACGTTCTTTGTCGGTTAATGGTCGAATCTCTTGAATCCTATTTCTTACAAATGGTTTCCAATTTTCTTTACGTTTCATCCATGATAAGACAGTGGTTGAATCAGTCCAACAATATAAAGAAATATTTTTAATGTCTATTAATTCTTTCATGACTACATTTAACAATCTAGTTCCGATTGTCGCTGCCATTAATTCCAAACGACATATTGATATTTTCTTAATCGGGGAAACTCGGCTTTTAGCTTGTACAAGGTTCAAATGTATATTTCCAGCTGATAATGTTCTTATAAAAATGGCTGCAGCATAGGCTTTTTGGCTAGCATCACAAAAGAGATGAAGACTAGTTTCATCTATATCTATAGTAATTTCTTGTACTAACCATCTTGGAATTTTTAGTTCATTCAAAGCTCGAACATATCTTCCAACAACTTTTGAAACTTTTGTTACATGTCATCTGGAACTTCAGAATTCCAATTCAAATTTTGAAGACAAATTTTCTGCAACAACATTTTTGGAAAAACTAGAAATGGACATGCAAAACCAATGAGATCGAAAATTCTACTTGCAACTGATAACATAGTTTTCTTAGTAATTTTGTAAGAATTTTTGATTTCCACTCTATTTAGATTAAGTTGCAAGGTATTTATTTGTTTGTTCCAATTCAATCCTAAAACTGGAGATAAATGTACAATATCTTTCTGCGTCTGGGCTTAAAACGTGTATTCCGATAACCTTAAATCAAATTGACCTTCTGCCATCACTTCAGTGGACTCTCTAATAAAATTTTGAAGACTATCTACATCATCGAGACTGCTGATGCAATTGTCAACATAAAAACTATTAATCAACTGATTTAAAATCGAAAGAGAATATGTTGGTCCTTCAAGTGCATTTTTTAAGTGAAAATCAATGACTGCACCAAGTAAAAAGTGACTGCAAGTTGCGCCAAACATAACCCTCGCATGCCGATAAATTACAAGTTCATCTAGATCATTGTACCATAAAAAAACGTAGATAGTATCTATCGAAACTGTTAAGGCTTATTTGAAGAAAAGCCTTTCTAATATCAGCCACAACTCCTATTCTCTTTAATCTAAAACGAATAAGCTTAGAAGGAATAAGCTCAATAAGGTTGATGCCTCTTTCTAAACAATCATTTAATGAAGATGCAGATTTGGAAATTTTTGCGAAGCAAAGACGACGGGCCTAATTTTAGTTATTGCACTGCTTAATTTTACTACATGCCTGTGTGGCAAATAGTGGGCTTCTATATTATATTCATCTATAGGGACCTCTTCTATAATCTTCTCAACTAACCATTCTTTAAATACCTGGTAGTAATCTTGGTAGTATCCTTCTCTCTGTAACCTCTTCTTTAAATTTTCTACTCGTTTCTTCGCCAAACAAAAATTACTAGGTAGTGATGGATGATCTGATAACCGCGGCAAACTTACTTCGTATCGACCGTCTTTAAGTCTAGTAATATTTTCCAAGAAATGCTGTAATACGGCCTTTTCTATTTCTTTTCTACTTTTCTCGATGGCTGGATCAGTTATGCCTAATATATCTAATTCCCATAGGTCAGCGACGGTTGTGTCTTTACAGTGAAGGGACGTCACGATTAAAGAAGGACAATAGTTTTCATTGGTCGGAGTTTTACCCATTAATGTCCAACCTAACTTGGTTTCTAAAGCAATTAGACCACTTGCTAAAATGTGTCGTCTGCCAGTAAGTAACTTTCCCGTAACGTCAGCGCCTATAAGAATTTCTATAGGACCGTCGCAAGTATCAGATACATCTATATCTAGGTTTTTTAATTCACTCATCCCTGTACCATTACGAATAAATGAAACGTTGCCACAAATGACTTCTTGATCGAGGACATCGAAAGTACAGGTATAATTATTGTGCAGATTCTGTACCATGGCTTTAAAACAGTTAAGGATAACACGATTAGATTGAAAACCTCCAAATAATTCATGTATCAGCTCTTCTGTTTTCAAAACTTTGTAAGCCGTTTGTTTCAATATGTAAGATCTTTGTGAGCCTGTATCAATGAGTGCTCGCACCTTTCGTGAAATATTGTTCCCATGTAATCTAACAGCTAGTGTTTGTAAAAATACTTGATTGTATGTTTGATTTGAAAAGTTTTCAACTATGGAATTTTGAGGAACATTCTTATTCTCGTCAGGACACATTAAAGTTACATGTTTCCCCTTACATTTACTGCACCCTAATTTGGCCGCGGATCTGCATTTTCTTGCAATATGGCCAAATTTTAAACAAACGTGGCAACAACCTTTTGAAGAAGATATTTTCTTTATTTCTTTCTGAAAATGCCATTCGGACTGCTTCGTCACATTGGTCATTGGCATGTTCTTTTTTACAAAATATACAGCGGTGTTTGTTTTGATTCAATAGGCCAGAAGCAGTAGGGATTGTATTTTCTTTACAACCTTCAACTTTTTTATTCTTATTAAGATCAAAACTTGATGTTGCCAATAAAAACCTTTCTTCATTCTCCACCTCGCGTTTTAAAAATTTCATGATGTTTTCCAACTTTGTTTGAAAAGTATTCTCTGAAGAAAATGATTCACTTCTCTGCCACACACGTAGAAGATCTTCTGGAAGACAGGATTCAACTAGTGGGTAGAGAATAGCTGCACATGTATCAGTAGTAACATTTAATGTTTCTAATGCTCGTAATTGAGTCTCCATTTTATCATACAGAATACTTAGTTTAGTTTTATTGTTTAAACTGCTTAAAACTAATTTTAGTAATTCTCTGACATACATTTCGGCTCAACTTTCGTTTAGCCGAAATCTGTTATGCAAAAACTGTTGTCATAATAATAACAATTATGATGGCTATGAGTAAACAAAAACCCTAATCTTATGGTGAGGAAATGCGTAGTTGCCAAGTTGTAAATGATTACGGTTTTTGTTTAATTTCATTTAACTGAAATAAGTTATGCAAAAAATGTTGCCATGGGCACGCTTGTCATGTTACCGACTAAACAAAAACCCAAATCTCGTGTTGGCGAAATGCGTATTTGCCAAGTTATAGATCATTTAATGTTCACTTTAGTTTAGCCGAAATCAGTTACGGAAAAACTGTTTCCATGGAAACGCTTGTCATGCTAAGGACTAAACAAAAATCCAAATCCGTCAGTGAGGAAATGCGTAGTTGCCAAGTTATAGATTATTTAATGTTCACTTTAGTTTAGCCGAAATCAGTTATGAAGAAACTGTTGCCATGGAAACGCTTACTACGCTAACGACTAAGCAAAAACTTAAATCTCGTGGTGAGGAAATGCGTAGTTGCCAAGTAGTGGTTAATAGGTGGGTGGAACGAGCTTAGCGTGATCTTATGATGAAGGTGGAAAAAGAGCATGCCCTGCCGACGTTTCGAAATTTGCGCGCGCGAATTCCGAAACGCCGGCCCGGCGCGCTCGCTTCGTTCGCTTTCCTCTGTAGTAGATAAGAGGTGGGTGGAAGAAGCGTAGCGTGATCTTAGGATGTAGGTGGAAAAAGGGCGCGCCCGGCCGACGTTCCGAAATTCGCGCGAGCGAATTTCGAAACGTCGGCCGGGCGCGCTCGCTTCGCTCGCTTTCCTCTGTAGTAGTTAAGAGGTGGGTGGGAGGAGCGTAGCGTGATCTTATAGAGAAACTGATGCCATGGAAACGTTTGTCATGCTAATAACTAAACAGATCCCGTAGTGAGAAAATGCTTAGTTGCCAAGTTATAGATGGTTTTATTTTCACTTTAGTTTAGATTAGGGTATTGTGTTAAGAGTTAATCTAAATATAAGGGGCAACTACGCATTTCCTCACCGATTTCAGCTAGACTAAAGTGAAAATAAATGACCTGTAACTTGCCAACTATGCATTTTCTTACCACAGGATTTGGGTTTTTTTTAGTCGTTACCATGACAAGTGTCTCTATGGCAAGAGTTTCTACGTAACTGATTATAGCTAAATTAAATCATCTGTAACTTGGCAACTACGCATTTCATCACCATGGGATTTGGCTTTTTGTTTTGTTTAGTCGTTACTAAGTCAAGCATTCCCATGGCAACAGTTTCATCATAACTGATTTCGTCTAAACTAAAGTGAACATTAAATAATCTATAACTTGGCAACTATGCATTTCCTCACCACGAGATTTGGGTTTTTGTTTACTGGTTACCATGGCAACGGTTGCCATGGCAACAATTTTTATGTAACTGATTTCGGCTAAACGAAAGTTGACCCTACATTTCTACCAGTAAATCTTCTCTGCCAAATCTAGATTTCAAGCTCTCTATCACCTTGTCATAATTTTTAGAAGTAGCAGGATAGCTTTCAATGAGTTGTCTGGCTCTAGATTTGGGAGTGGTGGACTGAATAAGGTATTGAAATTTGTCTTCCTACTCTAATTGGTCATCTTCATGGATTCTTCGGAACTGGTTCCAAAAAGACAATCACACTTTCAGGTCTCCGCTGAATTTCTTAAATTCGATTTTTGGTAGCTTGAGGCGTCTTTTACTAGTAGAAGAAAGACTGCTAATGGAGTGAATCTCAGCTGTATCTTTGTGAAGTTGAAAATCGACTTTCATTTGCAATGTGTGAAAATGCTTAATAACATCATCGATCTCATACTTCATTCTATCAACATCGGCATCAAGAATATCATCGTCCAAAACAAAATCGATAATTTTCTTATTTATTTCATTCAAGGATTCAAATGTACCTCCAAGGGTCTTCATAGTTCCTTGAACCGTGAACATATCTGGTTCATATCTATTGAGTTCTATCTGAACTTCATTGAAATGTCTCTTAAATGAGTTGCTATACATATCTTTCTCCTTCAGAAGCCTCTCCATCTTAGTATTCTGAATGTCTTAAAGTTGCAGCTTCAAAAAAATATCACGTCGAGGTCACCAAATGTTGCGTTTGTACACCTACCAGGTGGATAGAGAACATCAAAAAATGAGGGGACAGACTTGAGGAGAACTTATTTATTCAATATAAAAATATATAGACAATCCACAAAATTATTAATGTCAATTCCATTATATAAGTCATAATTCTTTTTTAACCAAATTAACATAAAACGAAAATAAAGTACATCAACAATACGGGGTACCAGAAACTTGAGACAGTAATAGGGGTCTATTCTGTAACAATTCCTTTATATTTAACGGCTTTTAAAAATATTGGCGGCCTTTAAAAGTATATTTGTATTCGTTAATTTACTTCTGTCATTATTTAAACAGATTTCTTTAAGATAGTCCTCTAATGTATTTACAGAATAGACCTCATACTCAATTCCCAACAAGTACCGTTAAAATATAAAAGTTTCAGAATTCGTACCCACGGCGCCGTTCCTTTGAAAAGTATCCCGATCTCCTATTAGAATGTTGCTTTTAATGTTGGATTAACGATTCATTCTGCTCATGCAAAAGGATATTTTATTCTTGAAGCTAATAGGAGCCCGGGAAAGTTTTTAAAGGAACGGCAAGGGTACAAAATCTCAAACTTTATATTTTAAAGTACATAATAATTATGTGGATTCTTATGTAATAACGATTTATTATGTTCATGCAAAAAGTCACTTTGCTCTTTATAACAGATTTAAATTTAGTTAAAGGTTGTTTCAAACAGTTTGATTGAATATATTTTTTTATGGACCAAATTAGTACAAATTCAGTCCTTTTCAATTTTTCAATTGTTTTATTGCTATTTTTTGTTAATGTGGCCTTGTTGGCTTAATATTAAGCTAGATACGCCATGTATTGTTTTTTTGAAAACTTCACATGGTACAAAAATTTATTTGTTGTAGAAATTAGTACAAATTCAGTTCTTTTCAATTATACCTTTGTTTTATTATTTTTTTATCAGACATTTGAATTAGCGGGCGTTGAGTGTATCGATTACAACGTTGCCAAGTTGTAATCACAATACGCCACTATGCGTCGACTGCTTTAAGAACATTTTTACTTTCCTATCTGTATACAGATATAAGGAAAGTATAGGAATCATGATTTTTTTCGACCTCGAGTTTTCGACGGTTTTTTACGTTTTGAGGTCCTCTGAATCCGTTTTGACTATATTCATATATGATGTGTGTGTGTGTATGTGTGTGTGTGTGTGTGTGCGTGTGTGTGTGCGTGCGTGTGTGTGTGTGTGTGTGTGTGTGTGTGTGTGTGTGTGTGTGTCTGTGTCTCTGTGTCTCTGTGTCTCTGTGTCTCTGTGTCTCTGTGTCTCTGTGTCTCTGTGTCTCTGTGTCTCTGTGTCTCTGTGTCTCTGTCTCTCTGTCTCTCTGTCTCTCTCTCTCTCTCTCTCTCTCTCTCTCTCTCTCTCTCTCTGTGTGTGTGTGTTTGTGTGTTTGTGTGTGTGTGTGTGTTTGTGTGTGTGTTTGTGTGTGTGTTTGTGTGTGTGTTATGTGTGTGTGTGTTATGTGTATGTGTGTTATGTGTGTGTGTGTGTTATGTGTGTGTGTATGTGTGTGTGTATGTGTGTGTATGTTTGTATATTTGTGTGTATGTGTGTGTGTGTGTGTGTGTGTGTGTGTGTGTGTGTGTGTGTGTGTGTGTGTGTGTGTGTGTGTGTGTGTGTGTGTGTGTGTGTGTGTGTGTGTGTATGTGTGTGTGTATGTGTGTGTGTGTGTATGTGTGTATGTGTGTATGTGTGTATGTGTGTATGTGTGTATGTGTGTGTGTGTATGTGTGTGTGTGTGTGTGTGTATGTGTGTGTATGTGTGTGTATGTGTGTATGTGTGTATGTGTGTATGTGTGTATGTGTGTATGTGTGTATGTGTGTATGTGTGTATGTGTGTATGTGTGTATGTGTGTATGTGTGTATGTGTGTATGTGTGTATGTGTGTATGTGTGTGTATGTGTGTGTGTGTGTGTGTGTGTGTTGTGTGGTTGTGTGTGTGTGTGTGTGTGTGTGTGTGTGTGTTGTGTGGTTGTGTGTGTGGTGTGTGTGTCTGTATTCACCATAACTCATGAACCGATACACAGAAAAACACCAAATTTTAAACTTAAGCTTTATTATTATTTATTATTATTTATATATTCTATACATAATTTCTCTAAAATGGACCGTATTCGAGATATTTGAGAAAATGTGTAAATTTCGAATTTTGAAGAAAACTCAAAAACGGACAAAGAAAAAAACATTAAATTTTAAACTTAAGTTTTATTTCGGCCTGACGTGAAATGATTAGATTTTGGACAAAGTCGGAACATCTGGGGAGGTACTTTATGGGAGGCCGTTTTTATATTTTATGGAATATATCTGTTATTTATGTTTGAAGAAGAAAATTGTTTAAATAAAAGTTACTTCTAATATTATTATCTATAATTTTTGTTTTATGTCAAAATCTTCTGCAATGGTCTGTATTCGAGAAATTTGACAAAATGTGAAAAATTCTGATTTTTATGAAAATTGTTGAACTAAAAGTTGTTTGCGATATCGATCTCTATAATTTTTGTTTAAACATGATTTTTATAAAATGGACAGTAATGAAAAAATGGTAGGAAAAGTGCTAAATTTAAATTTTTAAGTATTTTCGTTTTCAATGAATATCTATAGAAAAATGTTTCGAGGTAGATGTATGTAAAACATGTATATATTTAGTTTATTCTCTAAACATTTATAGAGGTGCTGCAATAGGTTGTACAAAATAACCGGTAAAAGCCTATAATAACTAGATAGGAAAGTCATGTGTTGGACACATCAGATTTTTATTTTAAAAATCTATATTTCTTTATCGAAACGGTAAAAAAAAATCAGCGTTTTTTTTAGAAAATTTTATAACTTCTTGATTTACATTACATTAGTTTTTAAAAAATATGGTAAGAACCGTTTTCGAGATATCTTGAAATAAATACAATGATTGACAGGGCTTCAAGAGTGTTAATTATGCACATTTTGATTATTAATATCTCGTTTTACAGACGGTCAAAATTTTTTTATTTTTTTTAGATACATAAAAGACACTTTCATTAACCTCATATTTCAATTTTATTGAATTCTTAAGAAAAGTCGTTTTACGAGTGAACTACCTTAAATAAAACCACGGTGAATGACAATAATTTATTGACTTCCATCGTAAATAAAACTAAGAGTATTTTATTTATTCTCATTTAAAAAAATGTATTTAATTAAGAATTGTGACATTATTAAATTGAAAATATGTGTTTTCAACGATTGTTCCCGAAAAGGCAAGGTTAAAAGTATTTTTAAAGTTGTTGTTTTATTTATTAATATTATCAAGTTTTACGAATCTAATTTGTTTTATATTTTGTTTCAGTCTCTAAGACCATTTTAAGACTACTTTAAAATGGTCTATTTTGTATCCAATTGTAAATACTATGAAGCAAGAAGTAAGCAAAAAATTTACAAATTTTTGTTTCCCACAAAAACCGCTAAAAGAAAAAATATATTTATTCTGATAAAGTAACTACATCATTATGGAAATGTACAATAAACGTTTGATAAAGATAAAGACACAAATGGTTTTTCACTTTAAATAGTTCGTAAGTTATTTTTGCCTGTAATTATCAATCGTGTTACCCTCTACTTTAGACTTTGTTCATACAAACCTGGTAAATTAGTTTAACAAGTCACATCCCACATATCTACATGCTCTGGGTCATCAATCCTATAAGTACATAATAAAACATTAATATACTATCTACAAATAAACAATAATTTGAAAATACAGATGAAGCCGATTTACCTATTTAGACAAAATACTATTCTATTACACCTATTTAAGATCGGTGTCCTAAGGACACCCTTCTGTTCTTGTGATAATAATTCAGTAGGAGATCTTAATCATTTGATATTTGCATGTAACAACCACAATAAATATAGAAAAAATTTTTTAACGAAGTTATTAGATATAGGGATTTCTTTTCCAACCAATATTACGTTGCTATTGATCTCAAACAATAAAAAAGTATTTAATACATTGATAACATTTATTAAAGAATCTAAAATTAACATATAAACCAATAACAATTAACAATCAGTGGTAACAATTGTAATAAAAATAATAATGTCTGTGGCAAATGAGTTAATCCCGATGCCAGTCAACCACTGCACACACACACACTATTCTATTATTTATTAAAATACATTATTTTTTAGTAAACTTGGACATGCAAAAGTTAGCCATGAGAGCAATAATACTTTGGAATATGCTGTGAAATACACTAAGAAAGAGAATTAAGTGTGATAACATTTTACGATGTGTATCTCACTATTTTAGTTCACAGTCACAGATATCTGTAAATGTTCAATTATGTGTTGCTATTTTAAACTTTTAGTATCCTTTGATAGAAGAAGTTAAATATTATTGTTGACCTTTTTAAACTGTTTGTTTTACCTTATACATTTTTTTTTCTACTCTTCATGTAGTATTCTGTGAAGAGTATTATAAGTTTACTTTGTCCGTCTGTCCGATGTCACGTTTTGTGTCTGCATGATAATTCAAAAACGAGAAATGATATCAACTTGAAAATTTTAAGCAAAAATCAAGCTCTATAAGGGGACAAAGGCTATTGATTTTTAACAAATCTGAATAAAAATAGGGGGTTAAAATGGGTTGAAATTAAAAAAAATCCTAAATTTAAAACGAAAAGCGATATCAACATGAAATTTTAAGTAAAACTGAAGCTTTATAAAAAGAAAAAACCTATTGATACTGAAAAAAAAAAAATGAATATATTGGGGAGTTAAGAGGGGTTGAAATATAAAAAAAAATCCTAACTGAAAAACGAAAAATTTTTAGCAAACATCAAGCTCTAAAAGGAAAGAAGCCGTTTAATTATAAAGAAAATTTAATAAAATTTGGGGGATTTAAGGGGGGTTGAAATTAAAAAAAAAATCAAAAATGAAAAGCGATATAAACATAAAACTTTAGTAAAAATCAAGCCCTATAAGGAGATGAAGCCTCTTGATTGTGAAGGGGGTCTGTTAAACTGCGAAGAATATCATTTAGAATGCTAGGTATCTTTATTCTAGTTTGCATCTGTGTATGTATTGTGATGGGACTGATCGTATAGAATAAATATTTAGAACATTTTAGTTCTTATTCTATTTGCCAATAAAAGGTATTTAAAAAATATATTTTTTATTTGACATCTGTGACAAATTGTGAAAATAATTAAACTTACAATAAAAACTGAAAAATGGTAGGTAAAGTTTCATATAATATTTTTTACACAAAAATCAATGTCAAGCTTTCTACAGAACCTGATATATATTTAAAAATAATCTCAAATTATGAAGAAAAGTCAGTTTACCAACTAATAATATTTATAGATGGTTTTCAATGTATTAAAAGCAAAACCAATATTACAATAATTAAAATATTCATTTATTAATAGTTGTAGTGCTTAAAAACAGTATGATGTTGATAATAATAATTACACTTATTACAAACTCAAATAATAAAAAAACGGCGATATTGGCTCTTGTACAAAGTTTTGAACCGAACTTGCAAATGATAAAATTATTGGAAAATGTGAACACCCAATTCAAATTATCACGAGCCGCCACTGGACAAAAATATTGTGTATTTGTGTCTAGTCTTCTTCTGTAGATAAATCATGAGTGAAACGAAGAATATACATCGTGGGGGCATCTAGGGCACTTATAAAATGTCTTCGAATTCATAGCTGTAAATGTATGAACACTTTTCTACTGCAACTTTCGTTTTAGATAGCAACCATATTTTTATTCATTTGAAAGGTTATGATATCAAATCATTATTTGGCAGTCTAAAAACACCAACCGAATGTTTTTATCAGTACATTTATCAGTTGGAATATTGGAGTTTTTAAAAAATATAGAAAATTATTTACCTTGTCCCACACTTGGAAATAATTCGTATAATTTGTTTAACCTTCACCTGGCCTCGTGGGGTACGTACATACCCCACGCTCTTTATCGTCGATTTTCGATATCTAAATCTTCGAAATCGAAACTCGTGACGACATCTATCGGTAGTCAAGGGATGTACTTTTATACCAAGGCCAGTGGGATAGCGCTCTAAAAATAAATACTTTTTAAAGACCCATGAAAACAATTATTATTCTTTTATAGTGATGTAACAGAAGAAGACAGCTACAATTTCAACCCTTTTTATCGAAAAACAAAAAAGTTATGATTTTTTTTTGTAAAAAACGCATTTTTTTCAAGTTTTTAAATTTTCCGGATTTTTTATGAATGTTGACCTTTTTTCAACTCGAACTATTCTACAGTTTAAAGTGGTATCTAAAGAGGATGTTTGAATTTTTTTGAGACAATATATTCAATATTTCAATTTTTACAAAGATTTTTATCACTGGGGTTCGTACGTACCCCACGAGTCCAAGTATGTTACTCAGGATGAGCATGCCAGGTGAAGGTTAATACTGTTAGTTCAAGGATTTAAACACCCTTATCATTTTTCTAATGACTACTTTTTAAAGTTATTTATTCGTCTTCGAATATTTTACCTAATAAGCAACATATATTTCAGAAATCAGCAAAAAAATAAAAAGATATGTATTTTAAGTAATGTCTTAATGAGTGCTTTAGATCTGGTTCTTCATTAATTAATTAATTCATGAAGAATTTGATAAATATAAAACTAAAACCAAATTTAATGAATATTCATGAATAAATGTTCTATTTTGCATTTTCATCCAATTTTACTTTACAGTTCAGAAGTATCAACCTACCAAACTATTTGTTCAATATTTGTGTTATTAGGTTTGTGGCTACAGGCGATAGAATTGTATTGGTATACTTGTTAGTGATGAGTTTAGTAGTTGTGATTGGCCAGTTCTGGACGGGAGGTAATGAGAGGTAATTAGTAATTATCATAAGTACCCACCCCCACCCTTCGCGCAATTAGCAAGTACCTCTCAATGAGCGTAATTGCATAGTGTAATTGCATAGTGTAATTGCATAGTGTAATTGCATAGTGTAATAAGTGTAATTACTTCATACGCATATAGATATAAGTATTTACTATGTATATCGAGTATTCTACCATGGCTCAATCTCAGATAGATACACTAAATAAGTTAGTTGGCGAATGGTCCACAATATTGGATCAGTGGGAACTAAAGTCATTAGTTGTAGGCCAACTTTATATTATTAAGACGATATTTGTCAAAGATACTAGGTATGGTAAATGTTTACTCATTCATTTAATTGATCGACTTACACTTGAGCTTTTCCAGTGTTGGCTGCCAAGACGCATTTTTGAAATAATGCCACCTGAAATCATTGCTACGATTAATGCTGCCGCCGGGCAATATGCATTAGTCTATTTAGGGGAAATACCGTGTTATGGCCCAACTACTAGATCTCATATAAGGTTCGACTTAGTTAGCCAGCAATCAATTCATTCATCCGTGGTAGAGTCATTGTAAATATTTTTTCCCTTTTAATTACATATAGTATACGCATTATTTTATTAGGAATTTCTATAATTTTATTGTAAGTATAACTTGACCCATTTTTTGTTCCCTTAATATCAGCCATATATTGTTTCAGAATATTTGTGGATGATGTATTCCGAAGAGCACTGGCCTAAAGCTATCGACTTAGAATCAGCGATAAGCAGACTTGGGAAGGAACTGGATGTACTAGCAATGGATGCTTTACACTCCATCAACTATGATGCTGACATATGGCCCTTCCCGGAAGCCGTAGCATTACAGGATGAATGGTATGAGAAATACAGTAAAGGTAGCAGTCTTTGCTGTGAATATAATGCATGTGAGCTGGACTTGGATACATTCTGTGAGAAGATGGTTACCCTAAGTTTGAAGCGTTTCTTGAACGAGGTCTTACCATACATCACCCCGCAAATTAGGAGTAAACATGGTTTGGATAGAGAGCCGCAGTCAGACGATGAAATAGATTAAGGATTGCTTTTATAACATATCTATATGTGTAATTAAAATATAAATAAAACAATATACATAGTTTTAATGTTTTTTTATTAAAAAAAAAAAAAAGTTTGTTACACGTTATACATACAGTAAATAATTCTACAACGTATTAGACTTGTGTATCCTCGAAAGCAGATATGTCAATAAAACACTATTTTTATTAATTTTCACTCATTGCTAGATATACACGGTGGCTCACGCTCAACGGGACGGAGCTTTATGGGAAAACGACCAAAGATATAACAAATTCGTTTGGGAGGAATACATAGGTTACAGACGGCTACAATTTAAAATTTGTTAGATGTATACAGGATGTCCCACATAAGAGAAAATATACAAAGTTATATTATTTTTAATGGAACACCCTGTTTTTTATTTTAGAATTAAAAACTACATCAAAAATAATGTCAGTTAACTAAAGGTTCCCTATTACTATTATTATTAGTTTTCGATTTATTTGAATTTTTAAGGAAAAAAAGTCTCCCAGAAATTAATTGTTTACTCTTGTTTGAATAATTTTTAATGAACTATTTTTTTTCTTATGTGGGACACCCTGTAAACATCTAACAAATTTTAAATTGTAGCCGTCTGTAACCTACCTATTCCTCCTAAACGAATTTTTTATATCTTTGGTCGTTTTCCCATAAAGCTCCGTCCCGTTGAGTGTGAGCCACCCTGTATATATATTTTAAATCTTCATAAGAAATTCTAAAATAGCAAAATTTTAATTAATTTTTAGAAAACATCGTGAAATAATAAAAATTTATCAATCAAGAATCGAATGTGCGCCGGGCGGTAGTTAAGAATGCTAGACATTAGCCAAATATTAAAAAATATCTTTATGTTTGGGATTAAGAGTTAGATGCTAATCTCTTATAACTTCTAAAATCGCAAAATTCGGCTATTAATTATGTATTACGTGTTTGAATGTTTTTTTATTTAAAAAAGGTTGTTACATGTTATTATGTATACAGTAAATAATTCTACGACTTATTAGGCCACACCCATTACACTTGCATATACCTCGAAAGCAGATATATCAATAAATAGTATATTGCACACAAGTGATGTACAATATTTTTCCTACGAGCACAAAATAATTTCATCAAAAAATGTAAAACCGGCTTATTATTATATTAATCAGAATATATTTTTTAAAAAATAATCAACAATAAACGTATTTATTCAATTTTCATATTTTCTAAACGAAAAAAAAAATAAAAAAAAACAAAAAAAAAAAATTGTGGCCCCGCCAGGATTCGAACTCGAGTCGCTCACCGAGGTCTCAAATGGCGAAGTTGATAAGCCTGTATATTTTATTATTTAATTCTAAAACAGTGATTGTGTTAATATTTTATAACTATATATTTTATAAAAATAGCAAAATCAATTTTTAAAAATAAAAAAGAAAGGCGCAGCAATGAGAGATACACTCATTGCATGACATCGTTGTCCCACCGTGATTATATACGAAAATCGTACTCTAAACACGTTAGGACACCGGGCGCCTAAACGTATAGATTCATATCTATTATATAAACCAAACTACGGCCGGCTGACCGGCAGAAAGAATGCGATTTTCAACAATGCCATTATCTATCTACCTGCCCTTAAGGCATTTGATCTTTATCTCGTAGCGCGTAAATTGGGTTCTTTTATTCGATTCCGTATACAGTTAATATAAAATAAATTATATTTCCTAAATAAATTACCGTATGCTGCATTTGATTACAGGGTGTTTCTTAATAACCGGCTAATATTTAAAGGTGTGATTTTTAGACCATTTAAAAAAAACTTTATATGAATGTATATCCTAAACATATTAACTTTTTTTAAGAAAAATACCAATTATTTGTCATTATTGTCATTTTCATAACACTTTAAATATTTTTATGAAATTTGGTGTATGGTGTTTATGCATTAAAGAGTATTTTTGTTGACCAAACAAACATTTCTTGATTTCCAACAGTGGCGCCCGTACTGGACTCAGACTAGATATTTTTAAGGAAAAAATGAGTCGTACGAAAAAAGTTAGGAAATCAAATTTGTTCTAAATCGAATGGGGATTCCAAAAATAATTTTAATTTTAAGAGAAAGCAGCTGTGTAACACTTAAAATTTTAACGTCCTGTATATCAAAAGTTAGGATGTTTAGGACATACATTCATATGAATTTTTTTCTTAAAATGGGTCCAACAATCACCTACTTAAGCATAAGTATGCCATTAAGAAACAGCCTCTATATGTGTAATTAAAATATAAATAAAACAATATACATAGTTTAAATGTTTTTTATTTAAAAAAGGTTATATCTTTTTATTTTTGTTAAAAGTGAACACAGGCATAAGTTTGGATACAGTAAATTAGAGTATATGAATTACAATGGCATATATTCGGTGTGTACAGTGCCATCTAGTGCATTATAACTTATAAGAGCTTCATGAATAATAAGCGCATACGCTTTAGTGTTGGCGGGAAATTTCATTTTACGTGTTTCGAATTCAACCTTGACATCCACAGTTGAAGATTTGATTGGTTTTGGATACATACTGCAATCAATTACGAATAGGGGGTTCGCTCTAAAGCCATTCAGGCCTAACATCGGTTGGGGATTTTCCTTTTTGTAGTAACTTCGCTGAAAATCTTCATAAGCATAATAAGCGGGAGTATCCAACTTTTTCCCAACATCTAAATTCCAACGCTCTAATGGGTAAACTTCAGAATTTAGATATAATCTGATATTGCTTATATCAGCAGCCGTAAACGCCGTCACATCTTCTTTCCTGTTCTCAGTAAAAGAAGTATTTTGAAATCCAATAATTACATATCTAGGTCGTTCCATGGATGTAGTGGTTTTAATCGCCCATATGTCGTTAGAAGTTTGTCTCAGAGTAGGTAATTCATAAAGATCCCATTTATGGTGCGGTATTTTAATGGATTGCAAATGTTTGTCATTAATTTTTTTATACATGAGAACATCTGCATCATTTTCGGGAGTAATGTGTTTGACTATCCAATCCATTTTAGTGATAGTTATGTCTGCATCGACTTCTCCTATATAGCAATTTTCGAATGTTCGAGCAATTATTACAGTCATCTCATGCTTAACACCTATTATCCCTTTTTTGTAAGATTCAGCAAAACCAAATAGATGTTTTAATAAGATTCTACCTGTAAATGTATTACTCGTTGAATCAACCAAAACTTGATTCTCTTCGCTGAGGCCCCAACCGGATGTTTCTAATAATTTCGCATGTTTTTCACCATATGACACCATATTTTTTATTGCTGTCGTTATAATAGGTTTTCGACATTCAGCAATCTTTTGTCCACCCATTTCATATCTAATTTCTTCAAATAGGCCAGGAAGAGCATTGTTGGCCAAATAGCACTTTTTATTAGCCTCTTTTGGCTTAAATGTTCCAACTATATTGATGTAACTATCGCAAATTAAGAGATTCAGGTCCATATTATTGATCGTAAAGGTGATTGTATAAGAATGTTTGTAATTTGGCGATCCCGTAGGCGGGTGAATATATCCATCGCATCTTTTGATTGAGTTATCGACGATCGGCTTTTCAAATACGTCCAACATCTCATTTCTTACATAAACAGCCATTATTTAATATCTTTATTAGACAACAGAAGTCTTCTTCGCTTTACAGTTACTCGATGAATGTTCATGTTTTTCCCTTCGATTCTATTTATATGATTATTTAAATGGGTGCTAGTTGAATGTCGTGGTTTGAAGCAGAATCCCATATTAGTTTATCTCCTTTAACTCGAGTGTGATATTGATAGTTTCCTCCCCAAAGTCAATCAACTCACCGTTATTATCTACAACTCGGATAGTAATGTTGTCTAGGTATTGCCGACCGGCAGGTATGACTGGTAGATAAATAATGTTATGAGGTTCCTTCGTCAGTTTGTACCCTGGCTCAACGTCTATGTCAAATGAAAAAAGGGTGTGGGCTTCTTTCCCATTTATATAGGAACCAGAAATAATATTACAATCCAATTGAACAAGGTGGAGGTTCATAATATTAATCGGCCTTGAAGAAACATAAGCTTGAGGCCTTGGCGGGCACTTCGAATTACTGAATCCTAAGAGGCTAGCTATACTGTTGTCACAATCAAAGTTGATTATGAATTTAAATGAAATTTCACATTTTAGAGTGTTGTTGTTCGCCGACAATTTAAACATAGCATCAAGTTCTCCCTGATTTATAATAGTTTTGGTATCCGGATATAGATAGTCATATATAGCTTTTTGGACGAACTTATTAATTTCATCAATCTCATAAGCGCCGGGTGCCACACGTACATTAATATTTTTCGGTCCACCGCCTTTCTCGGCCCAACTCTTCTCTCGCTGCAATACATCTGCCCAAAACTTTTCTCGGTCTACCACCTCTAAACAGATGAAATTATTTTTTGAGGTGATATTTTTGATAGAATGGTAGGCATAAAATGCTATTAATCCAAGGCCATACTGTTTATTAACATACAATTCGATGGGCGGAAAAAAATTATTGCTGAGAATGCTTGACGCTATGGACGACAAATTAAATGTTCTTGACATGGCTAAGAAGTATGTCACACTGACTTCGAAATCTATTTTCGATTACATAAATTATAAACTCGCTTTTTAGTGGAAATTTTCAGTTCTCGAATTTTACAAAAAACAACAAATTACGTGTTTTGGTGTTGGATCATCGCTTACGTCAATTGACCCACGTTTCGAAAATACCGTCGGACCATCATTTACGTCGATAGATTCATTTTTAGAAAAATCCTTAGGTTGTTCTTCATCATGGGTATTCATCCTTCAGAGAGAAGAAATTGCAAACACAAATGTCCACATAGGACAGTATCAAACTTCTGGTAGCGTTTATAATTATAGTGAACTTCAGATACCGGCCAACGTCCTTTATACAGATAACTAATTAAATCTGAAGGTGGGGGTAAATCACCATAACTATCGAAATATATTAAGGACGCATCTCTTTTCTTATAAGCGACCCAATGTGTTCCTGGCCCGCTACTACTATCCAAATTTACAATGGCTAATTCGTTTTTTAGTGGCCCGCAGTTTGGTAAATTATCTCTCATATACACACCTCGAAAGTAGGGAATCTTGAATCTTTTGGCAAAAGATTGTATGTCTAAATTACTGAGAGGTCTTCGAGGTAGTGAACTTACGAGTTTTTTGGCCGATATGGTTTCATGTAAAGGCCCAACCCCTTTCGATAGGGCTTTAAGTATAATCCTTTACCGTTTTTTCCTAGAGAGATGGCTTCCATGGTTCTATTGTGTCGATTAGCTTCTGTTAATTGTTGACTATTTGTTTTAGCGGTGTTCACTGCTTTGACGATTCCGGATGCCGCTCCTGCCAAGCTCCCCAATGCAGATAATCCAGCAAAAATAGGTATTAATGGTAAAAATCCACCTTTTTTTGGTATCGGTATAATACGGGGAATAATAATTTTTTTCTTTGAGAGATGATGCAGCCATCTTCTTGAGTGTTTTTTCCCCCATTTTCTGTCCGCCATATGTCTTTAATACCCCTTTAATCTTACTGACAATTCCTCTACCGAAAGCAATTCGTTTTTTGCTTTTTGTTCCGCGACGCCGCTTTCTAGGCCGTAATTTATGGCCCATACCAAAACTTCGCTTTGTTTTCATAATATTTGTGATAGTCCAGGCAGCTGCTTTTTCACCAACTGACGCGTCGCTAGCTTTAAACCGAGTCCAAGCTAATTCTTGAAGGTCCTTATCAGCAATATGTCTAGCTTTCAAATCGTTTGCACTTTTAGAATAAGCGATATCATGTAATTTACAGGCTTTATCTAATTCATTTATTCCGGGGTCGTTACGCGCTAAACGTTTTTGTAAGCGCGTACCTGGCCCACAATATTGGTACCCCCGGTATGTGCAGTTCAAATGGTAATTTATTTGTTAGGGAATTAACAAACCCTTTTCCACACTTTCTTTTTGAATAACGTTTAGTGATAGATCGCACTCGTTTGACGCTAGGCATTTAAATGAATGTTACATGAGCGATGGTTTATATAGCCAAAGACAGTCAAACGATGCGCATAGTCAAAGCACAAAATAGTATCTGTGTGGAGAATTTAGATGAAAAAGTTGGTGATGGGCTTAGTGAAAATAAGATTCCTAGACACGGCCCATTGTTGCCCGATACAATACGCGGCCTTCTAATAGGACCATCAAATTGCGGTAAAACAAATGTTATGTTATCACTACTCATTCAACCAAATGGGCTACGATTTGAAAATGTATATATTTATTCAAAATCATTATACCAGAAGAAGTATGAGTACTTGCATGAAGTTTTGACTCCGATAAAAGGGTTGGGTTATTTTACGTTCAACAATAATGAAGATATAATTCAACCAGTAGATGCCAAACCAAATTCCATATTTATATTTGATGATGTGATTTGTGAAAAACAAGATGTTATTAGATCATATTTTAGTATGGGGCGACACAGAAATATAGATTGCTTTTATTTGGCTCAAACGTATTCGAAGATTCCGAAACAATTGATTAGAGACAACGCAAATCTAATAATTATGTTTAAACAAGATGATCTAAACCTACGTCACATATATTCAGACCATGTAGCTCCAGACGTGTCTTTTAGAAAATTTCAAGAAATATGTGTGGAATGTTGGGGTGAAAAGCATGGATTTTTAGTGATCGATAAAGATAAAGATATAAGCGCCGGTAGATATAAGAAAGGGTTCGATAGCTTCATATACCCATAAACAATGCAATACGCGTTATTTTTCAAGAAGCGTCCAAGGCGGCAGGTGGTTTTAGCGATTAAAATGTATAGCAATAAAAAACATTTCGACATCAAATCGGAGCTGGCCGCTGTCTCCGATTCGGTTAGACAGAAATTTAATGTCTTAAAAAGTGGGCGCATTGAAACTCTGCAAGCTCTAGAAAAAATGTATGAACCGCTGACGAAACCGTTGAAAACAATTTCAAAAGCCGCAACCTCTAACCCCTCTAACGCTAAAGAAGAAAACCCCGCTAACACTAAAGAAGAAAGATCTGGCATGAAAAGGGAACTCGCGTCAATATCACCGGACTCGACAAAATATGGAGAAAGTTTTAAAAGTGCAATATCCGACCGCGGCGATGGTGATGATGATGATGATAAAAAATATATTAATAAGAAGAAATATCGCGAGGTAATAAACGCTATGATACTCGGTACGGCGTATATATGGACAAAGACATGAAAACAATGGTTGGGAATTTAGAAGTAAAATTTTCTGATGGCAAAATCTCGCTTTGGGATGGGGATAGAAGAGTTGCTGACTACCACGGCAATCCGGAATTGTATGAGCTACTATTTTATCGAAGCCCTAAGAAAGTAAGTAATGCGACTAAGGATACATATAAGGAAATATTACAACTTACCGGAGCTGCCTTTAAGGAGTATGACGAGTCCAAAGGGCTAAGTAACAAAAATGTAAATAAATTGAGAAAAATTATTAGACCATTGTTCTCTCCGGTAAAGATAAAGGGTGGAGGGTTTTCAAAAATACCTAAATACAAAAAAATAATGACCTCTAAACCCACATACGTTTATTGGAACAAGCCGAGAGAATTGGTGGCTAGATTGCGTTTATTATGGAGTTCAAAGCAAGCCGGCCATACTGGGCACGATAATGAAATTTTATCTATAATTGAAGAATTAAGAGAAGAGCGAATAATATATTAAATACATGCGCTGTAGAGGTCAGTCGTAAACGGAATGTCTTCAAGGAACATTGTAGATAAATTCGGAAGAAAAAAGAAAAATCAACGCGTAATTATTCGAGAAAAAAGGGGTCTTGGATTCAAATTAACATGTGACGGTAATTATGATATGCAAACTAAACGGTTGGTGAACCTCGGAGAGCCAGAACAATCGACCGACGCTGTAACAGTTGGATATGTTGACGATCTTACTAGGCAAGCAAAAGATCACGTTTTAAAAACTTTAACGGAATCCATTAAAAACGTATTACGCGAAGCTACTATTTATTTCGAAAATCAGCAGAGTGAACTTAAGAAATTAGTATTTGAACATCGAACTGTGTCAAGCAATAGTATTGGCAATGTTAATGTTAAATACCAATCGATGTTACAAATAGTGAAGCACAATAGAGAATTTTTTGAGGACATACCACTACAAAAAGTAATATTTTAAAAATTATTACTAAAGTTGATATTTTGGAAAGTGAAATAAAAGGCATAAAAATGTTTACTATAATTTTAGAGAACCGTTTAACTGATCTTACCGATAAATTCATTTAAGTGTAATACGGAAATTCTTCGAGACCTTGAAAGCGTCAAAGGAAGTATTGGACAAAATACAGCGGTTTTATTGAAAATTATAGTAGGACTGGAAGAAAGGATCAAAAAGATTGAATAAAAAATTGTATTTTAATTGGAAAGAATGTCTAAGCACCAAATAATTGAAGAAATCCACTGATCTGCCCGTCGAAATTTTCCCAGAAGAAGGACTATTGTAAAAGGATATGCTGACTTGTGGCAGAGTGATTTGGCTGATATGCAAAGTTATAAAGATGAAAACGATGGTTACAGATATATTCGAATTGTCATCGATTGTTATACGAAATATGTGTGGGCGGGACCATTAAAAAATAAAACAGGCTTACATGTTAGAAATGCCTTTTTAGATATACTCCAAAATTGCGCACGCCATCCTAAAAATCTACAAGCGGATCAAGGGACAGAATATTATAACAAGGAATTTGGGAAAGTAATGAAAACATATGATATAAATCACTATTCAACTTATAGTACAATGAAAGCGTCAATGGCAGAACGTGTGATTCGTACGATAAAATCCCTATTATAAAAAAAATGGCTATGACAACTAAACTCAACCAATATAGGCAAAACAAAAATAAAGTAAGGCGTAAAAAACCGAAATATCATGTCGGCGATATCGTAAGAATAAGTAAATATAAAAGCATATTTGAAAAAGGGTATACTGCTAACTATACAACTGAATTATTCAAAATAAGAAAAATAAATAGCACATACCCCGTAACATACATTCTAGAAGATATGAATGGTCAATCGATTAAAGGCTCATTTTATGAGTTGGAATTATTAAAAACAAAGTGGAAAGATGTTTATTTAGTGGAAAAGGTCATTCGGACGAAAGGGGACAAAGCCTTGGTGAAGTGGTTGGGATTCCCACAGCAAGAAAACTCTTGGATTAATATAAATGATATTGTTTAGTATGGATATTAAATGAAATAAAGATTAAAAAAAAACAAGTTTTATTTTCCTATTAACTACTACATATACAATAATAAAATAACTTACACTTAAATATATACAGAAAGCTTAAATAATAAACAATTATACAAATTAAATCTAAAACTAATATAAAGAGGGTCATTGGATGCATAACAAAGCCGCCGTATTGCAACCCCTGACTCCTTTATTTCAAGCGCCGATGCATACAGGGCAAACATTTGTGTCGCAGAAGTGGGAAATATATCGGGCGCATACATCACATGTTTGCGGATCCTCCAAATCCTCCCCTTCTACAACAAAATGCTGATGCTCGTGTATGTACCTGGCATTTGGATTTCTTTCGACCTCCATCTGCTCGTAATGAAGGAAGCTGGGGTTGCACAGACGTTTGCTCCGTTCCATGCCGGGAATAACCAACTTCACAATAACGGAGCTGGTTGTAACGCAGAAGTGGTTACCGCCTCTGGCCTGAAATACAGCCAGCTCCCTTCTTATTGAAGTTGGTGATCCAGGGCAATCAGCCTCAATGCCCTCATCGTTGTCGTCGCTGGCGGGCTCATCGGCGGGTGGGGCTGGACCAATGGCGTCTGCACCCTCTTCTGCGGGTGGTGCCGGACCAACAGCGCCCAACTCCTCGTCGGCAAGTTGAGCTAGACCAGCCGCGCCTTCTCCATCACCATCGGCAGTGGCAGCAGCATCATCAGCAGCCTGTAAAGAAGTATATTGATTAGATATTTTATAAGCATAATGATTAGTAATTTTATAAACATAAGGTAATAGTTAAAAACTTACATCACGTTCTACGGCGGCCCAAAATTCATCAATGCCTGGCTTGTTGGCATCAAAGCGCGCTACTAAGGCCAGTTGACGAATGATCTCCCTAACTCCTGCATCTTCTTCACCTTGGTATTCATTCTGGTTGTTCATGTCGGTGGTCAGGTCAGCTACACTTAAATGTCTGATGCTGGTACGTGGTCGGGACCTCCTTATATATATGTAATGTATTTCCACCTCCACTTCACCAACCCACGAATTTACCACCTTCCCTGCATTACACCGCGCTCAGTTGAGTTTGGCTAGTTGGAAAGTTGGAAGTCAGAAAAAATTTTACTCTAGCATTAATCGGTGCTCTGCAGATAATACAACTAACTACAGATCGACTGCAACTAACACAAGATACAGCATGTCCGCATGGTATAAAAACTATTTGTACCTCCTTATCGACACAAATCTTGCAAGTCAGGCGTTTACTAATAGAACGACCATCACTTAATGTATGCATAGTAGCACGAGGTCTTTAAACAGAATGTGGACAACTATATATCTGAGGCTGGATGGACTCTTTTAATAAAAGGTTTGTGGATAGATGTTGAGTGGGGGCCAATTACAATCAGCGCAAAATTATACTTTTTCGCCCTCTGGCGGTCTAGTTATTTAGAGTTTTTTGTTTGTTGGTTCTGATTAGGGAGTTCGTTTCCACACCATCTTATATATTACAACTAGTCTATCAACATAAACTATTTATAATATAAGGAGATAGAACTCACGGCGCGTTGCTATTTTTAACGTGGTAGCTCCCCTGTAGGCCTATGACCACGAATACACAAACAAAAAAATGCCTCTACGTACCCTGCCACGAACATATGTTATCTATTAACTTTTGATAGTCCGCCCTCCGAGCGCGCCCCTGTTCGGTAATTTCATCATAGCGCTTCTTTACAATTTCAGCGGCCCTCTTCTTTGACTGATACTCAGAATGGGACTCTTTGATCCTACCAATCTCGATGCCCACATCCTTCTGCCTTCGATGTACAACACCCTGATGGTGGAGGATCTCATCCATCTGCCTTTTTAAATCACCTAATCGCAGTTTGATGCCGGCATCTTCGTCTGTCAATTCTTCAGACTCGTACTGAAGTGGCGCTAAGGCTACCTCAATATCCTTTTCCATATCGTCCACCACCATCTTCAGTTGCTTGTATGTGGATTCGGTGATTTCAATCTGATCTCTATCGGTCTTTAACCGCATTTGCATATTAATTATGGCGATGTTGGCGGAGCTAAGATCCTTCGCCATATCGCCGTCATCAATCAGCATCGGAATTGGTGTAGCCCTAATTGTGGGAGTCACACTTGTTGATACTACTGCCTTTAACTTCTTCGCCGGCGTTGTCTTCGGCTTCTTCGAAGCCCTCGGCTTCTTACTTTTCGGCACAACCACTCTTGGTCTCGTGGGTTTCGACCTACAGGGCCCATCGTTGGTTTTGCCGACACGTTTTGCATTTTTCGTCATGACCGGTACTGGCAATGTAGGGACAAGCGCATTGCTAAGAACATGAATCTTCTTCGGCGCCTGAAACTCATCCTCACTGTTGTATACCGGTAACGGGGCCGGTGATGGAGTCGGTAACGGGGCCGGTAACGGGGCCGGTAACAGAGCCGGTAACGGGGCCGGTAACGGAGCCGGTAACGGAATGTCGCCCACTGACTGCGACAACTCCATCGGAGATACCGGTGAAGGAACCGTGTTAAACAGTAGCATCTCGTCAAAATCAAAATCCACCACATCGAAGTTATAAGTGTCGGCTTCCCCCATTATTGACAGGATGCTGTTGGTAGCTGCCGTGGTTTCTTCATTTGAAGGCATCTTAAGTGAGAGTTGGTTCGGTTTACTAGAAAAATAGCACAGAAAGTTAGGTAGTTTATTTAGCGAGCTAAAATAAACTGAATTTCTTACCACTGGTCCCCGTATATATAGTGATAGGTGAAAGAGTGGGAAGTGGAGGGGAGATAGTGGGAGTCTCTCACGGCCTCATGTTTTAAAAAACGAGCATCGCGCATCTAGGGCAATACTTTACGGGACATTTAGTCGAGTACATTTTTATTGACTACCAAATGCAAATGATTTGTTAGGAGTTTTTTTTGTTGGTTCTAAAATGAATAATTTTTTTTGTTGGTCCTGAAAAAGGCAATTTTTGGACGAAGGCCGCCGACCTATTGCGAGTCAGAATTGTTGTCTGAGTCTGACACCGATTCGTCGGACATTGAGTCATCCGACTCAGTGTTCGGCTCGGTGTCATACGACCATTCATCCATAATTAGGATGCGGGAGTCGCATGGGCTGGACGGTGACGATGGTCGGTGAGGTTTTAGATCCGTAGTTGAATCACATCGGCCATCGGAATCTACTCCTACTCCCCCTGTTATAATTTCGGTTGTAGAGTCGTATTGTGCTACTTCAATAACGTCGGCCATGACTGTCGTCAATAGTTATTTAGGGCAGACTGAATTTTAGAGCCCGGGCGCTGGGTAGGTATGGTACACAAAAAGAGTGGGGAGAGTGAGAGAGAGTGAGAAGAGCATCGACGAGACTTTTTCATCGAAAAAAAAAAGTAGAAAGGGGAAAAATATGTATATTACAAACTTTCAATTTACATTTATTCTAATAATAGTTTTAACAGTTAATCTAATATATTTTCTTCGATGTTGCTTTGTTGCAGCTATTTTGCTCTGGTTGGAACTTCCCCCAGGTTTTATTCAGCGTCGCATGGTCAATAATGACTTGTTCTCTGGCGATTATGGTTGCTATGTTGATAGACATTTTTACGGCTTTTCTAGTTGGGCTGGATAAGGCAGAATGAATATCTGACCATGAGCACCTACTATTTATTGTGGTAGGAATGAGTATGGAGTGGAGGGGGAGATAGTTTTAAATTTTATAAAAATAAACTTTTTTTTTTGTTACATATATGTTACAAACTTTCAATTTACATTTCTTCTAATAATAGCCTTAACAGTAAATCTAATCTATTTTCATCGCTACTATTATTTACAATATTGGTTACGTTATACCGTAACTCGGTTATAGTTTTTCGAGGTCCATTACGATATTCCTGAATGTCTTTGTGACCCCACGGTAGAGTTTTTACGGTATTTGGTATTATAAACCTTTTCTCATCGTTGTAAGATAATGCAACTTTGTTTTTCATTTCAGTATATATATCGTGTAACTTACTCCTGAATGTATTCATTTTTCTAAATATCTTACCCCCACCTTCTACAATTTTTTGGTAGTCCGTCATGTTTAAGCTGTTTTGTATTACGCATTTTTTTACGCCCTTAGCGGTTTTGGTTTCTTTCTCATCTTATCTAATATAATAGGCCGTGGCGCCTGTCCCTAAAAATATACTGATAGCCTGATTTGGATACTCATCTTTGAAATTTCCCAATATTGGTTTAGTTACTGGTAAGTTAAATTTATTATCAAATTTAAAATTAGATGTGTCGAAATGTTCAATATTTCTTTCCATAAATTCATAAAAATTTATTGAATTAACTTTTAGCACAAAACTATCGGTATCTGTATAAAGTAAGGAAATTTTATCACCTAATTGTTGTTTTAATGTGCCGTAATAGAAATCATACATCTTTACTTTTGACAATTCCAACACTGTGAAACCTACGTACAGCGGTTTGTTACAACATATTTTAGTTCTACCCATATGTATAGCCACAAAGTGTTGTGAAAATATGGAACAAGACTTAAAATTTGGTCTAGCGATTAAGTTGTTTGCCCCCGGGGAATTTCTCTTACTAGCCCAGTGAGTTTTAAGGTAAATATCACATCTGTCATCCACATTTTCCATAGTTTTCCCGTACACGCTATTAACCATACGCTTAAAATGATTTTTCTCTGATGTGTCCTTAGCGCTGTTTCTCATATTTGTATTGAGATCTATATATTTTTTCAGCCAGCGAGATTGCTTAAATTTGAGAGCTCGATGAATTTTAGTTACAATTAGCCCATTATTTATGGCTTGCTTAAAGTTTCTATAGTGTAATATGTATTTGTCTTTATGATTTAAATTGGGAACCAGTTTGGGTATTTCTGTTTTTGAATGGGGTGGAATTATATTCTCCACTAAAAATGGTAAATCGGCATGTTTATCATGGAGGTGATGCGGATATGTTACATCAACTTCTAATACATAACCATATTCCCCGAGATCATCAACTGACATAACGTCGAGCTGATTAATTTCCTCAGTCGATACCCAAGCAAATTCTCCTGTCGGTAGGGGCTGACTCATGCTATACCCATAGAGATTTGTCGCATCAATATAATGTATAGAAGACTTCGGCTCGAAAGGATTATATTCGGATAAAAATGGATTATTGGCAATATGTTTTCTTTCCACACATTGGCTGATACCGCCACGTATACTATTTTTGAAGAAATTAATCATATCTATATCCGTTAGCAATTCCAACTCTACCCTGGTGTAGCGCAACATCGCATCCCATGACAAACCTGGAGATGTATAATATTGCGCTGGATCTAGTTTATATGCCCTAAGTGATACATCCCTAAAATTTTCAAATATATCGCATAACATTAAAACATCTGATTTTAAATATAAATCAGAATAGGATCCCAAAGTTTGACATTTAAATACATTTCAAACTTTCTGAGCCCTCGCATAATCATCATCGGATATATGGCGATCATTTAGCTTGTCATAAAAATTCTATTTTGAAGGTAAATTGGGGTGATCTAATTTCATTATATTATCCATGAAATTATATGGAAACACCCCTTTCTGCCTCATTAAATCGAATTTTTCTTTTTCTGCAAAACATTTCCTTGTTTCTACGAAAAATTCTGATGGTAAATTTTCTGACAACCCAACCAAGGAATCAGCTAAAAATCTGTAACTATCTAAAAATCTAAGTTTTATGTAATTTTTTCTCATCATACCGTCTCTATCTACATAGCTATGGGTGTACAACGGTTTAGTAAACGAAATATATTTTTCTTTATTTTGAGCAATAACTTCGGCTCTCTCGCCTTCACCATACAATTCTTTAATAAATAAATGACTATCGTACCCACTCAAATTATGAAAAAATATTGGAACAAATTGCGGGATTTTATAATTTAAATTACAATTACTGTGTGCGGTGCCAGGTGTTTTCTTACCGGTAATATGGCAATGATCTCTTACTTTAACATCACCATCCTGAAAGGCCTCATCGCAAATAGAGCATATACTCGATGTATTAAAATCATCTATTTCATCATTAGACAACTGATGCATAGGAACAACATCTTTTAAATACGTATTATAAATAGTTAGAACATCGTCTTCTAGCCGTTTCACGAAATCGCTACCGGCATTGTCACCAGTAAAAGTTACAAATTTCGTCAATGAATTATCAAATGAACATTTAATTAAATATGCAAAAGAATATGGCTCATGTCGGTATGTAGGGATAGTAAATTTTTTTTCCGGATCTGGTTCGCAAATATCTATAGGTTTTAAGATCGATTCGAAATCGGCATAAATTACAAATGGAACCCTTAGCTGCTTATCATAATTTTGAAACTTGAGTATATTTTCAGGTACATAATAACCGCGTTTGTCTTTTTTTAGCTCTACTGATGGCGTGCAGGTATATATATGATTACAGTCGCTCAATTGGTGCCGCAATAGGATGCTTTCAGATCGAAAATAAAGTAAACAGCCATCACAAAAAAATTTTTTATAACCATTTCTAGTTATTTGACTCGACACTAATCTGGAAAGACTTTTAATCCAACAGTAGTGACTATTACCCGAATCAGCCGTTATTAGTAGTAAATTTATATGATGACCTAACCTTCTACGGGAATATCGTAATGGGCCTACTATTTCAAATTTCGCCTCACCGTTTTCATAACTACGTTCCAAACCATAAACATTAACACTTATATCATTTAGGTCTTCAAATTTTGAAATGTCTTTAAGCTTCATGGGAAATTCAATACCCTCAACATTCAGCACGTTCTCGAAGTGTGGATACGACGACGTTTCGCTAACATGCTCTCTCGCTGGATATAGTGCCGATGTGATGGCTCAAGCAAAGCAGTACGCATCATTATTTTGCACATTAACTACGCCCTTCTTGGTTTCAATAAACTTGGGTAGCTTTATGTGCGAGCAGCCGCCTAATGGAGAGTACTTATTTATATTTACTTCTAAAAATAGTACTTCCAGTAACGACCAGCCTGAAACAACGAATAATTTATTAGTTAACGCCCTATTATACACTATAAAAACTACAATACCTGAATCCTTATGTTGAAAGTCTACAGTTTGAGATACCGCCGCATCCTTAAAGTCCGCATATGTCGCTTCCAAATCCGCCGACAAATCTAGTATTCGATTTATGCTATTAAAAGATTTGATTTCAGAAATATCTTGACTCTGCAACACATATGTAGCGAATACCTCTACATTAACTTTAATGGCATTATGGACCCTCAGAACAACTTTTAACAATTCCAATACTCTACATTTTACCGCATCAAAAAATGTTACATAATCTATATGTTTTTTATCACTTTTGACTCTGTAACTTGCAATTCTGCACTTAAACGCACTCTGAATTAAATATATACCATCGGCATGAATTGAGCAGGCTTTTTCTTTATGGTCAAGGCTCTTCATATGCGATGACATCTGATTGGTAGCGATGTCTACATTACATGATTCACATCTCCCATTACGCGCTTTTTTTACTGGTAGAACATCAGGGCTTGAATTGGTAGATCTTTTCGTACCACGCGATGATTCACCGGTGCGATTAGATATTAGCTTACAACTTTTATTCTGATGTCGATGTAAATTATCTATCCTTGTAAATGTTAAACCACAATTACACTTATACATGTCTATTATTTTTATGATAATTTCGATATTAGATAATGGAACTTACAACGCGCTTAAAGCTCACGAGTTTTGTACTGATTTCATTTGAATATGGGTGCTACTATATATCCTCTCTAAAATCTCCACCTCTCTTATGCTCCCCTCCCCTATTCATAATATACAAGCCTGAGAGGCGCTCGCAAATTGTGTTAAGAATGGGGTACTATCCCTTCCACCGATGTTTACGTCGTGCGTGTCTGCTGGAGACTTGCGCTCCACTCTAGCTATGACGGTTGAGAGTCAAGGATGTGTTTCGGTATGCTCCGACGTATTTCCCTTATGCTACAATAGTAATCACTCATATGTACTTAAACTAAACCCATTACACTACATGATATACATAGCAATTACTATCTAAGAGGTACTTACTATGCTCGTTACACGCTACTCGATATACATAGTAAATACTTATATCTATATGCGTATGAAGTAATTATACTTATTACACTATGCAATTACACTTTGAAATTACACTATGCAATTACACTATGCAATTACACTATGCAATTGCACTATGCAATTACGCTCATTGGGAGGTACTTGCTAATTGCGCGAAGGGTGGGGGTGGGTACTTATGATAATTACTAATTACCTCTCATTACCTCCCGTCCAGAACTGGCCAATCACAACTACTGAGTTTATATTGTATCCCAACAAACAATGAATTGTCAGGATATTGCTGGCCTTTTTGCTGTAATTGAAGCAAAAATGAATACGAGGATTAAAAAATAGAAGGCTACTTTTGTTCTTTTAACAGTGGCCCAGCATTATGTTGGTTTGTGAATGGGCGAGAGCCAGGTAAAACTCAAAAGGCTTTTAACTGCCGCAGACCCAACCCTCCAACAGTCCAGGAGGGTTGCGTCCCGCGTTCATAGATGGATTTATCTTTATTATATATTATATAGCTGAATTAAATAAAATGTCTACAATATTCTAGGTATATTGGAATGTATTCGGATTCGGTTTTATATTTATACTTCAAACAGTACTGCTGGCCCAGTATATATACCAATCAGTATTAGCACTCTGAGGCGGCACGTTTGATCTTTAAAAGTAGAAATTTTAGTTGACACTTGACGTTTTCGGGATATGAAAAGTTTTCTTTACACGGACTTGGTATACATGGTTAGTTGAATTTTTGTTCTGCTGCTTTTCAAATTCGTGTGTATGAGGGAGATGTGAGATACCTTAATAGACAACGGTTGAACAACTTAATTATAAGTTTGAGAAAAAGATATAGTGTGACTTTAAACCTTTGAAGCCAGCCGACAACATACAAAAAAAAACTAAGGAAACTGATACCCCTGATACATCGCAATAAAAAATAGTAGAGGAGCATTCAAGAGATTGAGTATACTTATTTTATTTGTACTTTCCTCGATAAAAGGGAAGTTTTGTAATCGTGAAAAAGTCACCCTACGAGAATATTTTAGATTTTCACGTGTTCGGATCCCTAGAATACGAAAAACATGTTTTCCCCATTCAGTAGGTCTATGTGCCGTCCGGCGTCTGTTGTCTGCCGTCTGTCTGTTGGCGCGATAGCTCAAAAACGGCTTAGGAAAAAAACTTTTTGTATGCCGATATATACAGGGTGAGCAGTTAAAAAAACATCTATTTTAAAAGTCAGTAGATTTCGACTAAAATTGGTATCTGATCTAAGATAACAGACATAAATTACTTTTCAAAAATTCAAAATGGCTTCCCTGTTTTTACAATTTATACAGGGTATTTTTGAATGATATGCTCATATTATAGGGTGTGATTCCTCAGGTTATTTTATGAAGAAAAGTTCATATGAACATTTGTTTTTTAAAATCTCTGAAAATAGTTTAGATATAATTTTTAATTTTAGCATGTGAATAGGATATAAAACCTATTAACACATATCTACCAAAATTGAAAATAATAAAAGTAGATCGAAAAATGTATGCAGTTGCGGACTATGTTCATATTATGAACTTTATAAAATGACCTGAGGGATCATACTCTGAAATATTAGCACGTCATAATATAGAGGGAAGTTCTGTGTAAAAGCTTCTCAAACTGGAATGAAGATTAAAGAAGTTCTTAAATTGATAAATATTAAACAACAGCATGGTGGTTTTATAAAAAATAAATGAATGAGAAATGAATGAAATATGGATTTAAAATAATGTAGAGGCACTCAATTTCGCAAGCAACAATTTGTAAAAATGTGCACTTTTTGATATTAATTAGAGTAGGTATCTAAGGTATCTATCTAACTTGTAGTAGGTAATTAATAAATATAGATTTCTGTTGACTATTATGGGGGTAAATTTTGGAGAGATTATTGTTATTATATCCACCCAATTATGAAATTCTCATTACAAATTATTACTTCTCAGCGAGGACCACGAGAAGGTAAGAGCACTTTCCTCGCCGGGATGGGAATAGGTAATTGGGACTACGGACAAAGGGTAAAATTAAAAATAAAAAAATATATATTCTATAAAACTAAAACATTAATTCCATAATATGGATAGATGTGGGTTTTGAAAGGTAGGAATTTAAAGGTAAAACAATATATAAAATAAATAAAAAGTTATTTTTTCAATGCTCAGCTCTTACGGTAACGGTTAAATATCAATAACACGACAATACACTTAATTATTTGCTGGCATTTCGGGCATACACTTCCTTGATCCATCTGTCCATCCCTTCTTAACTGTGTCGTGCGTGTCATACCATGTTTCATCCAAATAGTAAATTTGTCTATTTTCTTGTCTATATTTCGTTATTTGTTCAAAGTATCCATTACGAATATCGATTATTCTCTTGCTTTCCATAACTGCTTGCCGTTTATTAATTGTTTTAAATTTAAATCCCATTTTCTTCAACCAGTTCTGAAGAGTTCTGTCACAGCAGCCCAAGTTATATCCCGTGTTTTCCAATTTTTTTCTTATTATTTCAATTGTAGGTATCTCATTGTTCTTGTAACTGTCGTATATAGTTGTTTTCAATATTTTTACCAAAGATGTATTTAAATGCTTAGTTAATCCGATCACATCGCTTCTTGCGTTCATAAGGTCCATTTTTTACTAATTTTGATATGGTTGAACAAGGTATTCCAGTTAAATCAGATGTTGCTTGTAATAGTATTTTTGTGTCGAAACCAAACTTCTCGTGCAGATTTATGTACACGTTGAAACATATTTTCTGTGCTTGATAATTCAAATGACTTCGTTTTTTCTTGACTGGGAGCTCTTCATCTAAATCACTACCACAATCACATTCAAAACTACCACCGTCACTTCTACACTCAAAATTTTCACCTTTGTCATTGCACATCACAAACTCGGCGTCGGTTTCACATTCTAAAATATTACGGTCGTTATCAAATTCTAAAATATTATTATTATTGTTATTATTATTAATATTCTTATTATTATTATTATTATTATTATTATTATTATTATTATTATTATTATTATTATTATTATTATTATTATTATTATTATTATTATTATTATTATTATTATTATTATTATTATTATTATTATTATTATTATTATTATTATTATTATTATTATTATTATTATTATTATTATTATTATTATTATTATTATTATTATTATTATTATTATTATTATTATTATTATTATTATTATTATTATTATTATTATTATTATTATTATTATTATTATTATTATTATTATTATTATTATTATTATTATTATTATTATTATTATTATTATTATTATTATTATTATTATTATTATTATTATTATTATTATTATTATTATTATTATTATTATTATTATTATTATTATTATTATTATTATTATTATTATTATTATTATTATTATTATTATTATTATTATTATTATTATTATTATTATTATTATTATTATTATTATTATTATTATTATTATTATTATTATTATTATTATTATTATTATTATTATTATTATTACCATTGTTATCCCAAGGCCTCCATAACTCCATCGTGTTGAATGTACTCCTAAGAAGATGTTCGCTTGACTAAATTGTCTATACGAAGTGAGTATAAATAGCCATAAAAACGTAAAACTGGACTGGCTCGAGGCAGAGGCGTACAATGCAACAATATAAATGAAAAATGATTATTTTATTTAGGTACATTTCTTATAGAACCTACATAAAATACATCATATTATTATATTATAACGCTTGATTGCGATCCTAATAGTGTTTAAAACGCACTTTGTTATGTGAGTATTATATAAAATGGTAATAACAAAAATAATAATACCTACCAGGTGGGTGGGTGGCTCAGTGATAGAGCCCAAGGATCCCAGGTTCGAATCCCACCGTTGGCCGAGTCATTTTTATTTAATTTAATTATTTAAAATTAATTCTGATGCCTTGGTAGGATTTCCCACTCGACCATTCCCTGTTGGGTTCTAATTAACAGTGCTGTTTCTAAAGTGGTGCTGGAAAACAGTAACAAAGCCTACACAGAACACGAGGCGATGAGACACCAAAAAAAAAAAAAAAAAATAATAATAATAATAATAATAATAATAATAATAATAATAATAATAATTAATAATAATAATAATAATATTAATAATATTAATAATAATAATAATATTAATAATAATAATAATAATAATAATAATAATAATAATAATAATAATAATAATAATAATAATAATAATAATAATAATAATAATAATAATAATAATAATAATAATAATAATAATAATAATAATAATAATAATAATAATAATAATAATAATAATAATAATAATAATAATAATAATAATAATAATAATAATAATAATAATAATAATAATAATAATAATAATAATAATAATAATAATAATAATAATAATAATAATAATAATAATAATAATAATTAATAATAATACCTACCTCCATGATTTAGTTTTATTTACCTGATCATTTCATGAAAAGTCACTATCTGTATCTTCAGAGCTGGAATCTGAATTTAAGTGTATTATTATGGGGTTAATAGTCGGTAAAATACAATATTCGCTCTGTTATTTTATAACATGTTGGATACAGGTCATCCAAATACCATTCGTGTTTACTTCATCAACAACTGTTCTTATATGTCCCATCTAGTTGGCAAATTCTTATATTTCCTTAGTTTTTTTGTTTGAATTCAGCCCACACCACCTCGATAGGATTAAATACGCAATAATAGGAGGAAGCTGCAAAATAATGACCATGTACTTTGCGTAATTTTTCAATGACTTATTCTTACTTTAAATTATTTTTTTAATAGCTTCCAATAACACCTTTTTTGTAGCCTTTTAAGGAATTTACAAATTTTTAATCTACATGAATTTGAGAATATCATCCTTCTTGGTACTGCTATTGGGAACTTTGCTATGAAGACCGGAATGATAAGATGCATTGTCCATTACAATGAAGGGAATTTGGGAAGATATTGGGCGGCAATTTTTCAGTAAACCACTTTTCCAATAGACTGGCGGTCATATCTTCATGATAATCAGCCGAAGAGCGCTTTATATTTCTAGCCGGCAAAAATAAAGCGTTGGGCACAAAACCCTTATCACTTCCTGCATGCAATATAATCACTCGTTTGCCGCGAGAACAAGGTCCGTTTAATTTGCAATTACTACTTTTATGTACCCAACCATGCTCGACTACATCGTATGTATCGAACCATGTTTCATCTAAATACACTATGTGCTTTTTTGCTTGACGATATTGCTGAATATTGCGTAAATAATCTTGTCGGTGAGCTACTATGCGATACGATTCCATAATAACCATTCTTGTATCTATTTTTTTTATATTTAAAATCGAGTAAGACATTACGCAAAGTGTATAGATATTTGTATTTATAATCCGGGAAATCCTGTAATTTATCCCGAATCATTTCTAAGGTCGGGTCTTGGCTCTCTCTATAAAATTGATACACTACTCGACGTATAACTTCTTTGGAAGCATTATTAAATATGTTTAGCTTTTAGTCAGATCTTTTTCGCTTTAAAGAATAGTCGACGATATCTCCTACCTTAATCACTTTATAAACTTTTTACTATTCCCTTTCATAAGGTTTCATGATTTTCACTTTTCAAGCATGTGTATATATTTAAAATAATTCTTTGTGTTTGGATAATATGTCTTTTGCCGCGTTTGAATATCCACATGGTATGCATTTTCTACATCTCGAGCGTTTGTTTATCAATATCGGACACATCTACTACACCTACATCTGCGTTTGTTTATTCCAGATGTAGCTGCCCAGATTACATTTTTTACATCTCGATTGAAATGAGATGTGAATGAGATGTTCGTTCCATGCCAAAAAGTAGGCGTTCCGTGAAGCCAAGTTTATCGATTTAGCCTTTGTTTATGAATGCATGAATATAAAAGTGATTTGTTTGTTTAATTTTTGTTTAGATTTCATTTTATCACGTGACCAATAAAGTCTAGAGCTTTTGTTTATTACATCTACTAGTGTTGGGAGAATCGGATGTTTTTCAGAATCGAACATTTTGAATTCGATTACTTTTGAGAATCGAGCAATTATTCGAATACAAAAGAATCGAATTATTTACGTTTCGTTTCGAGGTCAGCGTCAGCGACATGAAAATAAACGCAAGCACAAGCGATTCAGCCTCTCGACTCGAGTTCCCTAGTGCTCTCGGCAGTCTCAGTTCTTGTCTCAGGTGCCGCCTACCGATTTGTTCTATCTAATAATATATGGATTATTATTGAATAAATAATAACCATTTTTTTATAGGTCGGTGTCGGCAAATATGTATCGCCGTGACTGCCACTTTTTTTTTCATTGATTAAGTTATGACTTGTTCATAAAATAATAAATCCCAAAATTCCTATACTTCTAAAAATATTTACGTAATATGCCGCAATCAGAACTACTAAAGTACTATGTTAAATTAAAATTAGTAAATTACGCTTCCTTTGTAATTTTAGTCGGGTCGAATGCACGCTAGAATCGAATACTTTTATAATTTGTATTCGAATAGTCCCATCACTAACATCTACATTTAGATCTAATCCTTTACAACGTGACAAAAAATTCACAACATCTCAGATGCATCCGATGTGGATATTATTCAAACGCGGCATTTATTTCGAAATTCTAAAACTTTCGATGTTACGACACTGGGTCGTGCCACATGTCACAATTCAATTTCTTGCACATTTCTGAATACAGTATTCAAGAATTTGACCAATAATAATTTGGAAGCGACCAATTACATGCGCCGTATTAAACGTGGGAGGTAACATTTGCTGACAGGTAGATGTCCAGTCCATGTGGACCATTCAAATAAGCATACAGGGAGCGATCAATACAAATTTTATTATTTTATTTCAGTGTGTTATGCAGTAAATTAATCGTGCCTCGTATTTATCTACTATTTTTAAAGGTGATGTATCAGTCTCCTTAGTTTTTTTTTGTATGTTTGCCGGCTGGCTTTAAAGGTTTAAATCACACTATCTTTTTCTCCAACTATACTTTGAAGAAGAAAATAGATTAGATATCAGGGCAGTCTTCGCAAATGTAAGAAGGACAGAACCGTTTTAAATTTTTTTATGTATGTGAAATATTACTTTTTGGTGAAAAGTTTAATTACTTTTAGTTTAAAATATAACGTTAGTTTGTCAAGGGAAATATATAACACACAAGGTTAGAGTAACAAAATAGAGGTATTGCTTTATTTCTTAAGAATTACTCTAATCTAAAACTTTTCTAGTATATTGTAAAAATTTATTCTATACGTTATTTAGGTACTGCAAAATCTATAGGAAAGTACCCAGACAACACACCAAATCCCAGAGATATCCTCAGAATATATTTTGTGGATATCCAATATATCCACAGGATATCAGAAATATTCTGTGGATCTAATATGGATATCCAAATGTCCGTCTATATCCAGAATATAGAAGATATCCTATGGATATTCAGCAAAATATCTAATGAGTATCTCCAGACAATACAAGAAATCCCAGAGATATCCACAGAATATATTTTGAGGATATCCAACCAAATGTCCGTCTATATCCCAGGATATAGAATTCAGATATTCAGCAAAATATTTTATAGGACATAGGTTGGTTATAGGTATCTTTAGTAGAGGTTCATAAGTAACCAATGATTATTGAATAACGCCGAAAGAAAATAGAGATAAAAAATATTTCCAACAATCTGCCTTTGATTTTGCCCACTAAGGGCACTAAGGAGAAAGTCATCCTTATTAGGACTCTTCAGCAATAAATGCAAATTCTCGACTCCAGTCTCTAATGGAGTCTGTTTGTGAAAAAAATGTCGATCGAACTCAATTACGGCGGGTTAAGCATGAGTAGATACGGAAGTGGTATCGCCATCTATACTTAGGAATCAAAATCAAAAATTACATCTAGTGGATATCCACGATGGTTTGCGTCGCGCTTAGACTTTGATTATTTAGTGGATGTCCATGGGATATTGAATACACCTTAAAAAAATTAATTTTAAATATCTGAACGGTACTATTAGCCACAATGGCGTAATTTTTTAATAATTTGCTATATAATTACTATTATTTATGGACATTTTGCATGTCTATAAATTACATTTCATGGATATAAAATAGATATCCACCATGGACTGGACATTCAGTGGATATTGGGATGTTCAGTAGATATCCAAAGGATTTGGTGTGCTGTCTGGGTATGTAGTTTTAAATTTAAAAATTTGTAACGGAGACATATTTAGTATATTTTTTTTACAAATATATACTCAGTGACTTGTTTTTGTGAATGAGTTCAAGTATGGCAGACTAAAATCGTTATTTTTTATTATAAATTAATTTGAATTTATTTTATGTATATGGTTTTCGTAGTTTTTACACTTGTGATAAAAATATCAAAGTTATGTATATTGGCCATTTACTACACACATCAAATTCATAGACACAATACATATTACTATTTGACATTCTTGTAAAATCACTAATTTAAAATTGACTTTAAACTAAGTGACTACACACAGAATTGTTTGAAAGCGGCCATAAGGTATAATTTATTTATTGGATACTATAAAAAAATTAATAGTAGTTACATGTAGAGTTAAGTAACAAGAAATTTAAGACCAAAAACAAAACAAACCTTTATATCTAGTGAACTTAATTTAGTACAGTCCTCAACTTTCTTAGGCTAACATTAAAGATATCTATTTGGATCTCGCTAAGAAACTCATTGGTAACAGCCATCATCTTGTTAAAAAGAGATATACTACTTGGATCTAAATCAAATAATTTATTGTTACTTGGGTTTCTTAGATTAATCTTTGCCGCATTAACATTTGTATAGTTAATCAATTCACAATCTTTGTACTTAAAATATAGTACAAAATATATTACAGCCTGTTGCTTTCTTCTTTGTAAAAGAGATTTAATCTTAAAACTATTGAGCATAGTTTTATACGAGATCTTAGGTATAAGGGTACAAGTATTTTTTATGACATAAAGGTACCGTAAAAATATTTTTTGTACTTTTTCAATATGATCAATTTGTGTGGCTTCCAAGGGCATCCATATTTGTGAAACATACTCAAGATGGAGTCTTACTAAGGCATTATATAATCTGATTTTGGTGCTAATCCTAAATTTTTTTGTATTTCTGATTTAAAAACCTAATGCTTTTATTGCTTTTTTAGTTATGTGTAAAAAATGGTTATTGACCTACAAATTAGACTGAAAGACAACTCCCAAATCCTTTTCTCATACTAACGATTTAATATGACATCACAGGTCTTATTTCTAATGTTCAACATTAAGAGGCTATGGATCCTTACAACTTAAAGTATGCATACGTTTGTAAGTGTTAAATAGACGGATAAAAAGTGTTGATTTTTATTTACAACTATAATAAGAACCCATTAAAAAGATTAAGAGCAATAGAACATTTCAACAAACTTCCATAGGTACACATATTTTTGATACCTGATAATCAATAAATAATATATTTTTTGGAGTAGCAACAAGTTTATTAATACACAACTATTATTTTGTTATAAATACTTATAATATTTATAATTAACATAATAGTTAATATAAGTCCTTTAAAAATAATATATTTTGATTTAATTGTTGAATTTATACATGAGCAATTTTCCTTGTAGCGTTGTTTACATTTTGCAGAGAAATATTGTATTTTGCTTTTAGCTGATAAATCATGTACATGTAAATGGGTTGAATGTAGACAATGTTAATGTTTTTGCTACTACTGCCTAGGAATGCTGGGCTGGGACACACCAATAAAAAAAGGGAGCACAAAGCACTAGATCAGTTTCTATCACTTATACACTTCACGAAAACATATTAAACATAAATCAGTCGAATGCAATGTATTTTCTTTTTATAACACACCTTTTTAGCTTGATTACTTCTAGTACTCTATTTATTCCAATGTCCTCAAATAAAACGAGCAATAATACGTAACAATAAGGATAAAACACACACTGAAGTGTATTTGGTGTATTTTTGATCTAAATTCACTATCAAAATAACAAATTTTTCGATTTTAAGCTGTGAATGTATTACAAAAACTACTTCGATAAAATGTAAACAAAAGTTTATATTTGTGTACGAAATATGGGTTGCCTGCGCATGGTAGCGAGTTTTTAACCGGATTTATGACAAGTGGTAGGTTATATCCCGAAAACGTCAGCGCAGTAAAAGCTGCGCGTCTTTTTCCCGCCCAGGCAGTGTCATGGGCCTGCTGCTGGTCAAGGAGGCACTATCGAATTGTACCTGGCACATGGCCTTTATTAGCAGTCAGTATTAATGTGATAAAAGACCTGCAATTTCCCGTTAACTTTTTATCAATAGGCCATTAATTGCCAATATATTTATTTCAACACATTAAAGAGAAAACGGAGGTCTTTAACTAGATTTTATGTCTAACAAAACCCGCTTAATAAATTTTTAAAACCTTTACATTATAATTCGTTGCTAGTTATAACTTTTTACCTATAATAAAATTTTGAAAATATTAATACAAATCATATTCTTTTCTTTTAAAATGTTTAAAAATGAAACTCCTATCGACAACTTTTTTAACATACTAGTGGTGCTACTATACCTTAATTACCTAAATCAACCCTGGCATCCAAAACGCATGTTTAGAAAAAAGTAATATTTAGTAAGACTGGTTGAAAATAATTAAAATTAGCAACACCTATGCCATACCCATTTAAAGGTTCAAGGTCATAGAAATCTCATTTCAATATCCTTTGATCTATTGCTGGGTTTCGTGGTAGTATGTTAAAAAAATACTTAAATAAGTAGGTATATTTTTTTTGGTAATATAATTATGATTTTTTCATGTAGGTAAATTCAAGTACAAGTAAATTCAAATACAAGAGAATTCAAGTTACCTTCCGATTTTTAATATTTATTGGTTTACAGTTTATTGGCATTTATTGTAAACATTTTTAAAATAACGTTTTAAATATATAAAATACCTTA
Source organism: Psylliodes chrysocephalus (assembly GCA_927349885.1). NCBI lineage: Eukaryota > Metazoa > Arthropoda > Insecta > Coleoptera > Chrysomelidae > Psylliodes > Psylliodes chrysocephalus. Next base: position 65,337,116 of record OV651813.1, on the reverse strand, counting down.
ATTTTATTTACTAAAATTTCACTTAATTTTTTTATGCTTAGTTATTAGTGTTATTACTTACTGCAATGTTTTTTTTTTGCTGCAGGTGGTGTTCCAAAAACAATTGAATCAGAACTAAAAACCCTTACATTAGATATACATACATATAGGTAATAAATAATGTTAAGAGGTAAACAAAAAATTAATATTTTGTATTTTTACCTGTTGGATAAGTCATCCTAAAATAGAAAGCCCTCACACCGTCTAAGGTTTGCATTTTTTCTGATATATTTAGCACCATTTGCACATACCAAAACATCTTCAGGAAAAAAGTGTTCTGAACACAACTCTGGGTTTTTACGAAGAGGCTGATTTTCAAGTATCCCTACTAGAGAAAACCAAAGTTTTCTTTTCTCAGGTTCTTGCGGAAACCTAAATAGAATATTAAAAAATATGTATAGGTGCCTAATAGGTAAATCATTGTTAAGGTATTCATAGGCGCCGAATCCTCGGGGCTCTGGGTGCGCAAGCACCCAGAGCAGTTTGAAACTGGGTGCGGAGCACCCGTAGCACAACGTCGACAAAAAATGCCAATAAGTGAAATGAAGAAGCTGTTGTGACCCAAGTTGGTATACCGACAGGATGCCTCGATAAAATATCGTTCTGAGCTGTATTTTTTTGTGATAAAAAAGTCGCCGTCACTTGTTATATACAACGCATTGAACCTGTACTTAAGAGTTTATTATTCTTGGTGTATAAAACCCTATGACATCAAAAAAAAAACGACTAATAACTTTCTACAAATATCAAAACAAGAGTTCTTTTATATGATATTAAGCAAATGCTTGAGGTGAGAACATTTGAAGTTGCTTCAGATCAAGTAGGGGAGACCGGGGATGGTTGAGTACAGGGGTTGGTTGGCACACTGTCATTATTTCTAAAACATGCCGCTAGAGTACGATTTTATACTGTATGCTAGTTGACTGAAGTGCTCTTCAGTCAGCCGTGAAACATTGGTGAACGTGGTTGTGTTATTATTGGTTCGGTAAGTAAATTTATGTTATGACGTTGCATGAGTAAATAAAATTGTAGTGACTAAAATGATTTTTATGTGAAAACTAATAATTTTTTCAAATGTTTTATATATGTTTTTGTAAGCTTAGGATATAAGCTTTCATGTAATTTTATAGCTTTTATCAAAGTTAGCTCAAGTATAAAGTAATGACAGATTAAATATTTTGAAACGCTGTGGGGATCGTTGGCACATGTACCTTGGGGAAGGTTGGCACAGCGTGCCAACCAACCCCTGTTATACACCAAACTTTAGAAATTCTGCTTTTTTTAGAAAAATGGTAAGAAATCCGAAACGAAAAACAGCGAGAGCTAGTAAACCCCCTGATATTGTGTTAAGGGCAATTAAGGAGGTAAAAGACGAGAACAGAAGCATTAGGGCTACTGCTACTAAATATGATATTCCGTTCAGTTCTCTTGCAAGGTATTGCGCTAAAATTCCCAATGAAAAACTGAACGTTGCAGAATTTCATCAGGTTATTGGCTACAAACCAAATAGAAAGGTATAAAAAGGCATCTTTGATTTTTTAAAGTTTTTAATTTGTGTTGGTTTTAGATTTTTTCAACCGCTGAAGAGGAAGAATTGAGTAAATACTTAAAAAAAGCTGCGGATATGTATTTTGGACTTTGTCCTAAAGAAGTGCGTAAGTTTGCCTACCAATATGCTGTATTTTTAAATAAAGAAATACCTAATTCCTGGAAAGAAGTTAAAATGGCTGGTCCAGATTGGTTCACCTCTTTTTTAAAAAGGAACTCTACTTTATCTATTCGAACTCCTGAAGTCACTAGTTTGGCCCGAGCGTCGGCATTTAATATCCATAATGTTAACGCTTTTTTTGATAACTTACAGAAAGTAATGGATCGCTACCACTTGCAACCATGCGATATATGGAACATGGACGAGACTGGTATCACCACAGTGCAAAAACCGGATCGCGTTGTTGCTCGGAAAGGTTTTAAACAAATTGGCAGAATCACTTCTGCTGAAAGAGGGACACTGGTAACTATGGCAATATCTGTTTCAGCAATAGGTAACTCGACTCCTCCGTTTTTTGTTTTTCCACGAGTCCATTTCAAAGACCATTTTTTAAATGGAGCGCCTGCTGGAAGTGCCGGTTCCGCCAATCCTTCTGGATGGATGCAAGAAGAGCAATTTTTTAAGTTTGTCCAGCATTTTGTTAGAAATGTCAGATGCTCAAAAGAACATCGAGTTTTGTTGTTGTTAGATAACCATGACTCACACTTATCCATAGATGCTTTAAATTTTTTAAAAGAAAACGGAGTCAGCGTTTTGTCATTTCCGCCTCATTGCAGCCACAAATTACAACCACTGGATAGAAGCGTATATGGTCCTTTAAAAAAATATGTTAACACGGCATGTGATGCCTGGATGAGGAATCATGCAGGTTCTACAATGTCAATTTATGATATTCCTAGTATCGTAAATTCTTCACTTCCTTTGGCAGCTACGCAGATGAATATTATAAATGGTTTCAGAGTATCAGGCATTTTTCCCTTCAACAGGTTCATTTTTGATAATTCTGAATTCTTACCTAGCGCTGTAACAGATCGAAAAAATCCAAAAGAAGGCACTTCTGAACGGCCAGATTTAAAAGAAAGCACCTCTGACCGAATAAATACAAATGAAGCCACTTATCATAGAACAGATCCAAAAGAAGGCACCTCTAACCAGTCAGATCCTAAAAAAAATAATTCTGATCAACCAAATCCAAAAGAACGGACTCCTGATCGACCGTTCCCAATTAACCAGTTTGGGGAAAAAATACTTTCAAAGCCTAACAGCCCTGTTATGTCGCCTTTGGAGAACCTGAGACCTTTTCCTAAAGCTGCGCCAAGGAAAAATACAAAAAAAGGTCGAAAGAGAAGATCAACTGCTATACTGACTGACACCCCTATAAAGGACGCACTGGAGCAAGAAAAGGCTGAAGCAAAAAGAAACCGGTCAATGCGCGAAAATAAAAAAAAGGCAAATAAAATAAAACAAAAAAATAAAGAAAACATAGAAACTGAAGAAACAACTGATGACGACTGGGATTCTGGAACTAACAGCGACGACAAAGACGTAGACTGGGCGAATATTGACCCTGATGATTTTGGAGAGCTAG